>WOXC01003400.1:0-38719 GCA_011680675.1 Gymnobelideus leadbeateri
TCAAGAAAGCTTGGTGACCTTGAGGACAAAGTACAGACTGTTTCGTGTTTAAAACCCTTTGTAGTATTATAAAGCAGCAGTCATCAAAACTACCTGGTACTGGCTTAGAACAGAGTAGTGGATCAGTGGAAGAGATTAAGTACACGAGACACTGTAGTCAATGACTATAGTAATCTACTGTTTGATAAACCCAAAGACCCCAGCTTCTGGGATGAGAACTTACTGTTTGACAAAAACTGCTGGGAAAACTGAAAAATAGTATGGGAGAAATTGGGTATTGATCAATATTTTACACTGTATACCAACATCAAGTCTAAATGGGTGCACCATCTAGGTATAAAGGCTGATACTGTAAGCAATCTGGGAGAGCAAGGAATAGTTTACCTGTCAGATTTATGGAGAAAGGAAGATTTTATGATCAAACAAGAGTTAGAGAGCATTATAAAATGCAAAATGGATAATTTTGATTACATTAAATTGAAAAGTTTTTGTATAAATAAGGTCAATGTAACCAAGATTAGGAGGGAAGTGGAAAGTTGGGAAAGAATTTTTACAACCAGTGTGTTTAATAAAGGCCTCATTTCTAAAATAATCAGAGAACTGAGTCAAATCTATAAGAATACAAGTCATTCCCCAACTGAAAAATGGTTAAAGGATATGAACAGACAGTTTTCAGAGGAAGAAATTAAAGATATCTATAAGCATATGAAAAAATGTTCTCAGTCACTACTGATTAGAGAAATGCAAATCAAAACAACTCTGAGGTACCACATCTCACTGGTCAGATTGGCTAAAATGACAAAACAGGAAAATGATAAATGCTGGAGAGGATGTGGAAAAATTGAAACACTAATGCATTGTTGGTGGAGTTGTGAACTGACCTGGAGAGCAATCTGGAACTATGTCCAAAGGGCTATAAAAAAGTACATACCCTTTGACTCAGCAATACCACTTCTGGGGCTATATCCCAAAGAAATCATAGAAGTGGGAAAAGGCCCATATGTAAAAAATTATTTATAGTAACTATTTGTGGTGGCAAAGAATTGGAAATCAAGGGGATGTTCATCAATTGGGAAACGGCTCAACAAGTTATGGTATATGAATGTAATGGAATACTACTGTGCTATAAGAAAGGAGGAGCAGATGGACTTCATAATAACCTGGAGAGACTTCTATACACTGATGCTGAGTGAGGAGAGCGGAACCAGGAGGAATCTGTACACAATCACAGACATAATGTATGTGTGGTGACCAACTTTGATAGACTGGGCTCCTCTCAGCAATACAAGGTTAGAAGACAACTACAAAAGACTCATGATGGAAAGGGACATCCACATCTAGAAAAAGATCCACAGAGCCTGCAGACTGAAGCAAACTATTTGCTCTCTCTTGTTTGTGTTTTGTTTTGTCCCTTCTTTCTCATTGTCCACCCCACTGGTTATAATCCTCTACAACACGACTAATGTTCAACATGAAGGTATTTGTAGAATCTATATTTGATTACATGCTGCCATGGGGAAGAGGGGGGAGGAGAAAATTTGAAACAAGGGATTGTGGAACTAAATGTTGTAAACTAAAAGAAAATAAATAAATTTAAATTAAAAAAAAAACCCAACCCTTTATAATTAGCCTCTAGCCTATCTTTCCCTATCATAAACTCAACTTTCCCACCAAACTAGACTCCTTGCCATTCTTTGCAGTTAACATTTCAAATCCTGTCTCCACTCTTTGCAGTCTGTGGCCCATGCCTGGAATGCTCTTCCTTCACATCTCCAGTGCTGCCTGCTTTAGGAAGCCTCTCCTGATTCCTCCTACCTAAAATAACTTTATTTTTCATATATCCTGTATTTATCTGTGAATATATCATTTCTCTCAGCAGAATGTAAGCTCTTTGAGACTAGGGAATGTATTACTACACCCCAGGCACACTGCCTTGACACCCAGGAGGTGCTTAATACATGCTTACTGAAAGGGAAATGCTGCTACTTTAAATAAATAAATTCTTGTTGACTGACTGCTGCCTCACGGAGCACCTGGGCCACTGAGCTCACTGGCCCTATGCATTACTGAGATTAAAAAGTCTAAACCCATCAAAGTGATGGAGGACAAGAGGCTGGGCTCTCCTAGCATAAAAGATTTCAGAGCCTCAAAGGATCTTAAGGGATTATCAGGGAAACAGAAAAAGTTGTCAAAGAACCACTCAAAATTCAGAGAAAAATGTTCCCTTTCTCCTGTAACCAGGGAAGGGTCTCCAGTCATCTCCACTGACTCAATGACAGCCATCTGTACTTGTTGAGACCTGCCGTCTAGCGAAGGTAAAACGTAGCCCTTGGCAGCAGCCTGGCTGGTCTTCGATGACAAGGTGAGCGTGGGATGCTACATGAGAAGGAACGTCTGAGAGGAAGAGACAGCAACTGTGTGGGATGGAAGCACCTGGCCTTCAAATCCCAGGGATGTCCTGTCTTCTGAGGTTCTGTGGTTAGGAGCAGCTCCATTAATACCAAGACACATGGCGCTTATTGCCATTACCTTTTCACACATCACAAATCTATTCCCATGAGCAACCTGGATTCTCTGCTGGCAGGAGAGGGAAAGGCCAATGCTGGGGCCTGCACTTACACCATCTATCCTCATGCGGAGATTTTCATGCTTATGGGGCCACAGAAACAGCTTTATACATTAAAATAACCATCACCACCACTGGGCTTTGTCCCTCCAGTGAAGGCACTTAGCCTTCTCTTCTGAAACAATCAACTGATAAACATTTATTAAGTGCTGGATACATACCAGCACAGGGAATACGACAGGCAAAAGACAATCACTGCTTTCAAGGACCTCACAATTTACTGAGGGAAACAGCATGCAAATAAACACACACATATACATACATACATACATATATATATACATATATGTGTATATATATATATATATATATATATATATATAGAGAGAGAGAGAGAGAGAGAGAGAGAGAGAGAAACAGAGACAGAGACAGACAGAAAGAGACAGAGACAGAGAGAGACAGGGAGACAGAAAGAGACAGAGAGAGACAGAGCCAGAGCCAGAGAGAGTGCTCTATACAAGATAAACAGGAAATAATTAGAAGAGGGCAGGCCCTGGAATTCAGAGGGGCTGGGGAAGGCTTCCTGGAGAAGGTGGGATTTAAGCTGGGACTTAAAGGATGCCAGGGAGGACAGCAGTAAGAGCAGAGGAGGGAGAGTGTTCCAGAGACTGGAGACAGCCAGAGAGAATGCCCAGAGCCAAGGGATGGACATTTTTGTTTGTGAAACAGCCAGGAGGCCAGTGTCACTGAATGGAAGAAGAACCTGGGAAAGGTGGGGGGGGGGGGGCGGGGCCGGGTTATGAAGGGTTTTGAAAACCAAACAATGAATTTTCTATTTGACCCTGGAGGTGACCAGGAGCCACTGGAGGTAGTACTGAGTGCCAGGGGAGTTGAAACAGTCAGACCTGTGCTTTAGGAAAATCACTTTAGTGGCTGAATAAAGGAGGCAGCAGCTATTGCAACGGTCCAGGTGGGAGGTGACAAGGGTTTTAACCAGAGTAGACAGTGTCAGAGGAGAGAAGGGGGTGTATTCGAGACATGCTGTAGAGGACTTTGCAACAGCTTGGATACGAAGGGTGGGGGGTGAGAGAGTGAGATGGCCACAGCATGACTCCCAGGTTGTGAGCCTGGAGGACTGGGAAGGTGGTGTTGCCCTCAACAATAATACTGGTGAAGGGAGGGAGAGGGGATTTAGGGGGGTAAATAACGAGTTCCATTTTGGACATGTTAAGTTTAAGATGTCTCCTGGAGAAGCAGATTGAGAGGTCTGAAAGGCAGCTGGATGTGAGACTGCAGGTTAGCAGAGAGTCTGGGGCAAAAAAGGGAGATTTGAAAACCATCAGCACACAGATGGTCATTAAATTCCATGTGAGCTGATGAGACTACCTGGTGAAACAGTACAGAGGGAGAAGAGAAGAGGACCCAGGACAGAACCCTGAGGGACACCTACTGTTAGAGGGCATCATCTGGAGGAGGTTCAGCAAAGGAGACCAAGAAGGAGTGGTCAGAGAGGTGGGAGGAGAACCAGGTGTCCTGAAAACTTAGAGAGAAGAGATGTATTAAGAAGAAAGTGCTGAACGGTGTCAAAGGCTTCAGAGAGGTCATAGAGAATGAGGACAGAGAAAAGGCCACTGGATCTGGCAACTAAGAGATCATTAGTAACTCTGAAGAAAGCAGCTTCAGTGGAATGACAATGTCAGAAGCCTGTTATAAGGGGTTAAGAAGAAAGTGAGAGGAAAGAAAGTGGAGGTGCCTATTGTAGGCAGCCTTCTGAGGAATTTAGCTACAAAGGCCAGAAGAAATATAGGATGATAGTTAGCAGGAGATGGAGGGGTCAAGTGAAGGTTTTTTGAGGAATGGGGGGATGGGCGGTGGGATATGGACATGTTTGCAGACAGCAGAAAGTGAGCCAGTAGAGAGGGAGTGGGGAAGACAGGGGGGCATCTGCTGAAGGAGACAGGATGGAATGAGATCACCTGAACCAGTCCTGGTGAGTAAAGCCACTTCATCACGTGAGGGAGGGGAGAGTGGTCAAAGGCTCCTAAGTGGCAGGAGATGAGAAGAGGGAGTGCATAGCCAATGGCCTCCATTCCTTCAGTAGAATAGGAGGCAAGGTTCTCAGTTGACAAAGTTGGGGGAGGGAGAGCCTAGAGGTCTAAAGAAGGATGAGAAGAGTCGCTGTGGAGAGTGGGATAGTGAGCTGATAAGTGGGACATCGTAGGAGGGCCCAGGTGAGGCTGTGTGACCTACATGGGCAGTGGAACCTCCTGGGTGATTTTCCCCATTTTCATGCAGCAGGACGTGGGTATGCGAGAAGGCAGAGGATGATGGGAGTGATCCATGGCTTGGTTGGCTGTAATCAGGGATGTGATAAGGGGGCTGGGGTATCAAGGGAGGAGGAAAGTGTAGAGTTGGATTGGCTCACCCGGGAGTCAATATGAGGAGAAGAGGAGAGAGTGACCAGCACAGGGGGATGGCCTAGAGAGAACGGGGACGACCAAGGGACTGAATCAGGTCAGCAGGGATCTTAGGATGCAGGGAGGTCAATGGGCAAGATCTGCGTCCCTGCCCTTTCGGTCTCAAATGGCAAGGCTGATAGTACACATCAGCATTCATGATAGTGATGCAGCCTCCTAACCACTGTGCATGCCTATTCTAAAAGCTGATGAGATGATACCTGGTTCTGGTTCTGAGGAAAGCCATCTTGTGACGAGGGACATGCATTATGTGCCTGGGGGGGAAGGCTAAGAGAAAAATGGAGGAAAGTAGCTTCATATTGGAAAAACAATCTCCCCAGGCTTTTGTTCCTGCTAATGACAGGGTCATCACTCTGATACCTTAACCTACAGCTACTGCTAAATTCAATTCGACAAAATTTTTATTAATCATATTAATTAATATGATTAATTATAGCATCCGGCATTGGGGATTCATGGATTACCAGAGTCCAGAGCTTACAACCTAATGGCTTGGAATGGGGGAGAAGGACAAGAAAACACGGACCAGAAATGATCTCAGTTCAAGATATTTTAACAGATGGAGGTTTGCTGGTGTGAGCAGACATCGATCACAGGTAAGGGGGATAATATGAGCAAAGCAGAAATGGAGAAGGGCAGGACCAGAGTGCAGGATGGCAGGAAGGCATTTGAGGAAGGCTGGGGAGGTAGACTGGAAGTACATTCCACAGGGCCCAGAATGCACAGTTATTCAGTAGGCAATAAGGGGACACTGAAGGCCTTTGAGGAGAAGAGAAACAAGATTGGAGCAGGGTGTGAAGGAGATGGTTGGAGAGAGATGATGTGAGAGGCAGGGTGGCCACTTGGGAGGTGCTAATTGGGGATGGGCCTGAATGAGAGTGGCTAGAGTGGAAGAGGAGGGAGTGACCAACAAGCATTAATCTCTTCATTCATTCATTCAAGAGATATTGTGGGAGAAGAGGAGGTAAGGCATGACCACTACCAGAAACCAGACTCTATCAATGGGTAAAGTGATATTCAAAATTGTGACTCCAAAATATGGTGCCTGACCATACAGATGTAAACGAGGCCCCTGAGGTTTCTAAGTACCTGAGATTAAAGATCAAATTCAGACCCTGGGTATGAGAACAGGACGTGTAGGCCTTCAGGAAAAAGCCCCTGGGGAAAAAGGAAGAACCAGCTGATGTGGAAGCTACATGTGATAAAAGCCCTAGGCCGGCATTAAGTAACAGCAGAAACCCTTGTAATTAGAATCCAATAACGGCCAAAGTACCTTATTACCAATAAAGCAGAAGCGTTTAATAGCAGGGGGGCCAAGGAATCACAGCGAATAGACCAAGTTGCCTATTTATCTCTCTGCATGGAACGTCAAATGCAGATTCAGGAAGTGACATGTTTCTCATGAAGTAGATTCTTCTGAATACGATACTCAAGTATTTAAAATTAGAGAGTCAATAGGCACCCTGCCTCCCAAATCACACACACTATCCACCATCCCAAGCTTTCCTTCTTGAGGCTTTTTTGTACAGAGTAAGCAGAACATGTGAGTAAACCAAAGGGTGACTGACACATATATGTCTATATGTGTGTGTGTGTTAAACATACACATGCAGATAGACACACATCTATGTGTATGTACATACAGACAAAAGAAGTGCTGGTCACATGTTAATCTGTCCTTTCTCCCCATTTAGAGATACCAGCACCATGCCACCACCCCCACTGTCCTCTTCAAAAACAAGAGTGACAATATTAATGAGGAGGGTGAAGGAGGAGACTCGGGAAGAGGACAACAGCACACTTCACATTTATAGTTACAACTTAAAGGTCACTACACTCCAATGAAAGATAAGCGTGCAAAGGAAGCAGTGTGGAAAGCATCACGTGGTACCTCATGAACTACCGGGCCCAGGAGAAAGTGGAGCCTCTGGCAGAGTTCTCCAAGATTGGACAAACTGCTGGCCCGGTGGCTGCTGTCGGGATCTTTCACTCCCCTCAGGAAGGTGTGAATCAAAGGTTCTCGGTACTTTGAGACCATGTCCCCTGTTGGAGAAAGAGAAGAAATCTAAGTTTTATCTTAAAAGACATTAAAAAAAAAAAGAAATACCTTATGTTTGCTCAGTGTTTCATGCTTTAGGGGGTTGTATCATTCACGTTATCTCATTATATTCTTGTAACAGTGAGTAGATGAGACCCCTGACGAGGGAGATCCCCAAGGCCTCATCCTAAGTTCTTTTTGCCTCTCTCCATCCTCTCCCTCTTAGGTGCCTCCTCAGCCCGCAGGCTCCTATATACTGAGCTCCAGGCTCTCTCCTGACTTGCAGACCTAAATCACTCTCTGCTGGACATTTCAAACTGGGTATTCCATAGACATCTCAAACTCAACATGTCTTTAATGAAGACTGGTTATCTTCCCCCCAAAACCCACCCCTCTTCTAACTTTCCTAAACAACAATAATAATGACAGCTAGCATTTATAGAGTGCCTACTATGTGTCAGGCCCTGTGCTAAGTGCTTTACAAATATCATCTCATTTGATCTTCACAGCAATCTTGGGAGGTACCCACATTTGATTTTATGTATTTATTTTGGCAATCAGGGTTAAGTGACTTGCCCAAGATCACACAGCTAGTAAGTGTGTCAAGTGTCTGAGGCCAGATTTGAACTCAAGTCCTCCTGACTCCAGGGTCAATGTTCTATTCACTGTACCACCTAGCTGCCCCATTACCCTAATTTTGCAGTGGAGGAAACTGAGGCAAACAGAGGTTAAGTGACTTGCTCAGGGTCACACTGCTAGTTTGTGTCTGGGCTCAGATTTTAACTCAGGTCTTTTTGACTTAGGCCTGGAATGCTATCTGGCACTACCTTGGTCTTGTTAAAGGCACAATTCTTCCCTTCTCCTGGGCTTTCAACCTCAGAGTCATCCCCAATTACTTACCTCCCATTTCCAATTAGTTGCTAAATCTTATTGTCCCTAATATTCATCCCCTTCTCTCTCCTCACATGTATACCCCTTATTTCAGGCATTCATCAACTCTTGTCTACACTACAAGGGTCTCCTAATTGACTCCCCTACTCCTATTTTGCCTAGAGCTGCCAAAGAGCATTTCCTTCAGTATGTGTCTGGTCACATCATTGCCCTACTCAATAAACTCTGGTGACTCCCTATTATCTGTAGGATCAAATATAAACTGCTACGTTTGGCTTTCAAATTCCTTCACATCTGGCCCCAACTGACCTTTCCAGGCTCATCCCATCTTATCTCTCACCAGCAATGGACCATTCAACCCAACTGCTTTCTTCTCTTTTACACACACACACACACACACACACACACACACACACACACACACACACACACACACACACACACACTCTTTCTCTCTCCACCTCCTCTCTTTGGATCTTTGCTCTCCCTTTTGTGCCTGGAACGTGCTAACCCTTCATCCACGATGCAGATTTTTCTTCTTTCAAGCTGTGCCTCCAGTGCCACCTTTGACAAAAAGACTTCCCTGAATCCCCCCATCTGCTAGAGCCCTCTCTACCTACTTTGCATACCATATGCATGTGTGTATGGATGCATCTATACATATGTGTGTATATAGACACAGAAATAGTATCTACATATCTACACACGTGCTGTGTAAGCTCCAGGGGAGCAGGGGTTAAATGGCTTGTATCAGGGCAGCCAGATAGCTCAGGGGACAGAGTGCTGGGCCTGGAGTCAGGAAGCTGTTCAGCTATTTTTCAGTCTGACTCTTCATGACCCCATTTGGGGTTTTCTTGGCAGAGATACTGGAGGGGTTTGCCATTTCCTTCTCCAGCTCATTCTACAGATTAGGAAACTGAGGCAAACTTAAGTGACTTGCCCAGAGTCACACAGCTAGTTAGTGTGTAAGGCTGGATTTGAACTCAGGAAGATGAATCTTCCTGATTCCAGGCCCAGTCCTCTATCCAGTGCACCAGGAATCAGGAAGACCTGAGCGCGCGCGCGCGCGCGTGTGTGTATGTGTGTGTGTGTATGTGTGAGATAGTAATATTTTAAAAATATGAAATAAATACGAAATACTATAGGGAAGGAGGGCATTAGCAGGAGGCAGTGTTCAAGTTGAGCCTCAAAAGAAGCAAAGGATCTGGAGATGGAGGTGAGGCGGCGGAGCCTTCCGGGTAGGGGGTACAGCCAGTGTTAAGGCCTGGAGAGCTGGAGTACCATGTGTGAAAAGCAGGAGGCCGATCCCTCTGACCAGCCTGCAGAGGCCTGCCATCATCCCAGGAGATTTCTCATTCCCTCCCAGCTCCTGTGGCAGATCATCCTCACTATTTACCCCTCTCTCTAATCTTCGATCTTTGTGTCTACTGGTTCTTACTCTGTAGTCTACATGTATCGCCCACCCTTAAACAATCTTCCCTAGATTCTACCCTTCTCAATCTTTCTTATCCTGTCTTTCCCTGTCTTTCTCAATGAAACTGAAAATGTGCTCATGCTTGCTGTGTCTACATTTCTCCTCCTCGTCTTCTAAATCCTCTGTGGCCTGACTTCCAACCTCACCCCAAGACTGAAGCTGCCCTCTCCTTCTTCTCTCACAAATCCTCAAAACACTTGGCTGGATCTGCATCCATGTGGATATGTAGGTGCCCCCAAAGCTCTGCTCTGGACCCTCCTTCCTCTAGACACTTTGGTTTGGCTATCTCACCAGCTCCTATGAGATTCAATGATCTTTAAGCTGGGATTCCAAAACCTATCTATTCAGATAGTGAGTGCCAGTCCTGTATTGCCAAGTTCTGAAACTCTCTATTACTGTCAAGGGCACCACCACCCTTATCAGTTGCCCAGGTTTTAAATGTTTTTAATTCAATTTTATTTTCAGGTCCACATTTTCTCCCTTCACCCCTCTTTGAGAAAGCAATAACAACAAAACATGTAACAAAAATGTATGGTCAAGCAAAACAAATCCCCACATTGGCTATGTTTAAAAAAACAACCAACCAACTCAATCTATAACCTGAGTCTATCACCTCTCTTTCTGGAGTGAAATAGCATGTTTCTTCATGAATCCTCTGGAAATGTGGTTGGTAACTGTATTGATCAGTGTCCCTGAGTCTTTTAAAGCTTTTTGTCTTTGTAATGTTCTTATTGTGTAAGTTGTCTCCTGGTTCTTCTCACTTCATTTTGCATCAGTGCACATAAGTCTTCCCAGGGTTCTCTGAAACCATCCCCTTCATCATTTCTTATAGCACAATAGTATTCCATCACATTCACATTCCATAACTTGTTCAGTCATTTCCAATAGATAGGCACCCCCTCAGTTTTCAATTCTTTCACACCATAAAGAGCTATTAGAAATATTTTTGTATATAAGGGTCCTTTTCCTTTTTCTTTGATCTCTTTTGGGGCAAAGCCCTGGTAATAGTATTACTGAGTCATTTGGTACAGACAGTTTAATAACTTCTGGGGCATAGTTCCAAAATGCTTTCCAGAATGATTGGCCAGGTTTGAAATCTTGATGGCTTCCTTGACTCTTTAATCTCAATCACCTCATTTATCTAATCGGTTATCAAATCTTGTCACTTCTTTCTCCAAAAGAGCAGCTGCATATAATCCCTTCTCTTTACTCACACAGCTACCACCCTAGGCCCTATGTTCTGTCCTGTCTGGATGACTATGACACCTTCTAACTGGGATCCCTGCCTCATGTCTTTCCCTACTCCAATCTGTCACGCACAGAGATACCAGATTCTCTTTAAGTAGATATCGGACCATGTCACTCAATAAACTTCAGTGATTCAATGTTTCCAAGAAATGCAATGTGAAGTGTCCAGGAGGCAGGTTCTATTACCCTCTGAAACCAAATATAAGCTCCTCTGTCGGTCATTTAAAACTTTTTATGGAGTTTTAAAATGGCATTTTTTATGGAGTTTTATTTTTATTTATTTATTTATTTAAAATGGCATTAAAAATGGCAGCCCATTCCTGTATTTCCAGGATTCACACATAGAATTTCTCTCCACATACTCCATGGGTGTACATGATGCTCTATCTTAGGCAGCTAAGTGAATATAGTGCTGGATTTGGGGGAAAAAAGATCTCAGTTCCAATCCTGCTCCAGACAGCTATTAGTGGTGTAATCCTGGGCAAGTCAATAGCCTCACTTAGCCTCAGTTTCCACATCTGTAAAATGGGGATAATAATAGCAAGTGCTTCCGAAGGTTCTTATAAAGAGCAAGTAAGATAACATATGCATAAAGAGCCCTGAAAACCTTACAGTGCTATATTAGTGCTATTTAGTAGCTATTATCCCCTGCCCCCCATGCCTGGAATTCCCTTCCTCCTAACCTCTGCCTCTTGGAAGCCCTGGCATCCTTCAAGAGTCAGCACAAAGACTGTCTTTGGCAGGAGCCCTTTCCCTTTGGCCCTTGGCAGCAGCAGAATACCTTCCGTTTCCTTTGTATTTACCTTCAATACAACAATTTATTTACACATTATCTTCCCAGTTAGAATTTCAGTTACTCATTGTTGCTGTTGCTGTAGTCTTC
Source organism: Gymnobelideus leadbeateri (assembly GCA_011680675.1). Lineage (NCBI taxonomy): Eukaryota > Metazoa > Chordata > Mammalia > Diprotodontia > Petauridae > Gymnobelideus > Gymnobelideus leadbeateri. The sequence continues at coordinate 11,578 of WOXC01003400.1, forward strand.
CTTCTTGAGGAGGACCAATGACATCATGTGGTGATGTCTTGACTCCTGCGAGAGGTAGATTTAAGTGAGGCAGAACTGTGCAAAGTCTTCAGCCTCACTGAAGTCCAGTGACAAGACTTAAGAGCCAGGAAGATTTTTGCTATTCTTGGATCCCACGAACTTTGCACATATTAAGCACTTAATAAATGCTCGATGATTGTGTGATGTGGTTGGAAAAGTAGGTTAGAGCGAAGCTGTTAGAGGCTTTAGTAACCAGTAGTTCTTGGCTTATCTTATTGGCAAACCTTAGGAAAGCATCCTCCTTGCTAACACCTTCCTCAAAGTTTGATCTCACTGAATCATTTTGCTCTGGTTTTTTTTTTACAGCATCTTCCCTTTATTTTCATATCTGTCATCCATGCATTTCCCTGATGGAGGAGGTATGGTATAGAGAGTGGATAGGGAGCTGGCCCTGAAGCCAGGAGGGTTACAGAAAAGGTTCTCAATAGCATGGGGAAAGGGAGTTTCCTCATTCATTCTGTAGGACAATGAAGTCAGAGATACCGCTCCAATTGCTCTTCTTAAAGGTAACAGGGACTATTTGTGATCTTCCTCGTCTCATTGATTCTACTGATCTACCTTCCTATTTTTTAACCAGTACCAAATGGTTTTGTAGACTTTCTACTTTTCATATATGTTCAGACCTGGAAAGGACACTTTATTCTCTTTCATTCTTATCTTCCCCATGTATTTCCCCATGTATTCTATTTTTATGCCACAGATCTTCTGCTCCTCTAATGGAATTCTATACTATGTCTTGCTCTATCTATGTAGGAAATCTTTGGTTGATATAGTGCTGAATATCTCTCCAATTATGGATGTTTTCTTTATTTCTTTTTTTGTTTGTTTGTTTTTTGCCTTTTTTGGAGGGGAAAGGTAGGGCAATTGGGATTAAGGTCACATGGCTAGTTTTTTTGTGTTAAATGTCCGAGGCTGGATTTGAACTCAGGTCCTCCTGACTCCAGGGCTGGTGCTCTATTCAATGTGCCACCTAGCTGCCCCTTCTTTATTTCTTTAAGGAACATTTTCTAATTCTAGCTATACAGCTACTGACTGTGCTTTGGTAGTTTAATTCTAGGATATTTTATGCATTTTGTAGTTCTCTGAAATGGAACCTTGCTTTCTGTTACTGCCTCCTGGGTTTTGTTATTGCTATAAAGAAATGCTATTGATTGCTACAGGTTTTTTTTTGTAGCCTGCAATTTAACTGAAACTATTAACTATCTCAAATAATTTCTTTGCTTATTCCTCAGAGTTTTCTAAATAAACCATCATGTCATTGGCAGATAGGGGTAGTTTTATCTTATCTTTGCCTTATATTTATGCCTTTATTTCTTTTGTCTTATTGATAAGATCTTAAGGACTGGGGCTCATTACTTCAATCAATGTTTCTAGTATTTCTAAAACTATAACAAATCACAGCAGGCAAAAGGGGCATTCTTGCTTTACTCCTATATTTAATGGCAAAGCTTCTAGTGTTTCCCCATTGACTACGATTCTTTTGATTTTAGATGCTTTTTATCAGATTAAAAATATCCTATGTTAAAAATATGCCTATATTTTGTAGGTTATTTTTTTCTTTTAAAGAATATGTCAATGCTGTACTTGGTTAATGACTGATTCTGCATCTGTTACTATAATCATGTGGTTTTGGATGTTTTTGTTTTTAATGGTTAATTATCATATTATTTTCCTAATACTGAGTCCTCTAACATTTCTGGTCTAAATTTAGTTTGATCATAGTAAAAATTTTTTGGATAAATTTCTGTAATTTTTTGGCCAGAATTTTATTTAACATTTCAAAATTAATATTCATTAATGACATGGGTCTACAGTTCTCTTTCTTTTCTTTGTTTTTGCCTGGCTTAGATATTAGGACTACATTTGTATCAAAAAACAAGTTTAGAAGAATGCTCTCTTTCTCAGCTTTTCAGAATAATTTGTGTAGTATTGTCTATTAAAATTTTAATATCATTTTCCATATCTCCACAGGTAGAAACCCATTTGAATCAGGTTGGGTTTTTTTCCCCCCACTTTGGACAATTACTTCACAGAAGTTCAATTTCCTTTTCTGAGGCTGGGTTATTTAAGATCTTTACTTGGTGTTCATTATATTATACATTTCTGGTTAATTGACTTCTTTAGAATTCTCAATTTTGTTGACCTTATACCCACTATTCCTAACTATCATAACTATGTATAGTAAGTTCTGAGAATTCTCTTTATTTTTCCTCTCTTGCAATTCCTCCCTTTTTATTTTGTTAATTTGACTTTCTTTTCTCTTATATTTAATCAAGTTGGCTAATTTTGTTGGTCTTTTAGAAGAATCAGCCTTTCATTTTGTTACTTTGATTCCCAATTTATTTTTCTAAAATTTAAGACTTCTTATTAAACTCGAAAACATAAATTATGAAGAAAATACTATTTGGTAATAATTGCTGGGAACACTGAAAATCAGAAATTAGGTTTAGACCAATATCTTGCACCATATACAATAATAAATTCAAATTATATATGAGATTTGAATATTAAAAGATCAAACCATAAAAAAATTAAAAGGGAAACAGATCATATATTTTTCATAGTTACAAATCAGGACTGGATGCTTAACCAAAAAAGGGATAGAAGTGATTAGAAAAGATAAGATAGTTTTGATTATGTGAAACAGAAAAGACTTCATATGAACAAAATTAGTGCAACTAGGGTAAGAATGTAATTGATTTACTGAGGAAAGCATCTTATATTGAACATTTCTGATAAGAGTCTCATATTTAAGATATGTAGACAAAAAATAGAAATATATAATCCCAAGAGCCATTCCTCAGAAGATAGCTGTTAAGAGGATATGAACAATTCTCAAAAAAGAAATAGAAATTATTAGAAACCAAATGAAAGTGTCCCAAATCAACACAACAGAAAATGTAAATCAAATAAACCCTGAGGTTTTACCTCACACCCAACAAATCAACAAAGATAATAAAAGATGATAATATTCAATGCTGGAAGTACAGATGAAAGATAGGTACATTAATGAATTGCTGGTGGAGCAGTGAATTGTTCTAATCATTCTAGAAAGTGATTTGGAATTATGTGAAGAGTGTGACTAAATGTACTCTGACCAGAGAGTCCACTGCTTGGGCAAATACCCTAAGAAGGTCAATGACAGAAAGGCCTCATATCAACCAAAATATTTATAGTAGCACTTTTTATCGTATCAGAGAATTGGAAACAAAGTGGATGTCTATCAATTGGGGAGCGATTAGATAAATTGTGGTACATAGGTATGATGGAACATTCTAGTGCCATGAGAAACCGTGAATTCTGACTCTCTGTGACCCCATTTGGGGGTTTTCTTGGCAAAGATACTAACTAGAGTTTAGTTTAACTATTTAACTCACCAGTTCATTTTACAGATAAGGAAATTAAGGCAAACTGGACTGAGTGACTTGCTCAGGGGCACACAGCCAGTAAGTGTCTGAGGCCAGATATGAACTGTGGTCTTCTAGACTCCAGGCCCAGTATTCTATCCACTGCCTTATTCCACCCATCCACCTACCTTTTCAAGAAGGAGGGAGGGAGGGAATTTGGAACTCAAAATTAAAAAAAAATAAATGTTAAAAATTGTATATGTAATTGGAAAATTTTTTTAATTTTAAAAAGAAATGACAAATACATAGAAAGATGGAAAAATTTTATGAACTGATTTGAAATAACCAGAACCTGCAAAACAACACACAACATAATCAAAACTGAATGCTGTAAAGTGATCATGACCAAGGTTGGTCCTAAAAAAAGAGATATGAGAAGCCATTTCTCCCCACTTCTTTGCAAACATGGGGGAATGTAAGATTAAACTTTTTTTTAATATGCTAGTTTTGTTTAACTTTATTTTCTTCTGCTTTTTTCCTTCTTTATCATAGAGGATGGCTTTCTGAGAGGGCATAGGGGAAGAGATACAATGGGAAATATAAAAACACTATGAATGGCATTTGTTTTAAAAGATAAAGGTCAGTGGAGAGCCAAAGGAATTTATAGAGCAGAGGAGTTACATTCGGTCAGATCTGTGTTTAAGGAAAGTCATTTTGGCAGCTAAATGGAAAAGGCCAGAAGCACGGGGAGAGGCTTGAAACAGAGACCAATTAGGAGTCATTAGAATAGTCTAGGTGGGAGGGGATGAATATATGAAACAAGGTGGTGTTTATGTGAGCAATAAGCAAGGTACCTACATGAAAGATGGTGTGGAGATAGAGGTGGCAAGATTTGGGCAAATGATTGGAAATGTGGGTGGGGAACGAAGAGTCAAGAAAAGCTCTCTGATCACAAAACCGAAGACTGGAAAGACTGCTTCTCCCCACGGAAACAGGGAGGGGAAGTCTAGTAGACAGGTGGGTTTGGGAGAGAAGATGGTGAATTGTTTTGGACATGAGTCTGCTGTGTTATCCAGGTCATCCAGTCTGAAATGCCCAACAGGTAGTTAGTGATACGAGACCAGTGGTCAGGAGAGAGCCTGGGGCAGGACAGAGAGATGTGGGGGTCACTGGCATAGAGAGATAATCAGACCCATGGAAGCTAACTTTAAAGAGTAGGGGAAGGGGCTTTTGTGCGAATGTTTTACATTTAAGAGTCAGTCACAAACCCAAGAACCCAGAGACAGACATTTCCCAAGAAACTGAGTCACAGGCACTGTTGAGTTCAGAAGCCTGGTGGACAATCGTTCACAGTACTTTTCCCACAAATGAGAAGGGGTAGATGAGAGGCAGACACCACCACTTACTTAAGAGTGCTGTCATTTACTGCACGAATATATAAATACACATTCAAGGGCTCTAAATTCCTGGCCCCCTGGCAACTTTTCTCCGAATCTCTTAGGTGCTGCTGCAGGCCTACAATGAGCCCCCTGAGGAGCTGCAATGGCTGTGGTTGACAAGTCCAAGACATGGAAGTCAGCTCAGGGTAGCAGCTCTCCAGGCTTTGCCTCCAGGTGCCAGGTGGAAAGCCGAGGCTTCTTTACATGCCTGGGTGTGGGAAGAGTTGGCCTAAAGCCAAGAGAAGAGCTGAGCCCTGGGAAAGATTTGTAATGAAAGGGAAGGTCTCCAAAGAAAAGAGTCATGCTTTGGGAGATGTTTCCAGGCTGCCTCATGTTTCTGCAGGTCTGACCCGGAGTCCGACTGCACTGTCCTGCTAATGACAACTACTGCTGACTCAGGCATGCAAATAGAGAGCCTGTGGCTGTCAGCATCCAGGGGGGCTGGGAGTGGCAGAGGAATCAGACTCATAAGCAGGAAGGTCGGAAGGGGGTTAGCAAGCCCTCTCCTGCAATGCCCTCATTCTACAGATGAGGAAACCGAGGCCCACAGAGAAATGCATCCAGGTCCTCCCTCTGACTCCAAAGCTAGTGCTCCTTCGACGGCACCACACAAAGCACCCTCTGATTTCACAAAGTAAAATAAGCTGTTTTGTTGTTGCATGCAAACAAAAGGTTCCTGAAACTAGGTCTAGTTCATAAACGGAAAAATGAAACAATTTAAATGACAGGCCACTGAACTTCAAAGCTTCCTAAGCTGTAGAGAGGACCTAGCCCTGATAATCTTCTGGTCCCTCTGAATTCTGTAATTATCTACTAAGCAGCTATGGATATCGGCTTCTTGGTAAATACTATATTTAATTTAAAACCTTGCATATACATTAAGGTATTTCCAATTTTGGGAGAAATACACTTATTCCCATTTAGGTGTATGCTGGTTTTTTTTTTTAAACCTTTATTCTAGCTATTATGGTAGGCGACTAGCAGGAACCATGGAAAGAGGTGCTAGGCCTAGAACGAGGAAGACCTGAGTTCATATCCAGCCTCAGACACTAGATGTGTGGCCCTGGACAAATCACTTCACCCCTGCCTCAGTTTCCCCACTTGTAAAATAGGCATAATAATAGCATCTTTTCACCATGATTGTTGTGAGGATCAGATGAGATAATACTTACTGAGTACTTAGTATAGGGCCTGGGACATAGTAGGCATCCTGTCAACGCTTCCCTTCCTTCTGCTTTCCCTTAGGAGGAAGTGACTTAATAATTCTAGAAATAAGATGCTTATCTTTTATTCAATTAGTCATCAAAGGGAGCTGAGAGGATGAGTAGGATCCTCATCAGTCATAGAGTGGGAGGCTGTTTTAGTCAATGGGAAAAGACTCTCACTATGATGGAAAGGAAGAAATGGAAAAAAAAAGGTTGGGAAAATCCTAATGCAGCAGAAGGTGTTTGAGTAAGGAAGCTAAACACACAAAAATGTTTCCATTGGTTGTATCGCCATTTTCTCCTTTACTCAGGCTCAAAAACTTAAAATCATCTTTGGCCACTTCCTGTCCCTTCCTCCCACAACATCCCAATAATCTTCAAGTTCTATGAATGTGTACTTTGGACAAATTTCTCGTTAATGTCTTTCCTAGCACCCCACAGGTGGGCTCCAGCACCAAACCCTTCCAATTCATCCTGCACAATGTCACTAGATGAATCTTAGAGTGCCATTTTTATCACAGCACTTTCTTATTCAAAAATCTTTCAATGATTCCACATGGATTACCAAAGAAGATCCAAATTCTTTAGCATGGAATTCAAGGCTTCTAAAATGTGGTCCCAAACTACTTCTACAGAATTTTCCACCCCAAACTCTATGTTTTAAGTCAAACCAAGCAATAATCCAGATCTTGTTCTTCCACCTTTGTTCCTACTATTTCTTCTGCCTGGAAGACTTGACCTTTCTACCATTTTTCCTTATTATACTGCTGCTAACCCAAGGACCGGATCAAATGACTCCTCCTCCACGAAATTTTCTCTAATCCTCCCAGCTCAAAGTGCTAGCCTCCTCTTCTAAATTCCTAGGGCATTTTTGGGGGTCCACTCTTAATCTCTTAAGATTCTGTCTTGGATTTATCACTTCTTCATGGATCTTCTCTACTTGTAAGTGCTTTGAAGGGCACAAATATGTGTTACTTTTATAATCTCCATTCCACTTATCACATAGTAGGGATAGTTTGGACCGATGATTTCATTGGTATAGGGACCTCCAGGATAAGAAAATTCCTTCTACCAATTCAGGCTTGGAACAAGTGATCAGGTGACTTGCCAGGGTCAAAGAGTCTATGTGTGTGATGAAAGATGTCAAGCCAGGTCCTTAGGGTGTCAAGGCTAGCTCCAACCACTTGGAGCTTTTAACTGCTACTTTTCTCTTTGCACACAGATGTTCAAGAAATATTTGCTGAATTGAATTAGACTGAAAAAGAGAACTGGGAGACAGATATTTCAGTGGGCTGATGCAGTCTGTTTGGGTGAGTTCTTCTCTGCTCCCTGCTCTTGGGAATTAGGGGAGCAGCTTGACAGAAGAGCCAGAATGACCAAGGAGTTCATTATGTGCAGCCTCTAACATCAAAGGGCTCATGACTGGTGTATTCAAAGATGCCTGGGTCTGTCTGCTGACTCTAGCTTGGTACATTTATAATGGACTCCTGCTCCCTCTGTCTAGGTGAGTTTGCTAACCACACAGATGCTCCCAATCTGGGCCACTCAGAAGCAGCCTGCTGAGCTGCCTGGGCCGATTTTCTTTGCTGATTCATCTCTCAGAACCAGAACCAAAATCAGCATCTGGGTATACTCATGCACCCTTCCCCATCCTTGGTCCACAAGGTCAGGTTTTTGTTTTGTTTTGCCTTTTTTTTTTTGAGGGGGGAAGGCAGGGCAATTGGGGTTAAGTGACTTGCCCAAGGTCACACGGCTAGTGTTTACAAGGTCAGTGTTATCCTACAATTCTGTTGTCATTGTTTAGTTGTGTCCAACTCGATGACCTCATTTGGAGTTTTTTTTTCTTTTCTTTTTTTTTGCTTTTTGGAGGGCAACTGGGGTTAAGTAACTTGCCCAAGGTCACATGGCTATTTGTGTGCGCGTTAAGTGTCTGAGGCTGGATCCGAACTCAGGTCCTTCTGACTCCAGGGCCGACGCTCTACTCACTGCGCCACCTAGCCACCCCTTGGAGTTTTCTTGACAAAGATACTTGAGTGGTTTGCCATTTCCTTCTCCAGCTCATTTTGTAGATGATGAAACTGAGACAAACAGGGTGAAATGACTTGCCCAGGGTCACACAGCTAGCAAGTGTCTGAGGTCAGATTTGAACTCAGGAAGATGAGTCTCCCTGACTCCTGGCCTGGTGCTGTATCCACTGTGCCACCTAGCAGCCCAATCTTGTATTTGGATCAATTAAGTAGGAGGCTCTGTCTCTGTACTTTGAAATATCAGATGGTATCAGGGGAGCATAAAGAAACTGAGAATTCAGCTCTGTCCCTGAATGGATTTCCTCACCCAGTGCTTTCTGTGGTTGACCTGGAAGAGGTGCCATGCTAGAGGTGGCTGATATCACAGTGCAGAGGAAGGAACAAGGGATGTAAATGGATAAAGCCTGAGCTACTACGAGGTAGATGTGTGCCCCCGGGCAAGTCTTTTTTAATCCTCAATTTCCTTATACATTAAAGGAAGATGATCACACTTAAGCTACCTACTTCCAGACCTATTGTGAAGATCAGAAGAGATAACGCATATAAGTGTTTCATCATGATAAAGTGCCGTTATAAATGTAAGTTACTATTAATGATAACCCAAACTAATAAATTGATATTACTTTTACATCTGTCCCTCGTGAGTCTGGTTATTGCAAACTATTTTCCCAGGGTCGTGTCCTCTCTGTTACTTACTACCTCAAGCAACATACTTTACTTCGGTGTGCCTCTGTTTCCTCATCTCAAAAATGAGGGAACTGGACAAAATAATGGATAACATTTGCTCTAGAATGAAATTCTATAATTGCTATGTGATACAAATTCTGAGCTGCTAAAGCAGAGGACTGGACTCGGACCCCAGGCAGATATTCCGCGAGCCAGTCACGCATGAAGCCTTTCCCTGGGCCAACCTGCTAGTGTGTCATCTTTAAAGATCAGAACCTGAACTTACAATAAATAAAAGAAAACAACCACAAATGCTTCCGCCTGTTCTTCTCGTCTAAATAACGACTACCCTGAGGAGAAATCCTGGTCTATAGCAGGTTCATAATATTGGCATGTTCATTTCCACATTTCCCACCGGTACCCTACCGTGGGACTTTCCTGGACCCCTCCTGTCCCATCCTGTCTTTCTCCCCCAGGAGACAAATCATTAGGAAATGTCAATATCCTCAAATACTGACTGCCTGGATCTCACATCTCATCTGTGCCGTCGGCCCCTGTGACTGGACCTTGTGAATAGAGGGCCTCCATTTAAAGAGGGGGCTCAGCAGTCTTCTCCCCATTTCCCACAAGCTTTTGAATTTCTCTGGATCTCCCTACCATGCCCTTGCCAGGTGGGTACCTTTTGTGTGTTGTACAATCTAATGGGGGATCACTGGAATGTAAGCTCCTTGAGGGCAGGGACTGTCTGTTTTTATTTCTCTTTGTATCACCAGCTTTTAGCACAATGCCTGGCACAACACTGACCTACTTACTGACAGATGACTTCCCCAAAGGACTGAATCACCTTTCCGTATCTGTCACATTAAAAGCTGAGCAAACTAGCTTGGTGATATCAGTGTGTGATGCAAGTACTGGCAAACTTTGAGCTTTTTTTTAAAGATTTGAATCCAGGACTATGGAAAGGAGCCTACTGAAACAGGAGAGTTTCTGACTGAGCAACAAAGCCACATTCTTCATTCAGCTTGGCCTTTCCTGCACTCCTGCCCCCACCATCCAAATGAAAGCTTTAGATGTTTTTGGCAAGGCCTATGAAAACACAAAACTTCACCTTTGTCTGAAAGACTTGGTCCACATTTTGCCAAATACTCATTATCATCCTACTAGGGTATTTCCTAACATTATTTGGCTTCACTAGAAACAGAGTTGAAAGGTTATTTTGGGTCCCCCCCCCATTTCTAGAGAGGAAGAAGAGATATAATCTAGCTTTCACCATATCCTAGAAGAATCAAATTGGGGAACTCCCCTTCAGGCTTGAATCAAGAGATTCCAGACAAAAGGAAGCACTTTTTCATAGAAGTCCTTGTCTGATGCATCATTGTAGTATGGAGGTGACCCAAGGTTCTTGAACCCTATGCCTGGAGGGCAGGCTGTGGCTGGTCCTGCCTGGAGCACAGTCTCTGTTACAGAGGGTGGCAGGGCCCATCTACCAGGACAAACATGAAATAATTAATTTTTAGCCAGTAACCCATGAAACAAAAAAATCCAAAACAGTCCAAAGTCCTTGGTGACGATAGCAGAACAGAGTCAAAAAGGATGCTGAGGGAGTGCTAAGGATAAGATAACAGAGGGGCATGAGACTGTGGGAATTCTTACTAGGCAATCTCTACCCAGGGACTAATGAATTAATGAATAATGAAGTGAACCATAAGAATATTGGCTTTCTTGCTTACAGATGAGTGAAGGAGAACAGACGCACTTATCACACTGGCACTGATGAATTCTTTAAGAATTTTATAAATCTTTTTTTTTAAAAGAAATTTAACAATCTTCTAAGACTTAGAATCAGAACGAGGCCTAAGGTGTGGGAACTGATCTGGGGAGGACTTGGAGAAAGATACAGACAAGAACTGCATGGGAGGACAATGCACAGATGGACTTCAATCTGAACTAGAGGAGAAAGGGGCCACAGGAATGAGGTCACAGATCCTTAAGTAAAAGGAGGCCTGGAAAGGTTCATTCATTCAACAAAGACATAATAGGAGCACCTATTATGTACAAGCCAATACACATTAATTAAGCACCTACTGAGGACCACAGTGCTAGGTGCTGAAGATGAAAGATAACAATGAGCCCTTGCCCTCGAGGAGCTGACCTTCCAGGCACCCAGGGGGGAGTCAAAGGTTGGAGACAAGTTCAGATCATTTCTGCTCTAGGACTGAGGATCCTCAGAGGGTCACACTAAGGGAAGGGCAGGATCCCTAGTTGGAGGCTGATGGCTCGGTATATGCCCTTGACTTGATCCCTCCCAATATCTCCAGCTCATTGAAGCCTTAACTATCTCTTTCAATCCCTTGGAGGCAGCTGGTGGACCAGTGGATACAAAGTCTGAAGCCAGGATGACCTGAGTTTAAATCCAGCCTCAGATGCTTACTAGCTATGTGGCCTTGGGCAAGTCACTTGACCTGTCTGCCTCAGTTTCTTCAACTATAAAATGAGGATCACAATAGCACCTGCCTGGAAGGGTTGTTGTGAGGATCAAGTGAGATAATATTTGTTAAGTGCTTAGCATAAAGTAGGTACTTTATAAATACTTATTCCCTTCCCCTCCCTCTCCTGAATTGTCAATTTAATATCTATGGGTTCCTTCCTTACTCACTCCAAAATATTCAAGTCTTCCCCATCCTTAAAAAACCTTCACCAGAATATAGACCAACATTTCATTCTGTATACCAAGATGAGGTCAAAATGGGTACATGATTTAAACATAAAGGGTGATATCATAAGCAAATCAGGGGAGCATGGAAAATTTTACCTGTTGGATCTATGGATAAGGAAAGAGTTTATGACCAAGCAAGAGAAAGGATCATAGGAAGTATATAATGGGTAATTTTGGTTATATGAAATTAAAATTTTTTGCATAAATAAAACCAATGCAGCCAAAATTAAAAGAAAGTAGGAAACTGGGGGAAATTTTTTTTACAGGAAGTTTCTCTGATAAAGGCCTAATTTCTCAAATATATAGGAAGCAGAATCAAATTTATAAAAACAAGAGCCATTTTCTAATTGATAAATGGTCAAAGAATACAAACAGGCAGTTTTTAGAAGAAATCAAAGCTATCTAGAGTCATAAAAATGCTCTAAATCACTATTGATTAGACACATGCAAATTCAAACAACTCTGACGCAGCACCTCAGAACTCTATGAATAGAGAGAAAGGGCCAGATAAAAGAGATGGTCGTGGAGGAAGACACTGCAAGATTTTGAAACTGCCTGGAAATGTGGGGTGAGGTACAGTAAGCAGAAAAGCACAGTGTTCATAAACTTCACAGAAGAATCGTTCTGAAGTCCATAGAAATAGGGAAGTTTGGGGAAAGAGATGAGAATGGGTCAAGCCTGAGCTGTCTTAGATATTTTGAAATATCAAATTGGCAATAAGAGATAGCTGGATGCTTAGGGGAAAGACTGGGGCTGGACGTAATCGCTGGCTTAGAGATGACAATTAAATTCCTGGCTGCTGAAGAGATCACCAGGGGAGTGAGTACAGAGGGAGAAAAGGAAACCTAGGGAAAAGGCTTGGGGAACACCCACAGTTAGGGGGTGTGATCTGGATTTTGTTTCAGCAAAGGGACTAAGGAGTGGTTAGACAAGAGTAGAACCAGAAAATAGTGTCTCAAAAGCTATTTGGTCAGGCTCTCATCCCCTCTCACCTTGGTTACTGGAACTTCTAGGTTGCTTTTTAATTGGTCTCCCTGCCTCTCTTCAGCCTGTCCTCTACACAGCTGCCAAAGTGATTTTTCTTGGTGTAGATCTGGCCAGGTCATTCTCCCTACACAACAAAATCCAGGAGTTTCCTATTAATAAACTGCTTTGTTTAATTGTTAAAGTACATTACCACCTATCTTTCTAGACTTACTGGACATTATTCTCCCTGTTCCTTACACACTAGAGTTGAACCACCCCATGCCCTGGTCATCTCCCATGCCTGGGATGCACTCCTTCCTTACTTCTCTGCCTCACCAAGAACACACTCCAGCTTATGTTTAGAAAGGGCAACCATGGACTCTCCATTTCCTGAAGCAGTTCTAGACACCTCCATGCCAACAAAAAGTTGAACTGAACAAATCTCAATCTGATTTTCAGACATACTCAAGGAAGGCAGTTCTGACTTATCGACACAATTCAGCTTTAAATGGCTCTGATTTGTACCAAGATAATGGTTAACACCTGGATGTTTGAATCTTTGGATTCCTCTCAGGAACCCAGAAATCATCAGTCTTATTGAGAAGCAAGCAGCTGTGTGTTCAGCAAACAGGAGGATTCAGATTTATTTACATGAGCTTTAAAAGGATGGCAAAAACTTTAAAGGTAAGAAGTACAGAAATGAATAGTGAAAAGAGGATTTGAAGAACTTTTAGTCTGTCATTGGACTGATCCTAAAATACTGAGGATAGCACCAAGAAAAGGATCCTTTAAGAAGTGTGAATTTGAAGGATTTCTTGATGTCTCATCAAGTTTTTCCTTCCATGCCCTTCATATGACTGATGCCTCAACTAACAGAGTATAAGCCCCTGCTTCCTCTGATAGTAGGGGCCCAATACTTCTGAAGGACTTGGTAGCTATCCCCATCAAAATAAGCCAATTGAGGGAAGGAGACTGAAAACAGAGCACAGTGAATATTCTACTTTTACCATCACTCCCACCAAAATGTCATTATTTATTTTTGGGTCCTCTTTCCTAGACCAGAAGAGGGTAAGGTATGGAGAGAAAACCATTCCCCTTACCCTAAAGCACCCTTCCCTAGTAGCCAAAAGCAAAGGTAAAGCCAAAAGGGAAAGGGAATAATCCTATATGTTAAGGAACTGCTGACAGTCTTACATGCAGTATAATTGAGTAACAAAGATTTTTTGGAGTGGAAGGCAAGACAAGGAAGTCTATATTGGACAAGTTGAGTTTGAGGTGCCTACAGGAAATCTAGCTGGGAATATTCAAAAAGAAGATGATAATACCTGATTGGAGTTTAGGATAAAGACTAAGGCTAGACAGATTTGGGAGCCATCTGCATCAAAATGATGAACGAACCCATGGAAGTTGATGAGGTCACCAAGATAGAGCACAGAGAGAAAAAAGGGCCTAGGGCGGAGTCTGAAGACCACAGTTAGACCCACAGCTAGAGTATGACATATGGAATATAATCCAGGAAAGGAGACTGAGAAGAAGCCATTAGAGAGGCAAGATTTGAACCTGGAGAGAACAGTGTCACAAAAACCCAAACAGGAGAGAGTATCAGATGTTCCAGTGAGGTCAGATGTTCCAGTGAGGTCAGATGTCAGAAAGGCTGACTGAAAAAAGACCATCAGATTGAGTAGCTGAAAGATGAAGATAAGGTCTTCCTTGGACTTCTCTCACTAAAGACAAAGGACCCATCAGCTTTCCTTGGGGAGGTAAATCGATTTAATAACAAACCCTCTCCTCTTGGGAGATAACACAAATTTGATGAAAGGTTTTGGAAGCAGAAGTTCTGAGTTCAAATAATGGCATTAACACATAGCTGCAGGGCTTTGACCAAGTCACTTTCCCTATATTCTTCTCAGTAAATGAGATGAGGGACCTCTAAGGGCCCTTATGGTGCTATGATTGGAGAATTTCTGGAAGACTAAGAAATAGGAAGAGTAAGGGAAGAACGAGGCCATTGATAACCCAGCTCATTACAAGGTATGGCTTCCAAAGTTCAAAAGTTCTGATAATCACCCACACCTACCACATCACACACACAAAAGCACTCCACTTGGTAACGATTTAAAGCGGCCAACATATCCCAACTTGCCTTGGAGTCCCGCAGCCAGCCAGGTGTCAAAGAGGTGGTGGGTGGGGAGGAATGGGGGAGAAAGGGTGGAGAAGCCATTTTATAATGAAACTGTCAAAACTTCCATTTACTGGAAAGAACTTCCCTTGTTAGAAGATGAGATGTGAGGTGGGGTGGGGTGGGGGTGTAGAGCTCTGTGTCATCCCCCATCCCTGCAGCTCATAACCATGGATTCAGGGTTGATCTCAAATACAGTCAATTATATATCTTTTGTAAAAGAACCAGCAAATAACTTAATTTACCAGAGGCTGCAGGGTTGTTGGAGATTTGAGCCTGACCTTCTACATCCACTGTGGAAGAGCCTTCTGGTGGATAGTTACATTTCTGCCAGTATTTTGTTTTCTAGCAAGGAAGAGAACCAACATAATTTTAGTTTTTACTACCTCCAAGTTCTGTGGATGACTTAGATTAAGGTTCAGTTTTTAATACAATCACTATTGAAAAACCTCTTCCTATCATATGAATAGGTCAGCCAGCTAGGTGGCATAGGGCCTTGGAGTCAGGAAGACTCGTCCTCTTGAGTTCAAATCCAGTCTTGAACACTCTTAGTTGTGTGACCCCGGAAAAGTCACTTAACCTTGTTTGCCTCAGTTTTCTCATTCATAAAGTGAGCTGGAGAAAGGAATGGCAAACCACTCTAATATCTCTACCAAGAAAACCCCAAATGGGGTCAAGAACAGTCAGAAATAACTGAAACAACCAAACAACAATATAGGAATAGAAGACTTATTGTTAAAAGTGACCTACACAAAGTCATCTGATTCACCCTTAGACTCCTTTTAATCCTTTTGCCTTGGAAGATGATAGCCTAATGTTGATTTACTCTTGTAATTTTGATTTTTATTCCTTTTTCCACCAAGGAAGCAGATTGCTGGATTTGGAGTCAGGAAGACTCAAGTTCAAACACTACTTCAGATGCTTACTTGCTGTGTCACTCTAGGTAAGTCACTTAACTTCTCTGACCCTCATTTTCCTCATCTGTAAAATGGGTATAAGAGTAGTGCCCATTCAAAAAATAAATAAATAAAAGGAAAAGAACAGAGCCCACTTCTCAGGGTTGACAAGACAGAAGAGACCCTTCACAGGTCCCAGCATGACCATGAAACACCCCACAAACCTCAGAACACCACACAAATGCTCTTTGTTGTTGATATTTTTATTACCACTCCATTTCTTTTCAATCAGGCTTCAGTGGGACTGGAGAACAGCTGGCTATCTCCTCTCATATCCCATAACATCTCCAGGCTAAATGATCTCAATTATGGCACTTCAGTCTTAAAGTGTCTATGTTCCAGACCTCTAGGCGTTTCATCAGACCTAGATCCAGAGTTGCTAACAAGTTCAGGCATTCCTTCTTCCCTCCTGCTGGCACCTTTGGGTCTGGTAGGAGAAGAGAGTCAGGGAGTAGAGCTGTCAAAAGTTGTATTTAGCACCCCACGGCAATGAGGTAGGATTTCTCTCTTTACCAAAAAAGATGACATTGGCAGTCACTATTCTTCCTCTTCGGGAACATGACATATTTCTCTGTTGACATTTTTGACAAATGTCCCTCAACTTTTTTTTTTACATTTTTATTTAAAGTTTTGAGTTCCAAATTCTTTCCTTCCCTCTTTCCCTCTCCCCCCAAGACAATCAAATACAGGTTATACATGTGCAATTATGTATAACATCCCCATATTAGTAATTTTGTACAAGAAGGCTTGAATAAAAGAAAAAATTAAAGAAAGGAAATGGAAAATAGCATGCTCCAGTTCTTTCTCTGGAAGTGAATGGTATGCTTCATCATTAGTTCTTTAGGATTGTCTTAGATCACTGTATTGCTGAGAATGGCTAAATCATTTACAATTTGTCATCTACAATGTTGCTGTTGCTGTGTACAATGTTCTCCTGGTTCTGTTCACTTCATTATTCATCAGTTCATGTAAATCTTTCCAGGTTTTTCTGAAATCATCCTGCTTGTCATTTCTTATATAGCACAATAATATTACATCAAAATGATATGCCACAGCTATATATGCCACTTCCTAATTAATGGGCATCCCTTCAATTTTCAATTCTTAGCTACCACAAAAGATGGGTCCTTTTCCCTTTTTGTGGATGTCTTGGGATGTAGACCTAGCAGTGGTATTGCTGGATCAGAGGGTATACACAGTATTATAGTCCTTTGGGCATAGTTCCAAATTGCTCTTCAGAATGGCTGGATCAGTTCACAACTCCAACAACAGTCCATTAGTGTCCCAGTTTTCCCACATCCCCACCAACATCGAACATTTTTTGTCATATTAGCCACTTTGATAGGTGTGAGGTGGTACCTCAGAGCTGTTTTAATTTGCATTTCTCTAATCAACAGTGACTTAGAGCATTTTTTTCATATGAGCATAGATAGCTTTGCTTTCTTTGAAAACTGTCTGTTCAAATCCTTTGACCATTTATCAATTGGGGAATGACTTGTATTTTTATAAATTTGACTCAGTTCTCTATATATTTGAGAAATGAGGGCTTTATTAGAGATACCTGTTGTAAAAAAAAATTCCCTTTAGCTTTCCTTCTAATTTTGGCTACATTGTTTTTGTTTGTGCAAATAATTTCAATAATTTTAAATAATCAAAATCATCTATTTTACATTTTGTAATGCTCTCTATATCTTCTTTGGTCCTAAATTATCTCCTTATCCATAAATCTGACAGATAAACTATTCCATGTTTTCTTAATTTGCTTATGGTATCATCCTTAATGTGTAAATGATGTACCCTTTTTGACCTTATCTTGGTATACATATGAGATATTGGTCTATACCTAGTTCCTGCCATCCTGTTCTCCAGTTTTCCCATCAGTTTTTGTCAATAATGAGTTTTTGTTCCAAAAGCCTGGATCTTTGGGCTTATCATATACTAGATTGCTATGGTCATTTACTATAATGTAATTTGTCCCTAATTTATTCCACTGATCCATTACTCTATTTCTTAGCCAGCACCAGATTATTTTGATAATTACTGCTTTATAATATAGTTTGAGATCTGGTATGGCTAGACCATCTTTTTTCATTGATTCCCTTGATACCCTTGAATTTTTGTTCTTCCAGATGAATTTTATTTTTTTTTCTAGCTCTATAAAATATTTTTTTGATAATTTGATATTACACTGAATAAATAGATTTATTTAGGTAGAACTGTCATTTTTATTATATTGGCTTAGCCCACCCATGAGCAATTAATATTTTTGAAGTTGTTTAGATCTCATTTTATTTGTGTGAAAAGTGTTTTATAGCTGTGTTCATATAGTTCCTGGGTTTGTCTTGGCAGGTAGACTCCCAAGTATTTTATATTTAGTCTACTGTTATTATAAATGATATTTCACTTTGTATCTCTTGCTGCTAGACTTTGTTGGTAATGCATAGAAATGTAGATGATTTATTTTATATATCGCAACTTTGCTAAAGTTGTTAATAATTTAAAGTAGCTTTTTTTAGTTGATTCTCTAGGATTTTCTAAAGCATAACATCATATCATCTGCAAAGAGAGATAGTTTTGTTTCCTCATTGCCTATGTCCCTCAAATTTCCGAGGGTGACATGGAGTGCCACTATGTTCTCTCACAAATACCCCTGGACTTAGGGGAGGTCACAATAATACCTAGAGTCCAAGTCAGAGACAAAATCCTGGGCTAAATGGATTGTAAACAGCTATTTTGTTCAATGTACTCTTTGGGGTCCTAAGACCTACTCAAATATCAGAGACTGCCACTCCAACTGATTTTGGCTGAATGACTACCTTGTAATTTCATATTCCATTAACCCCTTCTTTGGGGGGCTTACTGTCATATCTAGAACAAAATCAAAGTTCTTATTTCTTATTTCATTTCATTATAGCAGCTGCCAATGTCAAAAGAAAAAACGATACTGGACCGGCAGAATTTCTTTTTGTAGTTATTGAGATAAATAATTTATAGTTTAATACATAGATGAAATCCATGATTTTTGAAAATGCGTTGATAAATTTTCTCTATTAACACCAAGCATGTTCCAGGTTGGGCCCACTTGATAGTTCTGGTGGCATTAATCAGAATTCCCAGGGCAGCTACTCTGCTCTTTTACCAGGCCCTTTATTCAGGAAAGTTTTTTAGTTAATTTATGCAGGGGGTCTAGGCTGTACATCACACTTAAGGTTTTAAGTCATTTTACACTTTTCAAAGTGCTTTTCCATCCATTATCCTGATTCTTACAAGAAGGCAGATTTCATCCCCATTTAACCGAAGTGGAAACTGAGACAAAGACCAGTTAAGTTACTTATTCAAAGTCACAAATTAATGACAGAACAAGGACCAGGTCCCCTGACTGCCAGCCTGATTCTTTTTCACTTGTACCATGGCATCAATTTATTCTTCATGAAGCTCTGTAAGGACAGAAAACTACTATTCCAAAATAAAGACCAGAACATTTATCTACTATACAAACCCTGTGAAATCGGGGTCCTTGCAATTCTATATTCAACCACATAAGGTACACAATGGAAGAGATATTAAAGATTCATCTATATTATTCATCACCTGGGCAACTAAGGCACTATGGGCAGGTGTACGTAAGGACAAGTACATGCATATGTATTGAATGCTGGGGAGAAAGGGAGCTTGCCAGTAGGAGTCTTGTCCTTCCAGCATGGCCAATGTTTTGTCCACTATATTCTCCCATGTGAAGTAAGCCTGCTTCTGAGTATGCAGAATGGAGGACCCTGCTCTCTATTCCAGAGCTTACATAACTATGCTAGGAATGTTTGCCATCTGCCTGCTGTGTGGTAAAAAAGGGGCTTTTAACTGACTTTGGGAGCTGAAACTTCATATACATCCAAAATGCACCAACCAGCCAAATCAACCTCTTTCTGACTGGCTACATTCAAGTGAGCAGGATGAAACACTGGAAACCTTCAGGCCTTTATCTCTCCAACTGGGCCATGGCCCATCAGCATATGGCACTGTTGTTGCCTGTTTCTAGGAGTACTGGGCATGACTATGACCTTGTGTGTGAGCCTCAAAGGTCTGAAGAGTGAGTGGCCAGAGGTCTGGGATTCAGAGTCCATGTGAGCATTGTCCAGCAATTGATGCCAGTGGGTCAGCAGGGTACCTCTGAGGAGTGACCTGCCTGACCCAGGAGAGTGGTGGACAGACTGGAAGCTGAGTTGTCACATGACTTGTCTAGCAGCTCCGCCATACTTGGAAGTGAATATGGTGGGATAAAGGTTCAGAAGCAAACTTTAAGTTTGAACCAAATCTCCCCAGGGTTTGAGGTGGTATAGGGGGGATGACTATATGCCCCAGTTCAGGGAGAAAACTCTGTACTTTGGGTCTTTCTATATTTTTCATTATATATCCCTTTGTAAAAGCTAATTGATAATAATTAGTCAAATGATATTGGGGTTCAAATCATAGGGACAAATCAAAGATATAGTAGAAATATTAATTGCAATTTATTGATATTGTAGAGAACATATTAGCACAAGCAGTTGAACAAATGCCATTAGAACAATATCCCCAATCCCTCAGACATATCCCTGGGACTCTGAGGAGCAGATATAGCCAATTGCCCTCCAAAGACCCAACTTGCAAGTGCAAATGAGACTTGGAATAAGGATCCCTAGAATCTATGACAGGCTACGTGTGTGTGTGTTAGTGAATGTGGAGGAATGGTTATTATTATTTCTTCTCTGAACTGTGTTCAGAAACCAGGATTGTCACTTGTTTAAGAATATGAATGGGATTAATTCTTGCTAGAAACCCCCTTCCCTTCCCAATCTTCTTCCCCATTCTTATAAGGAATAGGGATGAACAGCATGCTTCCTATTTCCTGACAGGAGGAGGATGACTGACAAATGGCCTTATTAAAAGCGGTAGTACCCAGCACTTAGTGCACATATTAGGGCATTATGAAGCTTTCCAACTAATGCCAGCCTTTGATCTTGATGGGGCTTGTCAGTGGAGCAGGTGGAACAGTCACTGGGCAGGAATGTTGGGGTAGTACCTGGACAGATTCCCCCTGCTGGTCTCCACATGCCAAAGCTCATTTTTCTCCATAAGCCAACTGACTTTTACTTTCAGAATTCCATTCATGCTGTTATCCCTTTAAGGCATCATTCTCCAAACTATGGTCCTTCAACCATTAGTAATTGGGTAAATGTCAATGAGTCACTTTTCTACTTTCCCAGGGAGGATTCTACAACTTCTTTATTCCTGATGTTCACTTCTAGTGGAAGATAATTTTATAATTTTATTTTATAATTATAATTTTAACTGTTATCATAGATCATATAGGAAAAGTCATTCAGATGCCAAGTATATGCAGATATATTTAAGATAATCTTATCCACAAACCAGTGTATTATAGATTATAGATAAAACATTTTAGACTTTCAAGTGATCTCAGAGATTATCTGGTTCAATCCCCTTATTTCACAGATAATTAAAGTTAAGAGTTAACATTTATATACAACTTTTCTGTTTACAAAGTGCTTTAAATATTATTTCATCCAACTCTTACAATAAATAGACCCATGCGTATGTATAGGAAAATTATCATAATCCCAATGTTACAAATGAGAGAATTAAGGCTCAAAAAGATGATGTGACTTGCCCAAAGTCACCTAGTGATTTATATCACAAAGTCTGTCCATTTTAAGTGTGAATCAGTTTTTTAATGTGTCAATGTATTAACTAAAAATTCCCAGTGTTGTTCTTTCTATAAGAGCAGATGATCTATGGAGTACAGGAAATTCTTCCTTGATCCAGGAATATTTCCTAGTAGGGTCGACTCTCTCAACTGCTGTGATTAGAGATTTATTCCTTTAGTGAGCAATAGCCATTTTAAAAAAATGCAAATATCATCTCTCACCATTTGCTACATAAAGTTGTAAAGTAAGCACCTCCACAAGGAGTCCAGAAGGGCCAAGAAACATCCTCATCCAGAAAACACCTGATTTCCTTCTCTGATTTTGATAAAGACAACACTCAAGAGCAACACTGTTTTAGAACAAACTCATTTGTAAAACATGACAAAGCAGGATGGTGGGAGAACACAAGTGTACTGATTCAAAAAGCATAAAATAGTACTAGTGAGGAAAATGAGTTTGCAAAAATAGAGTCATGAGATCCAACTAGAGCAGATGACCGTAACACCACTTACGCAGCCAACTGGAAGGACAAAAACCATAATAGATCTGCTTATAGTTCTATATGATTTTCGTTCTCTGTGACACTGAAATGACCACGTTTTCCATAATAAATGTAAATGGCATTTAAGAAGATGTCAAGGGGAAGAGCAGCTGAACCAGATCAAATATACATACACGAGGGGAAATTTTGCTGGAGGCAACACGATTTAGAAACAAAAAGAAGAATCAAATTTTAAAATATCTAAGTGAGAGGATGATACCAAAGAAATAGAAAAAAAAAATACCACAGATCCAAAAATCAAAGATCAGGTAGAAAGATGTTGAATGGAACCAAAAGAACAATGTACATGGATGGCTACAATGTAAATTTTTAAAACTCATTAAAAGGAAGTTGAATTCTAAACAATGGGGAAAAGAGTGATGAAAGTACAGGAGGAGAGATAATAAAACATACCTTCTCCCAATGAAATAGGGAACTAAGAGGAAAGACTATTTTATACAATGACAAATAAGGTTTGACATCTGATGTTTTTGTTTAATTGTTTTTCTTTGCCACAAAGAAGGGTTTAATTATGATGTAAAAACAAAATTCATCAGTAAAACATTCTTCAAGGGATTACTAATGCCTTATTAAAAGGTATTAGTAACTACTGACCCACAGGCCTACTTTCTTTTCATTTTCAGGCCTTTCCTATTGTAAGGGATAATTTGCAGTGAAGTTTCCCCATTCTGAAAAATCAAATCTAGCAGCCTTCACTAGGCCTAAGTTTAGAAGTCACCTGACCGTACAGGAATCTGGGACTTAGAGCAATGGAGACCCTCCCCAGTGACACCTCAGCACAAGATATGCCAAATAAGGACAGAGTGCTTTCTCAAAAGTACACTGGATAGTCTACTGTTTCCTTGTTCTGGTACTGGATGTAGATTGCGCTTAGACTGTACACCTAACTTGCAGCCAATGGAAGAAAAGGGTCAGGAGAGGGGTGGGGGAGAATTCCGTTTTAGGGCTTTAGCTTTGCCATTTCCTTTTGTAAATTGCTTCTTCTCCCTGACCATCAGTCAGGAGGGTGGCCCTTTCTCAAGATCGTAATGAACCATTCTTTTCTGCTTCCTACCTTGAGAAACCTCTGAGTATTGTTTGGGTAAGGATTTCCGTTGCACACAGTTTTTGGGGTGCACATACTATTACAGCATCCCATCCTTCCTTCCCATGGACTCTCTTTTGTAACACAGTTTCTTTTTTTCTTTTCCCCCACCTAACATATTTTATTTTTTTCCAATGACACATAAAGATAGCTATCCACATTCACTTTTATAAATGTAACACAATTTCTTAAAAAAAAAAGGCAGAATTAAACCAACCAACCAACACAGTCACCATATCTGATAGCATATGCAATATTACATATCGGTAGCTCCCCACTTCTCTATGAAAAGGAGGGTAGAGCAGCATTTCCTCTGGAGATGAAATCAATCGTTCTAATTAATGAGGTGGTTTTTGTGTTGTTTTCATTAACATTTATATAGTCCTCATATATATTACTGTCCTGGTTCTACTTACTTCACTCTGCATCAGTTTATAAGATGGACTTCCAAAGCTTCTCTGAATCCTTCATATTTGTCATTTTTCACAGCACAAAAAATATCACTATTGTCTTTAGACTTGATATGGAGGCTCTTGATTCCTTTCTATTTGAGTTTGATACTGTGGATGGAAATCATGCCTCATGTCTTATTCCTGCTAAGGTGACCCAATGAACCTCCCCACACCCCAGACAACTTCTAAGGACAAGAAGTTACAGAGAAGGTGTTGATATGTTCTGATGGAGGAAATGTCTTCATTTAGGAACTCCCTATGCCAATGATATAATAGATTCTTATTTTGCTTTTTGGAGGTGGGGAGGCAGGGTAATTGGGCTTCAGTGATGTGCCCAAAGTCACACAGCTAGTAAGTGTTAAGTGTCTGAGACTGGATTTGAACTCAGGTCCTCCTGACTCCAGGGCTGGTGCTCTATTTACTGCGTTACCTAGTGCCCCCTAGGTTCCTCTTTCTATTTATTAAAAAAGCATTTGAATCTGAAAATCAAAATGCAGCATTAGAAGCTTTTCTTCACTCATTCATCTTTCCTCTGATTATCAGTATCAAGTGAGTTATTAAATAGGGAATGGAATGCTCACTGCTGTTGAAATACAAAGACAAAACCAAAACATGCCCTGCTCTTGAGGAATTTACACTCTACTGTGGAAGAGGATATGACATTTACACAGATAAAAGGAAATCTGATAGGGAAGAGAGAACTAATAATTGAAGGAATCATGGAAAGATTTAATTCAGAGGTGGTACCTGAGCAGACCTTAGAAAGATAAGCATTCTGAAAAGCAGAAATGAGAAGGGAGTCCAGGGTTACAAGCCTCTGCTGAAATAGGGAAGTTTAGAAGGCAGGTTTGCTGAAGAATGTCAGGTCTGGAGTCAGGAAGACTGGAGTTCAAATCAAGGCTCAGACACTTACTAACTGTGTGACCCTGGGCAAGTCACTTAGCCCTGTTTGCCTCAGTTTCCTCATCTGTAAAAGGAGACATAGAAGGAAATGGCAAACCACTCCAGTATCTTTGCCAAGAAATCCCCAAAAGGAGTCACAAAGAGGACAACAGTGAGTTAAGAGTTTGAAATGTTGATTAAGTAGTGGCAATTTAGAATGTCTTCTGCACTGAGATGACTGAGCCAAGATAAGGGAGTAAATGACATCATTAAGAGTATAAAAGGAGAGGAGATGCCAGGACTGAATGTTGAGGAGACACACACACACTCAGGTGGCAGAAGATGGATGATTTTAGGAAAGAATGCTGAGACCAGAAGGTCAGACAGGGAAAAGGCCAATGGGAACAGTGCTACGATGTCCAATACTTCCGAGAGGTCAAGGAAGAAGGGCACTGAAAAGGGCCATCAGAATGAATGGCTAAGAGATGACTGACAAATTCTGAGAATTATTTTCAGTTGAGTGGTGGGATTCAGCAGCCGGACTCCAGAGAACTGATACAGGAGTCGATAGTGGGGTCGTGGAGGTAATCAGAGAGGTGTTCTCTCTAAGTCTGACAGTGAAATAGAGACAAGTAAAAGTACTAAGGTTTGAGGGGGAAAGTAAGGCCAACTGAAGGGCATTCCCCCCCAATTAATAGTATTTTATTTTTCCCATTTACATGTAAAGATAGTTTTCAAAATTTACTTTGAGAAGATTGTGAGTTCCAATTTTTCCTCCCTTTTTCCCCCTCCCCAACATAGCATGCAATCTGATATAGGCTATACATGTACAGTCATATTAAATGTATTTCCACATTAGTCATGTCATGAAAGAAGAATCAGAACAAAAGAGAAAAACCATAAGAAAAACAAAAAAGAGAGAAAATAATGTGCTTCACTCTGCATTCAGACTCCATAGTTTCTCTGGATGTGGGTAGTACTTTCCATCATGAGTCTTTTGGAATTGTCTTATATCACTGTATTACTAAGAAGAGTCAAGTCTGTCCTAGATGATCATCGCAGTGTTACTATTACTGTGTACAATGTTCTCCCAATTCTGCTCACTTCACTCAGCATCAGTTCATGTAAGACTTTTCAGATTTTTCTGAAATCCTTCTGCTGATCATTTCTTTTTTTTATTTTTTTTATACATATACATTAAACAAATGCTTTATTAACTTCTGCTTTACATCATTCATTTCCACCAGATTATGAGTTACATTTTCCCCCATTTTTTCCCTACCCACCACCCCAGAATAGCAGTCCCACTAGATATCCCCTCATCCAATCTGCTCTTTCCCATATCTTCTCCCATACCCCCTTCGACTTTGCTATTAGGGCAAGGTGAATCTCTGAGCCCCACTGCCTGGACATCTTATGAAACATTTAATTTTAAAACTTTAATTTTCAGATCCATTCCCTTCCTCCCTTGTCACCCACTCCCTCTGAGAAGATAAGCAATTCAGTATGTGTTGTACATGTATATCTATGCAAAACATTACCATAGTAGATATATTGTAAAAGACTGCTTATATTTCCCTCCCACCCATCTCACCTCCCACCTGGTCCCATTCCCTACTTTGATCCTGTCCCTCTTTGATAGTGGGTTCTTCCAATCTCCCCTCCCCCCAGAATGCCCTCACCTCCATCATCCCCCCTCTTATCCTCCTTTCCCCTACTCAGGAGAGTGAGTGAGGGTAAGATATTCCATTTAGTATGTATGTGGTTCTCTCCTTGAGCCAACTTCAATGAGAATATGCTTTTGCCTTTTCGCCTTCCTGTTCTTCCCCTCCCCTGCAACTACTTCTGCTTGTCTCTTCTACATGAGATAGTTTACCCTACCCTGTCTCTCTCCATCTCCTCTTGCCACTTTCCTCTCTCACCTCTTGACTCCACCCCTTAAGAATCATCCCCTCCTTGGGGCGGCTAGGTGGCGCAGCGAGCAGAGCGCTGGGCCTGGAGTCAGAAGGACCCGAGCTTGGATCCGGCCCCAGACACCCAACACACAAACAAAAACCCCAGGCAAGTCACCCAACCCCAACTGCCCTCCAAAAAAAAAAAGAATCATCCCTTCCCATCAGATTCAACCTGTGTCCTCTATCCATGTATACCCGTGAACGTATGCCATGTACCCTTCTTCAATTATTTTCATAATGAGAGAGGTTTCATCAAATGCAGTTATTGTTTTTCCATGTAGGAATGTAAATAGTCCAACTTTGATAAGTTCCTTTTGATTTCTTTTCCTTGATTACCTTCTCAAGCATCTCTTGCTTCTTGTGTCTGAATGTCAAATTTTCTATTCAACTCTAGTTTTTTCATCAATAATGCTTGAAAGTCCTCTATTCCACTGAATGACCATATTTTCCCCTGAAACAAGATACTCAGTTTTGCTGGGAAGGTGACCCTTGGCTTCAATCCCAGCTCTTTTGCCCTCTGGAATATCATGTTCCATGCTCTTCGATCCCTCAGTGTAGAAGCTGCCAGATCCTGGGCTATTCTGATTGTGTTTCCACAATATTGAAATTGTTTCTTCCTGGCTGCTTGTAGTATTTTCTCCTTGATCTGGGAATTCTGGAACCTGGCTATAATATTCCTAGGAGTTTTCTTTTTGGGATCTTTTCAGGAGGTGATCTGTGGATTCTTTCAACCTCTATTTTGCCCTCTGGATCTAAAACATCAGGGCAATTTTCCTTGAGAATTTCTTGAAGGGTGATTTCTAGGTTCTTTCTTTGATCATGGCTTTCAGGTAGTCCAATAATTTTTAAATTGTCTCTCCTGGATCTATTTTCCAGGTCTGTGGTTTTTCCCATGAGATATTTCACATTGCCTTCTAATCTTTCATTTGTTTGGATCTGCTTAA
>WOXC01003401.1:0-104463 GCA_011680675.1 Gymnobelideus leadbeateri
AAATGATTGTAACTCAAAATCTGGCGGAAAAGAATGATGTAAAACAGAAGTTAATAAAGCATTTGTTTAAAAAAAAATAACATCATTGAACTGGAAGCCTGTCTAGGCCCAGCCAAATCCCTCTGCACCTCCCTACAGTACCCCGCATTTTGTTCTGTTTAAGAGAATTTCAGTTACTTCTAATAATTATTTCCAAGTTCTACATAGATTTAAGGAATTTTATAACCTTTATATATCTAGTGCTATGTGAATGTTCTCATGTTCCCTTGGTATTGGTGGAGGCATCTTAGTTCTTTCTAACGAAGTTCTATCTCTGAAATGAGGGGAGACCTTTAGTCATAGTGCAAATATGATCAGTTTAAGTTCATTTCTTTAGTAAATCATGATTTCATATGTTATACAATGATATCTGACTAATCAAAATTATCAGAATGCATATTTGAGGTTCATTTTCAGGAGGACCTAAATTCAAATCCGGCCTTAGAGACTTAACACTAGTCATGTGACCTTGGGCAAGTCACTTAATCCCACTTGCCTTATATTACCCCTCCAAAAAAAAAGGTATTACAAAGAAGACTGGCCTGATCATAACAGTCCATAAAGGAGTTTTTTTGTCAATAGTGTAAAAAGATGGCCTAAAAAAGGAATTAAAATAGAGTCTGAGCAACAGCTTTGAAGGTTAATACGAGAGTCCAGGTTTGCAGAGATGTGAGCCTGAAACCTATAGGAGAAGTACAGTGGAAAGGAATAGGAAGCAAGAGATAAACTAGGGATGGAAGGAACATGACTTGGAAATTGACTTGAATGCATGAAGCAAGGGGGATAGACAACTCAAAAGTAGCCTCTAAGGTTATGAGCCTAGGGATACTGGGAGCACAGTGAAGAGGCATTATCCTTCCTTAGTGGTTCACACTGGGGGACTTGAACATACATATTCACACTCCCTCAAATCTCCTCACTTTCCAGTTTTACAACCTACTGAGTCCCCATGTCCTGTTCCCCTAGTCTACCTCAGCTACACACAGACACTTATACCCTTGAATTTTCCTTCACCTCTAAGTGTTCTACTTCTATGGTCACAAAATAAAACTTTTTATCTGATCATAATCTTTGATAAAATTTTCCTATGCTTTATGAACCTAACTATGTTTTTATACTCATTAGAAACTCCATTCCCTCTTTCCCAAGTTTTTTTTTTTCTCTTAGACGATCATCCCTACATTGACTATACTCTCTTCCCTCCCCTATCTCAATCTTTTGGTTAGTCAATTCAACTCTCCAGTGTCTTCTACTCCTGAATCCCTTCTCCCCTTATCTACACCTTCCCAAAGCAAAAACTTATTTTGTTCCCACCATCTACTGGTTTTGCTCCTATACATATGCTCTTTAACCAAGCTGGGGAAAATCCTGAAATTATTCTGATGGGACTCAGCATAAATTTATGTTGCATAATCTCAACTGGGCTTCCATTGAAGCGAGACAATCATTCTGCTCATCCCGAATCAATTCACGATTCCCCTCCACAGACTAGCTATTCCAGACCTTCTAGTTTCTCCTAAAGCTTCTCGTATAACCTTTTCCCTCAGCCTCTTGAATACCTCACTTCATAATTTACTAAAAAAATCTGATGCTTTCTTCTCTCCTCCTCTTCATCTCAATTCACTCAGATGTCTTACAGCTTCTACTTCTTCCATTTATCTCTTCCTACTTCCTTGTGTCTCATCAAGAAGTGACCCTCCTCCTTGCCAAAGCTTACTACATGCACAAATGATCCCATCCCATCCATCTTTTCCAGAAGATTCCCTCCACTAAAACTCTCATTCTAATTTATCTTTAATCTCTCCTTATCTAATGGTACATCCTCTGTTTTTTATATGTCTTCCACAAAAGACATGCCTATGTCTTCCCCATCCTAAAAAAAGAAATAACCAAACAACAAAATTTATTCATTTGATCATATTCTCCCAATTATCAATCCCTTATCTCCCCTTTTGGGCAAAATTCCTTTAGAATGCCTTTACACTTGTGCTTCCACCTCCTCTCCCTCTCCATTCAGCCTTTTCTTAACGCTCTGTAATCTGCCTTACATCCTCATCATTCAATTTAAATTACTCTCATCACGCAAATCAATGATTTCCCAACTGTCAAATTTAACAGCCTTTTCTCAGTTCTCATTCATCTTGACCCCTGTGCAACATTTGATACTGCTGGTCACCCTACTCTGAAAACTCTCTTTTCTTTGAGTTCATGTCCCACTGCTCTCTTGGTTCTCCTGTTACTTATCTGACCACTCCTTTGTTGGTTCTTTATCCATGTCACATCTAGTAACAATGGCTGACCCCATAGCTCTATGCTTGGCCCTCCTCTCTTAATATTTCATTTAGTGATCTAGATAGCCCCTACAGGTTCAATTCTCATCCCAATTTGATGATATCCATATGTACATTTCCAGCCACAAATTCTCTGCTGAAATCTTGTCTTTCATCACCAATCACTTTTCAGAAATCTCAAACTATATGCCCCATAAGCATCTCAAGTTCAACTTGCTCCAAACAGAACTCATTACACCCACTCTCTCGATCTTATTTTTTTCCTTTAGATCTTTCCTCTTAATATGAAGAGCACTATAACCCTGCCAGTCACTAAAGATAACAAACTTTGTGTCACCCTCGACTCATCATTCTTATTCATCCCTATATAGTCAATGCATTGCCAAATCTTGTTATTTTCACCTTCACAGCATCTTTTGTAGACATCCACTTCTCTCCATTTGTACCACCACCATCTAATTTCAGGCCCTCAATACCTCTCATCTGGACTACTCCAAGATTTCTTATTACTCTTCTTGCTCAAGTCTTTCCTCATTCTAAATGATCCTCCACTCAACTGCCAAAGTGATTTCCCCAAAATGAAGGTCTGACCATGTCAACCCTCCATTCAATAAACTCTACCAAGATCAGTCACAAAGTCCTATTTTTAATCTAAGACTTCCCATAATCTGGACATTTCCTACCTTTTCAGTCTTCTTATATTTTTGTTGTTGTTGTTTTTTTTGGTTTTGTTTTTTGTTTTTTTTTTTTAAAGCAATTGGGGTTAAGTAACTTGCTCAAGGTTACACAGCTAGTCATTATTTATGTGTGGGTGCTCATTTTCTGAGGCCGGTTTCGATCCCGGGTCATCCCAACTCCGAGGCCGGTGCTCTTACTGCCCCAAGTCTTCTTATACTTTATTCTTCTACATACTCTCTTCAGTCTAGCTAGTGTTTTTCACACATGAGACCCTATCTTCCATTTCTGTGCCTTTGCAGTTGCTTTACCCTATGTAATAGAATGCAGATTGTGTATGTAGCCCCTACTATAGAACAAGTGTACTTAGTGTATTCTTTATTGTGGATCCCTACAATATAACACCATCAAGGTGGTCACCCCTCACACAATTGATACCTTCTCACTCTTTGTATTGGATGGTTCTCTCTAAACTACACACACACTAGCAGTTCTAGGTTCCCAGAGAAAGACAAAGAGCAAGTAGTTGATAACACTCTAATTTTCTTAGGTTAGTAGGGTTAATCTCATAAGGAGAGCATATACTTTCCCTACTCACCATGCTAGCGCTTGTGCCCCCACAATGTGATTCCATTTATATGGTCAGCCACTTACAATAATATACTTTTAGATATTAAACATAACCATTTACTTAGCAATAAGTCAAATGAAATAAAAATATTATAACAGAATACTTAAATAATTAAGCAAGTACATGAATAATAAATATGTAGTTATAAATATTTATAACTCTAATATATAAATATATGGTGTATGTATATATACATATGTATACACAATATAATTATAAATAAATAATAAACACAAACCTGTATCATTCTCTCTCACCAGTGTATCCCAGTATCTGTCAAGAAGACACATTTACAAGAACCTGCTAGGAAGCCCATGAAGAATGAAAATTAGTGTGCTCTTGTTAACACAAATGTCTGGATTTCAGGCCTTAATATCATTGGTCCATTCAGGAATATCTGTGCCACATGAAACCATTTATCTCCAGCTTTCTATTGGTCTTTATCACTCTTCAGTCAGACAAATCCTCTTCTCTTCTGTACTTGAACATAACATTTAGAACCCATAGTGACTCTGAAAAGGTTATTAGGAATGTGACTAGCAGTTCCCCTTACCACAAAGAATTGCAGACCTCATCAGGTTGGCTTTCTCTGGGCTATACAAGCAAGTCCAGACAGTTATTAATTCAATTGGATGCTATGTCATAGTGAGAACAGAGATCACCACAAAGAGTGCATGTTGACTCTCTGGACAAGGAAAACTAGCCAGTCAAGTCTTTTTATGGAGCAAAGAAACTGACAGACCTAGTTCAGGGGAGTGGAAGCTACAGCCTTAAGGCCACATGTGGCTCTCTAGGTTCTTAAGTATGGCCCTTAGACTGAGGCTAAGTTTTACAGAACAAATTCTTTTATTAAGGGGATTTGTTCTGTGAGTTTTGGATTCAGTCAAAGGTTCTCCAACCCTTTCTGTATCCTTGAATTGTGTTCTTTATGCTCACATTTTAATAAGTAAAAGTTATTTCTCTGATCTCTTTATAGCATTGATACATAGGAGATATTCTATTTTGTTCACAAGGTGATTTGTGTGTTTTATATTTAGAAGTGTAACAATACTTTAAAAGTGAGAGTAAGTTCGATTCTTCTTCTGAAAAGTTGAGTCAGGCCATATAATAGATACACACAAAAAATGAATTATATACACACATAAATATGTGTGCATGTATATATATATATATACATAGAGATAGGGATATGTCTATATAGATATAGATATGTGTGCATAAATACATATAATGTGTGTATATATACCACAGATCATATATATCATATGTCTCAGGCTGTTAAAGCTATCAAAAACCTATCTGAAAGTTGTTTAACAGCTTTTATTACAAAAAACTTATGATTCCTTTTAGACATCAAAATGTTCATTTATAACAGCAGGGATATCATGTCTTTAACAATTAATTCATCTCTTTACCTTTAGGTAAAATTATTATTTTTTCTTCTGTCTCAGCATTGTACAGAAATGGAACAGTGTGTTAAGAGGACAGTAATTACACCATGGCACTCAGCTTCTTTACGTCGACTTGGATTCTGTAGTTTCCTTCAAAATTCAGTTCATCTCTCACCTTCTGTAGGAGGCCTTTCTCAGACCTTCTAGCAACTACTGTCTTCCCCTCCGAAATGACTTCCCATATACTCAGTATAGATCCTGGATGTGTTTAATTACTCACATGTTGTAACCCACATAAAAATGGGAGCTTCTTGAGGGCAATGACTGTTTTTGACCTTTTTTTTTGTATTTCCAGTGCTTGGCACAGTGCCTGACACATAGCAAATGCTTAATAGAGGCTTGTTGAATGACTAGCATGAAGGAAATAGAGAGAGCCAGATTTGGGTGTAAGAAGACTAGTTCTGTCAGGGCCATATTAAAAGCAGTTGCCATTTGGAAATCCCAGAAAGGAGCTGTACTGGGGGTGGCCATATACATTTGAGAGGCATATGCACAGAAATAATCACTGTATATTCAGAGGAATGGCAGAAGAGATAAAGCTGATTTAGTTGTAGCCTCAGGAAGCTATTAAGCCACCCAGAACCTACAGGGAGAAAGAATATCATTTTAGCCTGACGTATTTGCAACAAAGATATTGCCTATCTCTTCCCAAACTCTCAGCCTACGCTCAGCATCACCAAGTCTTCAAAGCTCAGTCTCTCTAGGCAAAAGAGACTTCAAGAGGCTGATGCAGTAGTGACTGCAGTGACTCTAAGGAGGGGTGGTCCATGGTAAGGTTACCCCTCAACTCGATCCCAGGGAAGATGGTGGCAGACGAGCAGACGGGAATTCCTTAACTGCTAAGGTTCTAAAACGTTGTGCAAATGGCTAACAATAGGGCTGCTTTTCTTGCCAATCTCTGGCTACAGTCAGAGGAATATGGAATTCTCTTTGTTAGGAAGGTCAGAAGGAGTTAACGCTATAGCAGCACTGTTTAGAAACTTGGGCAGAAAATGATGAAAAGGTATTTTTTCTGAAAAAAATGAGTTATTGTGGTTGTTAGTCTTTCACACATAATCTTCCTTCATTCACTTACCCTTTAAAGACTGCTGTGGTAGTAGTCTGTCTTGGAAAAACTTTGAATTGATTTGAATTGATAAAGGAAAGAAAATTCAGTGTAACAATGAGCAGCTTATTAGACAACCTGTCAGAAAAGACTAGTGAAGACAGAAAGCAATATAAAGTGGGGAATAGCCTTAGCATTTTATTTTTATTTTTCATTTCTCTGATTCTAAATGGGATGAGGATGACTCGCTGTGCCCCCACTCCCAAAGCCTTTTCTTACATAAGTGAGAGGCTATGAGTCTTTACGATGTGAATCCTAGGATTATACTCCTTGGTGGAATCTGGTGGGAGAAGGAGGCAAGATCTAGATGGAAAGAAAAAAATAAAACTGTTTAACCATACATTGATAGTAGAGATTATGAATAAGGTAATTTGCTAAGAAAGAGATGAAAATTCTAACTGGATCCTAAGGAAGGAATTTCTGAAATCCAAGACTCAGATTTTACATGGCCAGTTGTTTTTCAATCATTTCAGTTGTGTCTGACTCTTCATGACTCCATTTGGGATTTTAATGGCAAAAATTTTAATGGAGTAGTTTACCATTTCCTTCTCCAGCTCATTTTACAGATGAGGAAACTGAGGCAAACAGAGTTAAGTAACTTGCTCAGGGTTCCACAGCTAGTAAGTGTCTGAGGCCAGATTTAAATTCAGGAAGATGAGTCTTCCTGACTCTGCTACTCTATCCACTGAGCCACCTAGCTGACCCCAATGGCTAAACTCAGCTTATTTACAGATTGAAATTTAAGCATGTCAATGGGGCTATTTTGTTTTTTAAGTACAGGGTATAACGTACTCCCCAACTAATTTGCAAACTGTCAGAGGACACATATGGTGACTGTTGTATATACATCAGCATTCAGTTGTAATTCCATAGTGAGTGCTCAGTAAATACTTATCAAATGAATGAATAAATGTGATTCTCAGAAATTATGTAAATGCATAAATCAGTCATATGAATGCACCTATATCTTATCTCCTTCGTACCCTACCAACTCTACCTAATAACATTATTGATCAGAGATATATATGTATTTTATATTATACAGACATTCACCTAAACATCAGTGTCATATCTAATGGTTCAGGACTCTAAACCTTTACAACTGAGTTTCCATTAAAAGTAGTTTAACTTGGGGCGGCTAGATGGTGCAGTGAGTAGAGCGTCGGCCCTGGAGTCAGAAGGACCTGAGTTCAGATCCGGCCTCAGACACAACGCACACACAAACAAAAACCTAGCCGTGTGACCTTTGGCGAGTTACTTAACCACAATTGCCCTCCAAAAGGCAAAAAAAAAAAAAAAAGAATTTAGTTTAGCTTAATGTTATTTTTTTTCTTAGAGTGCTATTTTAGTTCATTTTAATATATTCAGTTTCTCTGTAATTTTACATATACACATATACCACAGATAACTAAAAAGTGATAAATGTTCACAGCTATTTTAAAAATTAACTAATATGTTATTCTTTGCGTATTTGTTTACTCTCAAGGTCAAGTTTTTTTTTTTAATATGTGATTGCTTTTTTTATTAAAGCCAATTGTTAGTATAAGTAATTGTTAATATGTTTCAATTTTATAAATAAGCTTAAATTTCATCTATTTCATGTCATAGAAGGGATCCAGAATCCAAAGTCAGTATTTTTTAAAATGGAATCCTATATTTAAGACAGGAGGTTTTAATCTAAGACATCATTGTCCAATTATTTAAGATAACAAAGTATTGTCCTCCTTAACAGAGTTGTAAAGAGAATCCCCAATTTGTAAATTTGCTCCTTATTCTTTGGCTTTTTAGCCACTAACATATGGTTTTGTGTGCATCAATAAAGATTTAAAAACAATTTCACATTTGCTTCACCACCAGATGATGACTTTTCAGAAATTACAAATTTTCCAGTCTCTGTATTTAACTGGAGGTGCTTTTGTTTTGTTTTGTTTTTGGCAAGATGTAGGGGAAATTCTTCACCTGTTTTTAGTTAAACAAACCAATAAAAACATAGTTTCTTGGTGTCAAAAACATCTTATGGCCTTTTGACAAAAATATTTGAATTTGAAATTCTAACTTGGCACATAAAAAATTTTTGGTGCAGAGTCTATGCTTTACTGATTTTTTTAAAGCAGTTTAAAGTTAAGCTAGTTAACATTTTAAAATGTCATGTTGAACATGAGCAGTTGGATCTCTGTTCACATATGCTGTCTGTGAGAAGTGTTCACTTAATTAAATGTAAACTTAATAGATACATTAATGCAGTACATTTTTCCCCATAAAAATGTTAACTCCACATTTTGTAGGTGTGGAATATTTTTCAGTTGCAGCACAGTGGATCAACATATTTTGGCCTTGTCTATCAGAGAACAAAACATCAGGATGAAGAGAGAAAAATCCAACCAGTTGTTCAAACATTCTCTGTCACTGAACCAAAAATTTTTCTATCGAGAAGTGTAACAATACTTTAAAAGTGAGAGTAAGTTGGATTCTTCTTCTGAAAAGTTGACTTGGGCCATGTTGCTAGCCCTGTGGAGCCCAATCAGACTACTTTTGGTTCTCCAAACATCTTCCGGCCATTTTTAATTCATCTGAATCAAAGGGGTCATAGATTTAAAGATGGACAGCACTGCTGAGTTCACCTAGTCCAAACCCTTTGTTTTACAGACAAGAAAAACAGAAGAGCAGCTAAGTGAACTGAGACGTCCTTATTTTGAGAAATTTGAGACCAAGAAAGGTTAAGTGATTTGCCCATAGTTACTGGGGTATTAAATGTCTGAGGCAGGATTCAAACACAGGTCCTCTGATTCCAAAGCTAGCATTCTGCCCCTTCTTACACTCTAGGATGGCAAAGAAGGAAATAGGATGAGCAATTAGTAGAAAGAAAAGACAGAGCAATGATTTAGAAGTGAAATTCTAACTAAGCATTCCTCTTAAAGCAATTCTCAGGGACGTATTATACTTGGCAAAGGCTATTAAAAAATCCTGACTACGACCCCAAAGTTTGTATTCCTCTTGTCACTTTTTGCTGAACTTGCAATCTGAGATTGCATTTCTCATATCCTCCACTCAACTGAAGTTGAAGAAGGATGCTTGTTTGTAGGTATAGACAACCAAAGACCATTATCCGCTTTCTTCACCCATCCTCCTCCCTACTGTCCCCACTCCTCACCACCACACACTATGCTCACATAAAAAACTAACACTGAGTTTGGATTCAAAAGTAATTCTATGATCTAAAATTCTGATTCCCCAAGGATCAACTTTTGATTTCCTGGAATGTTTTGCATTCCATAGATATTGATAGGTTTGGATGGAACTCCTCTAAATGAAGGGAAGTTAATTGTCCTTACAGTTAGTGTAGGAACTCCTAGAATGTCCCAAATGCTATTATCATCCTTACAAACCATTTGGCGCCCTGGTAAAGCAAAATGATGGCTTTTTTTTTTTTTAAGAAACTTCCTTCAATAGAACTCAGTAGACTAATACTTAAGAAATCTTGGCTATTTCTTATCTGACCCGTTTGGCTCATTCTCATAGCCTTTTTTAAATGTTAAATTTAGTGAATTAATCATGTAAAATATCATTGGAATCATCTGAAAATAATTGTTTGCTTTCATACAATTTAAATTATTTTCAGTTATTGAGAATATAGTCATCACCCAAGACATTTTTATGGAACTTAGGAATACAAGTAGGGGCGGCTAGGTGGCGCAGTGAGTAGAGCATCGGCCCTGGAGTCAGAAGGACCTGAGTTCAAATCCTACATCAGACACTTAACGCACACACAAACAAAAACCTAGCCGTGTGACCTTGGGCAAGTTACTTAACCCCAATTGCCCTTAAAAAAGAAAGAAAGAAAGAAAGAAAGAAAGAAAGAAAGAAATACAAGTAAACCAAATTTGGTTTATTTATTCTGTTATTCTCACTAGCTACACACACACACACACACACACACACACACACACACACACACACACACATATATTTGCAGTTGGGGTTAAGCGACTTGCCCAAGGTCACACAGCTAGTTGTTGTGTTAAGTGTCTAAGTCTGGATTTGAACTCAGGTCCTCCTGAATCCAGGGCTGGTGCTCTATTCACTGTGCCACCTAGCCACCCCAAGAAGCAATATATTTTTAAGTAAGTAATTTATGACTAATAATTTAATTCAATTTAATAAATATCTATTAAGCCTCAATGTAAGGGTACTATTCTAAGTGAGGAAAACAAAGGCAATTGTTGAGAAAAATGCCTGAACTTCTGTTCTACTTGTGGAAAACAAAACATACATAGATAAGTAAATATAAATACAAATATATACATACATACATAGACATACACATATATAAGCATATATGTATATTCATATATGTATTTCATGTACATGCGTGCATATATATATATATTATATCATAGATGACCTGCTGGAATAAAGCACCCCCTACACAGCTGAGCATAGGTGCTATGGCCATAAATAGAGAGATAATTGTTCTGTTCCTTTGCTAAAAGAGATGAATGACCGATGGCTCTTGGCTGATCCACCTGAGTAATCATAACTTGGGGCTATACTAAAGAGGATAATTGGGACGGCTATGTGGATCAGTGAATAGAGCACTGGCCCCGGAGTCAGGAGGACCTGAGTTCAAATATGACCTCAGACACTTAACACAAAACTAGCCATGTGACCTTGGGCAAGTCACTTAACCCCAATTGCCCTGCCCTCCTCCCTTCAAAAAGCAAACCAAAAAAAGAGGATAAGTGACTAAGTGGGTGGAAGGGGGAGAAGAAGGGGGCAGGGGGAACCAAAATTATCCACACTATGGATTTCCTAAGTAGCAAAAATAGCTTCTAACCTTTTTCAAAGCTGCATCTTTGTTGACATGTAGCCAGTGGTTGCTCTCTCTTGGAAAAGGGTCAATGCCAGTTAAGTATGTAAGAAAACCTACTGTTGCCTCCAGATTGGCCCCCTGTGTCCTTATCAGAGGGGCTTGTGCAAAAGATGCTGCCTATAAAAGGCCCAAAATCCATCTCCCTTTGCTGCTTATCCATCAAAGACTGGGCAGAGCTTCCTGGTTCCAGCACCAATACTCTTAGTCACAACCTCCCATCCTGAAAACATGCCAAGACCAATCACAAGCTGCTGCTGGTATATGTCCATTAATAAGGGACTAACTATGTGTATCTTTCAACCAAGCCAAGATATGGTTGCTGGTCCAGCCTATCAAGAGGAGCAGAAATTTTTTTTGAAGCAATTGGGGTTAAGTAATTTGCTCAAGGTTACACGGCTAGTTCTTTATGTGCTAAGTAACTGAGGCCAGAACTGATCCAGGGTCCTCCCGACTCTGGGGCCGGTGCTTTTACTCACTGTACCACCTAGCCACCCCTAGCAACAGAAATTTTAAAAAGTAATTTCAGTAGGTGAGGAACAAAAAAAAAGTACCAATAACTAAGTCAATCAGGGAACACTGTGTTGGAGGTTGCTTTTGAACTGGAGAGAGCAAGAGAGAGAGAGAGAGAAACAGACAGAGACAGAGAGAGAGAAAGAGAAAGGGGGGAGAGAACACAGATAAAAGAGGTGATATATGATAGATATAAGAAAAGACAATGTAAATTAATAATTTACATTGTGTAATAATTTAATAATGTAATGTAATGTGTAGTGTAATAAATGTAATAATTTACATAATGTAAATTAATAATAGTTCAATAGTCCAAAAATAGTGCTTCCCTAAGTAACTATATTTAAAATATCAGAATATCTCAATTGTTGTTGTAAAAAGTGTTAGTGCAGTATTAATTCCTAAATTAACTCACTAATTTGATTGACTTTTTGTTTAGTAGAGTTATCTCTAAGACGTCACTAGTCCCATTATGATTCACAAAATTTTGTAGAGACATTCCCCCAAGTTGATCACTCCCAAGCCTCTTCCTTTCTGGAGAACTGCTTTTATGTTTTTCCCCAATTTACTCATATAATGGAGGTTCAAACCTCTGGAAGCCACCTACCAGTGTCCTGATGTGCATGTGTTTGGGCTGGTATCTGTTTATGTTAGGAGGAATGCCTGAAAATCGGGGTTCATTTTTGGCAGTAAAATAAGCAGCTGCTTTCCTTAGGGGGAAAACCGATCTGAGGATCATGTGTTATTTAATTGCAAGCTGCCAATCATATGCAGGATTTCCGTAGGCTTCAAATAAACAAATGCTGTGTCACATGTTTTGTTCAACCTCTTTAAACTTAATAGTTGTGCCAGGAGAGGGAACAAAATAAATCTTCAAATGTTTCATGTGTAAAATGCATGGTACTATTTTTTTTTAAGTTTCTCAAAATATTTTCCTCATGAGACACTAAGCATGACCTTTCTGTAAAGAAGAAAAGGATTTCTGAGTTACCTCATTGGCAACTTTTGTGTGTGCATTCCTCCTTGGTTTAGATAAGATACCAGCAGGTAATGTTGAAATTCATGTCATTTTTAATGAGAAAACTATATCCACAATTTACCATGAAGCCAAAACCAGTGAGTTCCATGTTCAAATTCCCACAGTGGAAGCTTTTACACAATATACTGTCAAATAATAAGACAAGATAATTATGGCTCATAGAAAGCATGAACACACCCCGTGTGCTCAGCAAAGTAGTGATTAAGAACCTTGTAATTGGTTGTCAGACTCACAGGATTTAAAAATTATGAGATCAATCACCTGCTTTATGGGTTCCTTTGGGAAAGTACACACCCATTTAAGTAAAAGTCCATAAGACCACTTGCAGTTTAACCTCTATGAACTTTATACTTTTATGAAAGTTCTTTTTGGCATGTGTGTATGTGTATAGCAATAGGGAGTATGGGGGTGTTATTGTTTTAATTTTTTTTAAAGCACAGGCTTTATGTTCTTGAATAGTTCTCTATCTTCTTCATAGAGACATAAAATCTGAATTTTAGAGTTGGAAAGTTCAAAGTTCAGCCCATATTTGAAAAAGAATCCCTCTACAACAGACCTTGTAAGGGGTCATCTTCATTTTATTTTCTAGTAAAAAAAGTTTATTTCAAAGAAATCACTGTATTAAAAAATTAAAAAAAAACCTTGATATATGAATAAATGTTTTTGATTAGTGTCAGCATCTAGGTTCTCAAGATTCACAGGATTCTTTTTTGTGTTTATTTGGTTTTTATTTGTTTTGCCAAAGGCTTATTGACTCAATTCAACTCCCATTTCATTATGGTCAGTATTAAAGGATCATCTTACATTAAGACTTCTTTGGAAAACCTTTTCCTATTCCCTTAGTTGTTCCCTTTACCATCCAATTATTATGGATATCCTTACCTGATTATGTGTAGTATTTCCCCTAGAAACATGTTAAACTCTGTAAAGGAAGACAATGCTTTTTCATTCGGTCATTGTATGTTCCAGTACCTAGTATACTTCTTATTACATAGTAGACTCTTACTAAATACAATTTTTATAGTGCTTACCAAGAAAGTATGGTAGGATCTGGGCAAACAAAGACCAAAACAAAGCAGTTCCTTACTTCTGGGCATTTTCCTTCTGCTAAGGGGAAATAATATCTACACAAATCAGTATAATTCAAAGAAAAGTTAAGAGACAGAAAGAGAAAGATAGGCAGAGACAAGAGAGAGACACAGAGAGAGATTTATTGGTAGTCTTTATTTTTACTATGCTTTTGTTTCTGAAATAAAAGATACATGTGTATGTATGTATACATGTGTATGTAAGTGTGAATATGTATATACACATATATGTGTATGTATGTGTATGTATATACACACATATGTATCTATCTACATGTACATCCCTAAATATTCCAAATAGTATTTTTGTGGTAGCAAAGAACACTAAACAAAGCAGTTGTCCATAAATTGGGGAAGGCTACACAATGGAATGCACCTATGCTATAGGAAAGTAAATGACCAATGAAAAAATCAGACAAGTATGGGAAAACTTACATGAACTGATGCAAAATAAAGAGTACTAGGAAAATTACCATTTAAACAGAAAGAACAAAAAAATAAAACTGAATACTGGGTAATTATAATGGCCAAGATAGCCCAAGAGAACAGTTAATAAAACTGACCTTCCTCCCTTTATTACAAAGGACGGGAGTTATGAATGTGGAATATTACCTAGTCAGACATGGTCAATATTATGATTAGTTTTGCCAGTTTTTTTCCTCTCTCTATTTTTTTTACTTTTGTTATAAGAAGTGGCTCACTGTGTAAAGGAAGGGATGAGATATATTCATAAGTAAAGGCATTATGAAACAAAGACTATCAATAAAAATATTATATATATATATCAGAGGAGTACATGGTATTATGAATTATGACATGGAGAATATATCACATCAGGTGGATTTAGAAGCATAGATAGGGTGCCAACTGAAAGGTCAGTTCAAAATATTTCCCAGGCATGTGTTATCTATCACATGAGCAAAGGAATTCTCTAATTTATCTCTTTATAAATCCATATTTTCAAATATTGAGTTTGCTTAATATTTGCAAGCATTTAAAAGCCCTTGGAACTATAGCAAAAAAAAGTGAAACAGTGACTGCCCTCAAGGAGCTTACATTGTACTGGGATTTTAATTATATTTACTGCTTCAATCCCTGTTTCAACCTATTAAATTCTTATGATCATATTTAAAATGCCGTGAATTACTCATGTGCTCATGGTACAATAAACATTTCTCTCTCTAAAAAAATGTTTTTCATTCCTTATCATAAACAGCATGAAGTTAAACATTTTGACAGATGGCAACTTTTTATTACAACAAAACAAAACACCTACTCTGGAGCATTCTGGAGCTTGATATTAATTATTTTAGAATTAAAAGCAGAGAACAGGAATAGAAACTTTATTTGGAAACAAAATGTCATTTGACCTTTGTCTTATTTGTGTTTCAGAGTTGACCCTCTCAAAGACTTGTGGAAGAAAACAGACATTTACAAATCCTCCTGAGTCAGTCACTTGATACGTTTGTATGTGTGTCTACCATCCTTACCTTTCTCTAATATGAAAACGAAACTGAGAAAACCAAATAAATTAAAAACTAATCGCAGTATCATCACAGCACACAGCATGACTGTGAATACACCAGAACCTCATGCAATTAAATTGTTCAATTATTCTAAGTGTTATTATACTAATTTAAAAGGCTAAGATTACTCTAAAATATAAACATTTAGGCTCAGTGATTACATTTTATTTATATCACTTCACATTAAATTATTTAGATTGTGGGAATCATGACTTACAATTCTGCTACTTAAATCTAGACCCCATAAAATAAAAAGCAAAGCTGGTGAGAAAATATATACCATGTTATCCTCCCAAAGGGGATAATCTAAGCCCTAGAAGAATGACTTAAGTGGATCTTTGTTAAGAAATACGTAACATACAAGGTACATTGTTTTTCTTTTCCTCCAATCTGTCTCCGGAAGAGCTAATCACCTCCAATAAGAGCAGACTTTGGTTTGTTGATGCATCAGTCCAATTTAGGTACTCTTCATAATTTGGAAGAAATACTAAAACAAATAGGAGGGTTAAGGAGGGTGGGAACAGCCCCAGGGCTGAGAAGGTTACACACACAATGTATGTAATGTAACTTGAGAAACACCTGTGTAACTGACAGGACTTGATTAATGTGTTTTTTTGTTTCTTTGTTAGAACAAATATCTCAGGCTTAAATCAGAGTTGTATTTCTTTTTTTCTTCCTTCCTTCCTTCCTTCCTTCCTTCCTTCCTTCCTTCCTTCCTTCCTTTCTTTCTTCCTTCTTTCCTTCCTTCCTTCTTTCTTTCATTTTTTTCCTTCCTTCCTTCCTTCCTTCCTTCCTTCCTTCCTTCCTTCCTTCCTTCCTTTCTTTCTTTCTTTCTTTCTTTCTTTCTTTCTTTCTTTCTTTCTTTCTTTCTTTCTTTCTTTCTTTCATACTAACCTAGCCATCCACAATAATCCTTGCTTTCTCTTATTCTGGGCTTTGATACAATTTTGGCCAGCTTTAGAAATCCAAACTAATGTTTAGTTATTCCCAGAAACAAGTGAGAGACCCATGGGGAATGCATTTGTTCAGGGTCACCTTGGTTAATTTGAGCATGGTGCGAGGGAGGCAATCATTATCTTAACTTCAATTTCGGAGAGAAGCCAGGTACCTTGGTACAAAGAAAACCTCTGTCCCACTGCTACTACCTGAAATTCTAAACCTATCAGTCCATCTCCCAGATAGATATATTGGACACAAGCAAGAACAGATGAGTGATTGTGATTTGCTCAGTGCAATCCATTATATCCTAAAGCACTTGTCCTTCCAACAGTAGGCCTAATAGTTAACTTTGAAGAGTTATTAGGGGATGGTTCATTTTCGGTGCTGTCATCATGCAGCATGCAGTCTCACAGCAAGCAATAGGATTCTAAACTGTAGGATTTATCATTTAGTGATGTTACTGACCTGCCTCTTACTCAGCATCATGAGACCTATAGCCATTTTCTTGAATGAGCTGACATTCCAAAAGCATGTACAGTAGAGTTTCTTTCATTCTGCCTCTTTTAAAGTAACCCTGTAGCACTGAGAACAAGAAAATATATTTCAGGCATGATCCAACAAAGATCTCAACATAGATTAAGTAGATAGTTATGGATTACACACTTGACTTCTCTGAACAGATAGAGCTGGTTTTAAAAGTACATAATATTTTACATCTTTGAACTCTCTGGGAACATTAAAGCTGAGTTATAAACTATTTTTGATTAAGTAAATATCTCTTTAGGGCTCTGCTTAATAAAAATATCAGCCTGTAAATGATAGAGTGCTTCTCCACTGTTCCTGTATTTGAGCCAGGATATTATTAGAACATTGTAAGAATCCACAGAACATGACCCAGGAGTACTGTGAACAGGTAAGGAAACAAGTGGGAACAGGTAAGTAGAATATGGTGAAATATTATTTCTTGGAATATTGCTTAGACAGCTAATTAATCTGTGAAATAATCAGTTGTGATTATTTCTGATGTGCTTGGAGGGTTCTTTTGCAGGTAGATGGGGTGAAGGGGTGTGTGTTACAGGAGTGAGTAGTTG
The DNA here is from genome assembly GCA_011680675.1 of Gymnobelideus leadbeateri. NCBI lineage: Eukaryota > Metazoa > Chordata > Mammalia > Diprotodontia > Petauridae > Gymnobelideus > Gymnobelideus leadbeateri. The sequence continues at coordinate 17,256 of WOXC01003401.1, forward strand.
ACATTTTGACAATTGCTATCACTCAGCAACAGGTGAGGTAGTTAGCAGTTAGGGAAAAAAGAAAAGCTAAGGAAGTTTAAGGATCACCTGGGATGGAGCAGTACAGTGAACAGTCATGGACATACACCCTTGGGGGATGAGTGTGAAAGGGCTATCTAGGAGGGACTAGGGCAAGGAATCTCAAAGAAACCTGGCAGATACCACTGGTCTTGAATCAAAACCAGCGATGTCAGTTAAGATAGTGAAGGGGAAGCAAGTACCAGAAATCATCAAGTTTTGTCAATTCTCCCTACATTTCTCTCCTTGTTTTTGACTCCATTCCCATAGTCACCTCTCCTCATCCCCCAGTTCACGGTTTCATCAACTCTCCCCTGAGTTACTGCCATAGCCTCCTAATTGGTCTCTACATACAAAGGCCAAAGCAATCTTCCTAGAGTACAGGGATGACCATGTCACCAATTGAAATAACCAAATATAAACTCCTCTGATTCCAATCTAGCCAATTTACCCTCACTCCTCTTCATGCTGTATGTACTCTACCACATAGCTTTGTTACTGTCCCTTACATGTGATATTCCATTTCCCGTATTCATACTTTTGTCCAGGCTACCCTCTATGTCAGGTACACATGCTTTCCTCTTCTTTGCTCCTTAGAATTCCTACTATCCTCCAAGGTTCAATTCCACACCTCTTCTTTGTTATACCACCTACCCCTTGCTGCTACTGCCTTCACTCTCCAAATTACTATGTATTTGCCTGGTGGATGTTTTGAATATACTTAGCTCGTATATATTTATGTGTCTCTCTCTGGAGAGAGAGCACAAGTTTCTTGAGTCCAAGGATTATTTCCTTTTCCCCTTTGTATCTCCAGCACCTAAAACAGTTTGTGTCATGTATAGGTGCTTAAGATGTCCTTCTTGATTGTGTGATAAATTTAGACAGGTAGGCAGAAGGGTCCAGAGACTAAGAAGTCAAAATAGAAAAGGCAGAATAACCCAAAATACTGAATCACCTCTGATCTTTCAGTAGATAATATTTACTCTCTGAATTGTGTTTATACTTATTGATGAGTGTGGGAAATCTTGGACCCACATGTGTTGTTTAAGGGAAGATGAAGGTCAGAAACCTGAAGATGAATCTTGCTCCTGACTCTGACAGACAGTATTTTTCCAAACCACCAGGTGACATTTTTTTAGATCTAAAGCATTTTCTTTGTGGATATAACAGTATCCACAAAAATCCCATTCCAACCCAACACCTTCAATGTCAATTTTGTATCTAACTTGAAGCATGCTCCCACAATACTAATGCAGTCACCTCCCCCTGACAGCATCAGTTTGTGTTATCATTTGAGTTCAGTCTCTATATACCTGACAGGGAGATGGAGAATTCCAAGGGAAAAGACCAGAAAAAGCTCAGGCAAATAGAATTTCATTTTTAAAAGATAAATCTGCATACCAATAAAGCACTGCTAAACAGATGCGAGCTCTGAAAAACATGGCCACTGATAATAAGGTCCCTTCATGTTTCAGTGGAATTCTCCAATGGTTTCCAATCAAACTCCTCAGCTCACTCAAGGTCAACATTCCTCCACAACTTTCTTCCGAAGCTTCACAGGAAGAATGCTTTTCTTTCTTTGGGTTCCAATTGGGAAAGCTCCATGAACAGACAAATTTTTTCGTATTTCTGGGATCCAGGGTTGTTCTCATTCTCTATCCACAGAATAAAAGAGGAGCCCATAGATCTTCTTAGAGTTAAAAATGTGTTGGACATGATGGTCTTCCTTTTCTTCAGAAATGAATAATACAACAGAGTGAGAAGGGAAGGAAACAAGCATTTGTTAAGTGCCTACTCTGTGTCAGGCACCATGCTAAGTGTTTTACAAATATTATCTCATTTGATCCTCATGAAAAACCTAGTAGGTATGTACTATTATTATCTGCATTTTATAGTTGAAGAAACTGAGCCAAACAGAGCTTAAGTGACTTAATCAAAGTCATATAGCTAGTAAATATCTGAAGCTAGATTTGAACTCAAGTCTTCCTGACTCCAAGGCTATCACTATATCCACTGTACCAACCAGCTGCTTCAAGAAGGCAAGAAGGAGGATAAATAGAAACCACCTCAGTTAGAAGACTGGTTATACCCTAGTAGTTAATGACTCTAGTGTGGAATGGGCCCCTATATAGAGTGGATGTTGCAAAAAAAGTATTGATGAGATGGGACTCATGATTGAGTAGCAATTTGGTAATACCAGTTTGGTAACGCCATGCTTGACACCCCCGCCACATGCGCAGTTGTTGTTCTTTTTCCTAGCATTAGTTTCTAGTGCTCTACTCCTGATCCTATTTTAAACAAATTTTAATTTAACTTTTAATTTAAACAATCAATTTTAAACAGTTTAGATGGCAATGATAAGGCAATATACTAGAGTTGATACAGGGTGCCTCAAAGCCAGAAAGAGCTGCATTCAAGTCCTACCTCTGACACATAATGGCTATGTGACCTCAGGCAAGTCACTAAATTTCTCAGTCCTCTAGGCAGCTTAAACTGCCAAAAATGTGCTAATCTGTACTGGTGGAGGGAGCTTGTTATTGTTGTTTTCACTGAGGAGTTCCTCATAATGATAAAGTTATACCTCCAACATATCCCTTTCCTTGGATTAAGATATCAAAACCATCTTTACCAAATCGAGGAATGCTACACAAATCTAGGAGAGACAGTGAACAATACTGAGTGACAGAATCAGAATTCAAAAGAATCTCGACATGATGGAACAGGAGCTCGAAACTAACATTCTTCAGATTCATAAGGATAAATGGAAAAGGCAGAACTTAGGTAAAAATGAATCACACAAATAAAAGAAAATCAAAGCACGGATTTACTGCAGTTCATATAGAGGGGAAAACCAACTTGGGGGTTTTCACATTTGCAAGTTCGAAATTCAGCAAAACAGAGACTTGACTGGTAAAAAAAATAGCTAAAACAACCTTTGGTCCTTCTTATAGAAATATTCTGTCCATAAGAAGGGGAGTGATGTTCCTACAGTAATGTATGCTATTCAGACTGCATCCAGAGTATTGCAGTCCTTTTGGAGTGCCACATTTTTAAGAGGAACATTTTTTGGTTCTCAAATGGGCAGGGGAAGTTTTAGAGTCTATATAATTATGGGCCATAGAACCTCTTGAAAATAATGAGGTTAATAGGAAACTGATAGTTTCATGGTCAGGCAAAAGTCAAATTGGAATCAAGGAACTCCTATAAGAGTTCTTCTGCTACTTAGGGAGCACACAGTTGCTATCTGAAAGCTATGGATACAAATATACAAACACACACACACACACACACACACACACACATGCCTCTAAAGTTAAAGTTATCATCTCTTTGCTGAGTTCATGAAATTAAAATATTTAAATGTCAAATGGCTCTTAAAGATTATCTAGTCCAGGGATAGGGAACCTGTGGCCTTAAGGCCATATATGGCCCTCTAGATCCTCAAATGTGGCCCTTTGACTGATTCCAAACGTCAGAGAACAAATCCCCTTAATAAAAGGATTTGTCCTGTAAAACTTGGAGTCAGTCAAAAGGCTGCACCCAAGGACCTAGAAGGCCACATGTGGCTTGGAGGTAGCAGGTTCCTCACTCCTGATCTAGTCCACTGGTGTCTAACTCACATAAAAAGGGGACCATTGATGCTTACATAAGGATCCCTGAAGCCACATACTTTTTGAAGTTTTAAAAGGTAATATCTAGGGGCAGCTAGGTGGCACAATGAGTAGAGCGCCGGCCCTGGAGTCAGAAGGACCTGAGATCGGATCTGACCTCAGACACTTAACACACACAAACAAAAACCTAGCCGTGTGACCTTGGGCAAGTTACTTAACTCCAACCGCCCTCCAAAAAGAAAATAAAAAGATAATATCTATGTTTTATTGTATTTTGGGAACAGTTAGGCAGTGCAGTGGATACAGCACCAAACCTAGAGTTAGGATAGACCTGAGTTCAAACCCAGCCTGAGATACTTATTGGATGTGTGACACTGAGCAAATCACTTAACCCTGTTTGCTTCAGTTTCCCCATCTGTAAAAGGAAGCAGAGAAGGAAATGGCAATATCTTTTCCAAGAAAATCCCAAATGGAATCATGAAGGGTCCGGCATTACATAGCAATCTGTTTCTACTGCCCTTAGAAGAGTTGTGGGCAACATGTGGCCTTCTGTTTAACACCTCTGATCTAGCCCAGCTTCCTCATTTTATTAATGAAGAAACTACAGCTCAAAAAGGCTAACTTTCCCAGAGTCAGACAACTTAGACCTGAGATCAAAACCTGGTACTCCTTCTTACTCTAGGACTCCTTTCTATTCCACAATGGCTACACCTGATTAATATGTTTAGCCTATCAGCACTGGTATATTGGCTAAAAGAAAATTATAGGCTTTATTTTTAAAGGCAGAGTCATACTATTCCTAAATATATCTAAAATATCTTCATACCTAGATTCAGATGAAGGATATTTTAAATTGAGATGGAAGAGGGAGAACAGAAAAGATAAAAATGATGCCAAGAAATTTTGACAAAACTTTGCTGAGTGAAAGGCTCTGTCCATTTTCCCCTCAGCAATCTATTTTTTTTTCTTTTCATAGTACCATGTGTACCCAAATTTGATATGCTATTAGGGACAAAGTTATAAATCTGAGCAAGGCAGGAACATGAGAATTTTATAGCTATGGCAGGATATATGCAGGGCAAGTTTATCCTCATTCTTGGCTAAGAAGCATTAAGTGTGTGACCCTTCAGGGCAGGGAATGCACTTTTTCTTCATCTTTGTATCTTAAGCTCCTAATCTAGTGCCTTGCACATAGAAAATGTATAAATAAGTTTGTTGAATTGAATTAAATTGCCCCCATTCTATGCTGGTTATACTGAATATTTTCCAAACTAAAACTTTTTCTCCTCAACACCAAGACATCTCAAAAATGAACATATTCAATATACTTATGATCCATTTTTTCTGTGTGAGTTTTCTTTTTTGATAAGAACTTAATACATGGACTTTATTGATAGAGTATATTATAGAGAGTATATTAGCTCTGGAATATTATTACCTCTAAGTATCTTTGAGCTGTCTAAAAAGCCCCCCAATTGAACAAAAAGAAATAGAATTTAGGAACAGTGTATCTTTATTAAATGATATCCTACAAAATGCCATGGTTTCAAAGACACCCTCAGTTATTTCTTATTGAAAAGGAAATATCCCAATTATATGTTCCCTAGGCAAATTCCTGTATTCTTTCAAGTGTGGACTAAATCACTCTGCCTATGCCAGTAAGTGGTTACTTTAAATAATTCCAACAGAACTAATAAAAGGAAATGTGATGGGCATATCCTAATTTCGAGGTAGCCCTTTCCATTGCCTCTGAACTGTAGACCCAGTCCTAGCTGACTGATTGGAAGTGGACTAGTGAAGAAAATTCTAACATAAGCTTTCCATAGCAGGTGGTCAGTCTCTGATGGATAGATCTCTCTCAGAGATCTTGCAAGATGCTGAATTTGACAACTGCATGCCTAGAAGGTGATCTATTGCCCTCAGAAATTATAAGAGAGGAAAAAGATATAACTGGGTAATGACTTCACCATTTCAACCTAATTCCTACCACCTCCCACAGCCCAATAACAATTTGCCAAGTGGAGCCAGAACAAAAACTTAGCAATGGAAGGGCAGTTCCCTTCATTCCTTGTGACTTTTATCTTTATGTGACAGTCTAGACAACCAAAAGTAAAGACAAAAAGCTTGTTTGCTTCTGTCCTGTATGACTCAGCCACCTACCCTGTCAATTTATGGAGCCCCTGGGACTTGGACGGCTTAGACAGGTACGTTTATTTCTTCCTAGTTGAGGTCTTAACTGAATAACCAAGGCAAGTTATTGTAGCTATGAAGTGGCAAGGAACCTGAGCGATACCACTGTGACTTTATTGTGGGAAAACAGTGTGTTAACATTTACATGGTTTTCCCCTCCCCACCATGAAAATGTGGGCAGCCCTGATATGAACATGAAAAGGAGTCTTTGGTCTTGGATTTTTTTTTCTTTTTCTTTAATTTAGCAAGCAACATTGCAGATTGGGAGTCAGTTTGAAAGTGATTGACCTTGCAAACCATGAGGTGCAATTTGAGTGTTCTTGTTTACACATCAATTGAGAAAAAGAGTCTTGTTCAAGGTATTTGAACATACAGAACAGTAGTCTCCCGCAAATTTGTTTCCTTGTATGGTTCTGTGATTCTCTGAAAATGAATATTTTAAATGAATTAGAGCAATTCACATTTCTCCATTTTTCTTAGTAGTATTGTACTTACCCTTGAGGGTACAGGAAATGCTAATGAGTTAGAGAAGAGCCTAGTTATGACAATTTCCATTTTACAGATGAATGAATTCAGGCCTAGAGATGGAGACATCCCAATGATACCCAACACATGCAGTTCTATGCCTCTCTCTATTAACCCATTTCACTAACTACTAAACTTGGATATGACATAAAATTGATTGTTAGCAGCCAAAGGCGTCCATTATTAAGTCCCTGGACTTGTCTAGGGTATCATTGTAGGGAGTGATTATAAAGCATTGTGGTGAGGAAAATACTGAATTGGGAATCAGAAGGTCTGGTAACTCAGTTTCAGTCTCCTACTGACTACTTCTGTCACCATGGACAAGTCACAGCCCTCAGGTCATTCATCTATAAAATGAGGAAGTAAATTAGCTAATCTCGAACATTTCTCCCAGTTCTAAAAACCATATGATTCCCACCCTCCCATAATCTCTGACTCTTTAGCAAATATTCTAGACCCTATAAAGACATGAAAAAAAATGATTAGTTTTCAAAGTACTCCCTTGGGTAAGTAAAACTTCTTTCAATTGTGTCATTGTCAACTTTTTTTTTTTAATTTGTCTATGAGAATTACTTTCTGAATGTATTTGTGACTCTCACATGAACATAGAAGGTTGCTGCTATGTAGGCTAGGTTAGTATTTTCTTCCAAAGATAATGAAATAGCTCTTAAGATACAATTGGTCCAATGGACTAAGACTTGAGCCATTGACATGGCTTTCTTGTTGACTAAGAACAAAAACCCAAATCAAGAGAAGTCATAAATGCCTCAGGCTTTACAAGTGATTCTGAGACACATGCTGCCATGGCAAATGCAAAGCCAAGGAAGCTACACCCAACTCAATCAATGCAGCATCTTTGCTAAATTACATATATATATATATATATATATATATATATATATGCATGTATGTATGTGTATATATGCATGTATATGCAGCCTGGGCCATCTCCAATTGTCCTAATGAATATCTGGCCACTGGACCCAGATGGCTCTGGAGGAAAAAGTGAGGCTGGTAACCTTGCACAGCCCTCCTTCACTCAAATCAAAGTCAACTGCAAATCATGTCATCATTTTCCTAGTGTCATAGTCCCCTTCAAGAGCAAAGGACAAACACAACAACCTGTATATATGTATGTAAATATATGTGTATTATATATATATGTATGTATATATATATATGTATATATATATATATACACACACACACACATACATACACACATATATCCTTTTTCGTGCTGCATCTAAATAAACCTCCTTTTTATTAAAATTGTTAGTGTCTCTTTTCATTCCAGTCCAAGATGCTGTTTATGGACCAGTCATCCAATCTTCCCTGTTGTGGTGAACAGGAAGTGAGACAGATCCTGTTCTAATGAGATAGCTAGGTTTGATGCTGTTCCAGTGGACTTGGGCTTATTCTTAAAAAACTTTAGAGGCGGCAGAGCCAAGATGGCGGAAAGGAAGCAGTAACCTCACTGAGCTCCTCAGTCACTAAGTCTCAAAGGGTGAATCTGAGCAGATTCTGGAGTGACGGAGCCCACTGGAAGACAGACATGGCAAAGTCCAGCCCAGGAGGTTGCTCAGTGTGTCCCGACAGGTCGCAGAGCGTGTGGGGTCTGCACAGCTCATACCTAAGAGCAGACAAGCAGACTACACCAGAGAGAGAAAAAGCCCCAGCCTGCAGACTTACCAAGGACGAATCTCACTCATCTCCCCCTCATCTCACGAAAGGACAGGAGGGATCATTGGAGCCAGGTAGGAGAGTTGTGCCCTCAGTGGAGAGAGTGGCTTCTCCAGCTGCATTCCGCACTCAACCTGGAAGTTTAGAAACTGCCTGCCTGTATAATACAGGGGGTGGAATGGCAAAGTAAATTCTAGCTGCTCTGATCCTCCCATCCCTCCTTCATGAAACAGAAAACCCAAAGATAAGTCTCCCACCCAGATTGAAATCCCAAGTTAATGGAAATAGCCTCAGGCTTGAGAGTCTCCAAGAAGGGGTGTAACTGAGATAGCCAGGAGTCTGAAGAGAAGAGAGGGAGGGGTCCCAACTAGCCCCACCTCACCTCACCAACCAAAGCCTACTTATAGCCCAGGGGTATAGAGGCAGACATCTGAAGTGGTCAGACTCACCCCCACCTACACATCTACATTCCTCACTGATTTCCCTGACTTAGCCATAAACTAGCCACCCAGAGGTATTCAAAGTCAAGGATCAGGCCCCAAACTCATAGCCTGAGAAACTAAGAAACAGGAAGTCACAATGGGAATGAGGGAAACTGAAAAGGAGAAGGGGAAGGCAAGAAAGTCTATTCAAGCCTACTATGTAGGGGAAGAACTACTAAATACACAGGACAATATAGACTCTCTACCCACACCTGAGACCACAGAAGGAAACATGATCTGGTCTCAAGCCCAAATAGCATTCCCGGATGAGCTTAAGAAAAATTTTAAAGACCAAGTCAGAGAAGCAGTGACCAACTTGGAAAAAAGTCTCAGTGAAGAAAACAAATCCTTAAAAAGTAAAATTAGTGAAGTAATTGGAGAAAATACTTCCCTAAGAATGAACTTCAAAAACTAACTGAAGACCATAATTCGCTAAAATTTAGATACAATCAAACTGAAACTCAGAACTCTATGATGCAGCAGGAGTCAATAAAAAAAAATCGAAAAATTGGAAGAAAATGTAAAATATCTCACTGGAAAAATAACTGACCTAGAGAACAGATCCAGGAGAGACAACTTAAGAATTATTGGTCTACCAGAAAGCCACGATGAAAAAAGCAGTCTAGACAACATCCTCCAAGAGATTGTCAAAGAAAACTGTCCTGAGGTCCTGGAATCAGAAGGTAAAATAGCTATCGATAGAATTCACCAGACTCCTCCTGAAAGAGATCCCAAACTGAAAACTCCAAGAAATATAGTAGCCAAATTCCAGAATTACAAGATTAAAGAAAAAATTCTACAAGCAGCCAAAAAGAAACAATTCAAATATCGAGGAACTACAGTTAGGATCACACAGGACATAGCAGCTTCTACATTAAAAGAGTGGAGGGAGGGACTGGAATTTGATATTTCATAGGGCAAGAGAGCTAGGACTACAACCAAGGATTAAGTACCCGGCAAAACTGAGCATCATCTTTCAGGCAAGGAGATAGACATTTAATGAAATAAGAGACTTCCAGACTTTCCTGATGAAAAAGCCAGAGCTCAATGGAAAATTTGATCTCCAATTGCAAGACTCCAGAAAGATATAAAAAGGTAAACAAGGGAAACACAGACTCACACATGCATAAGTGCACACACCCACACCCACAAACACACTCTCATTACTTGGGATGCAACAAGAGCAAAATGTTCACATCCCTATATGTGGAGCTGATAACTGTCAATATTTGAAATCTTTATGATTATCATGACCTTCTAAAGGGTTATACTTAGATAGAGGGTGTGGGTATGAATGCACTAACATGAAGTCTAAAAAAAAAAAAGACTATTAAGTGGATCAAAGAGACTGTAATGGGAAAAAGGAAAGGATGAGCTATGAAAAGGTAAAATATGCCATCTGAAGAGGCATCAAAACACACTATAGAAGAGGGGAAAGAAAGAGGGAGAAGAACATCATTTAAACATTATTCTCACTGGTTCTGGTCCAAAGAGGGATCAAATTAATCAGTGAAGTTTAAGATTCTAATGTGAATAGACACATAAATTCATTAAATAGAGGAAAAGGAAGGAGGGAGAGGAGCACTGTTTGAAATTTACTCTCATTGGTTTGGAATCAAACAGGGAGTAATTTACTCTGATAAGTATAAAAATTTATTGTGTCCTATAGATAGTGGAAGGGTAAGGGGGGGGTGAAAAGGAGGAGACTAAAGGGGGTTAGAAGGGATGGAAATAGTAGTAAGGGGAGAGGGTAGGTTAAGAAGGGGGGTCACTGGGTGGGAACACTGAGGGAGGGGGTGGTCAAAAGGGAAAACTTCAAGGAGGGGAAGGGAGAAGGAAGAAACAAAAACAGAAACAGAGGAGGGAATAGGATGGAGGGGAAGAGGCAGATAGTCATCATTACTGTGAATGTGAATGGGATGAACTCTCCCATAAAACAGAGGCGGATAGCAGAATGGATAAAAAAAACCATAATCCTACTATATGCTGTCTACAAGAAACACATTTGAAACAAAGGGATACCCACAGGGTAAAGGTAAAAGCTTGGAGTAAAATTTATTATGCCTCAGCTAAAGTAAAAAAAGCAGGGGTAGAAATACTTATCTCAGATAAAGCAAAAGCAAAAATAGATCTAATTGAAAGAGATAAGGAAGGAAACTATATCCTACTAAAAGGCACCATCAAGAATGAAGCAGTATCACTACTTAATATATATGCACCAAGTGGTATAGCATCCAAATTCCTAGAGGAGAAGTTAAAGGAATTAGAAGAAGAAATACATAGCAAAACTATACTAGTGGGGGACCTTAATCTCCCCCTCTCTGAACTCGATAAATCTAACCTCAAAATAAACAAGAAAGAAGTTAAGGAGGTGAATAGAATCTTAGAGAGACTAGATATGATGGATCTCTGGAGAAAACTGAATGGGATAAAAAGGAATTTACTTTCTTCTCAGCAGTGCATGGTACATACTCAAAAATAGACCATGTAAGAGGGCATAAAAACCTCTCAATCCAGTGCAAAAAGGCACAAATATTAAATGCATCATTCTCAGATCATGATGCAATAAAAATTATATGAAATAAAGGACCAGGGAAAGATAGACTAAAAACTAATTGGAAATTAAACAATTTAATCCTAAAGAATGGATGGGTCAAAGAAGAAATTATAGAAACAATCAATAATTTCATTCAAGAGAATGATAATATTGAGACAACATACCAAACTTTGTGGGATGCACTAAAGGCAGTTCTCAGGGGAAGTTTTATATCCCTATATGCATACATGAATAAATTAGAGAAAAGGGAGGTCAATGAATTGGACATGCAATTGAAAAAGCTAGAAAAAGAACAAATTGAAAATCCCTAATTTAGTACTAACTTAGAAATATTGAAAACCAAAGGAGAGATTAATAAAATTGAAATTAAGAAAACTATTGAATTAATAAATAAATCTAAGAGCTGGTTTTATGAAAAAATCAACAAAATTGATAGTCCCTTAGTCAATATGATAAAAAAAAGAAAGAAAACCAAATTGTGAGTATCAAAAATAAAAAAGGTGAATCTACCTCTAAAGAAGAGGAAATGACAAAAATAATGAGGAATTATTTTTCCCAATTGTATGCATATAAATATGACAATATTAGTGAAATGGATGAATATTTACAAAATCACAAGTTGCCCAGATTAACTGAAGAGGAAGTGAATTACCTAAATAATCCCATCTCAGAAAAAGAAATCAAAAAAGCCATCAATGAACTCCCTAGGAAAAAATCTCCAGGGCCAGATGGGTTCACTAGTGAATTCTATCAAACATGTAAAGAACAATTGATTCCAATACTCTACAAACTATTTGGGAAAATTAGTGAAGAAGGAGTCCTACCAAATTCTTTCTATGACACAAATATGGTACTGATTCCTAAATCAGGAAGACATAAAACAGAGAAAGAAAATTATAGACCAATTTCCCTCATGAATTTAGAAGCAAAAATTTTAAATAAAATATTAGCCAAAAGACTCCAACAACATATCACAAAAATAATATACTTTGATCAAGTAGGATTCATTCCAAGAATGCAAGGATGGTTTAATATTAGGAAAACCATCAGTATAATTGAGCATATCAACAATAAAACTAGCAGAAACCACATGATCATCTCAATAGATGCAGAAAAGGCTTTTGACAAAGTACAACATCCATTCCTATTAAAAACAATAGAAAGTATAGGAATAAATGGAGCCTTTCTTAAAATAGTTGATAGCATCTATTTAAAACTATCAGCAAGTATTATATGCAATGGGGATAAACTAGAAGCCTTTCCAATAAGATCAGGAGTGAAACAAGGGTGTCCACTATCACCCCTCTTATTCAATCTGGTACTAGAAACACTAGCAGTAGCAATTAGAGAAGAAAAAGAAATCAAAGGAATCAAATTAGGCAAAGAAGTGACCAAGCTATCACTCTTAGCAGATGATATGATGATATACTTAGAGAATCCTAGAGAATCAAGTAAAAAACTACTTGAGACAACAAATAAATTTGGAAAAGTTGCAGGATATGAAATAAACCCACATAAATCCTCAGCATTCCTGTACATCTCTAATGAAACTCAACAAGAGATAGAAAGAGAAATCCCATTTAAAGTCACTGTAGACATTATAAAATATTTGGGAATCTGCTTGCCAAAACAAACCCAGAATCTATATGATCACAACTACAAAACACTTCTCACACAAATAAAATCAGATCTAAATAGTTGGAAAAATATCAATTGCTTGTGGCTGGGTTGAGCTAATATAATACAAATGACAATTTTACCCAAACTAAACTATATATTTAGTGCCGTACCAATCAATTTACCAAAAAACTACTTTGTAGAATTAGACAAAATAATAACAAAATTTATTTGGAAAAACAAACGGTCCAGAATATCAAGGGAATTAATGAAAAGAAATGCTAGGGAAGGTGGGATAGCTATGCCAGATCTTAATCTGTATTATACAGCAGCAGTCATCAAAACTGCTTGGTACTGGCAGAGGGGTAGAGTAGTGGATCAATGGAATAGATTAGGCACAGGAGACCCAGCAGTTAATGAATATAGTAATCTATTGTTTGATAAACCCAAAGACCCCAGTTTTGGGGATAAGAATGCACTGTTTGACAAAAACTGCTGGGAAAACTGGAATACAGTACGGGAGAAAGTGGGCATAGATCACTATCTAACACCATATACCAAAATCAAGTCTAAATGGGTACATGATCTAGGTGTAAAGGATGATACTGTAAGCAATTTGGGAAAGCAAGGAATAGTTTACCTGGCAGACTTGTGGAGAGGGGAAGATTTTAGGACGAAACAAGAATTAGAGAGCATTATAAAATGCAAAATGGATAATTTTGATTACATTAAATTGAAAAGTTTCTGTACAAACAAAGCCAATGTAACCAAGATCAAGAGGGAGGTGGGAAATTGGGAAAGAATTTTTACAACTTGTGTCTCTGATAAAGGACTCATTTCTAAAATTTATAGAGAACTGAGCCAAATCTATATGAATACAAGTCACTCCCCAAATGATAAATGGTCAAAGGATATGAACAGGCAGTTTTCAGAGAAAGAAATTAAAGATATCTATAAGCATATGAAGAAATGCTCTAAATCACTATTAATTAGAGAAATGCAAATCAAAACAACTCTGAGATACCACATCCCTCCAGTCAGATTGGCTAAGATGACAAAACAAGAAAGTGACAAATGTTGGAGAGGATGTGGACAAATTGGAACACTAATACATTGCTGGTGGAGTTATGAACTTATCCAACCATTCTGGAGAGCAATCTGGAATTATGCCCAAAGGATTATAAATAATTTCATACCCTTTGACCCAGCTATACCACTTCTAGGGTTATATCCCAAAGAGATCATAGAAGTGGGTGGAAGAACCATATGTACAAAAATATTTTTAGCAGACCTTTTTGTGGTTGCAAAGAATTGGAAACTAAAGGGGTGCCCATCAATTGGGGAATGGCTAAACAAGTTGTGGTATATGAATGTAATGGAATATCATTGTGGTATAAGAAACAAGGAGGTGATGGATTTCACAATTACCTGGAGAGACTTATACAAACTGATACTGAGCAAGAAGAATAGAATCAGAAGAAATTTGTATACAATCACAGCCATACCATATCTGTGATGACCAACTATGACAGACTGGACTCTTTTCAGCAATGCAGTGATATAAGTCAATCCGGAAAGACTCAAGAAAGTGAAAAAAGTGCCATCCAGAGATAAAAGCAAAATGAACTGAACCTGAATCCTGATGGGAGCAAACTAAATGATCTTTTTCTTTTTGTTGTTTGGTTTTATTTCTTCCTTACCATCTTTCATCCCACCTAGTACAATACGCCTTTGTAATTGGAATAATGTCTAATATGAATGCATTTGCAAATATACTGGACTATGTGCTGTCATGGGGGGAGGGGGGAGGGAAGTAAAGGAAATTTGAAAATCAAGGAACTATGGAATTGAATCTTGTTAATAATTAACTTAATAAATTAATTTTAAAAATATTTAGAAGAATTTATGATAATGTGGAGTGGGACAGGATGTGTTGTCTTTTTTATTGGCCTGCAGAAATGAAAGAGGGGGTTGTGAAAATAAAATTTCCTCATTTTATTTAGATGCTAAAGATGAACCACTGAATGGACCAGCATGAGTCCAGCCTAAACTGCAACAATGTCCCACCAAGCTTGATCACCTAATTCACACACAGTATTTAGCCAAATGATTTTTCCCCCTAAATCTCCCAAAAGACAAAGATTTGACACCAATGGGAGTATTTTAAAACAACAGCAATGGGGTGGGGGGCGGCGCCAAGATGACAGAGTAGAAACAGGACTTCTGCACTGCTCCAGCTTCCACTTCCTTCAACACATGCAAAAAATGACCCTAAACAAACTTTAGAGCTACAGAACCCACAAAGTGACAGAGAGAAAAAAATCTCCCACTGAAGAAAGCCTGGAAGGCGAGCAAAAAGGGTCCATCACAGCATGCTGGGAGCCAAGCCCAGCCCCATGGCAGCCCCAACCAACCGAAGCTGGAGTGGACTTCAGGAGAGTGGATCAGCAGCAGCAGCAGTGGTTTCCAGACTTCTCAATCCACAAATGCCAAAGACAATCCAAAAGGTCAGTGTAAAACTTTGTTAAAACAGGGGGAGCATGGTTTGACTATTACCCCCAGAGTGAGAAGCAGAGGAAGCACAGTGGCTGCAGCCCTTGCCAGGTGGCTGCTTCCAGAGCTCCTGGCCTGCAGATTATAAGGGGACCAAGCTACCATTCAGATGGTAATGACTCTTTGACCTGCTTGAATCCAGATCATGGTCTTGGGTGGTAGACCTGGGGTGTGTGACCAGTGAGCCAGCGTGTGTGGGGGATGTAGAGAGGGCACCCATATAATAGATGCGGCAGCAGCAAAAACTCCACCGATTTGGGACATAGCTCTCTCCATTTTGGAAGGAGAGTTCTACCATGGCAGAGAGTTCAAAAATCAAATAACTGGCTGCCAATATGAGCAAGCAATAGAAGCACAAACAGACAATAGAATCCTTTTGTGATGACAAAAAGGATAAAGGAAGGCATAGAGAGGGAGGAAGACAGTAAAGTTAGAACTCCTGCATCAAAAGCCTCTAGGAAAAAATATGAACTGATTAAAGGCCATGGAGGAGCTCAAGAAGGATTTTGAAAATCAAAGAGAAGTAGAAGAAAAATTGGGAAGAGAAATGAGAATAATGCAAGAAAATAATGAAAAGAGAGTCAATAACCTGACTGAAGAAAATAACACCTTAAAAAATAGACTAACTCAAATGGCAAAAGAGGCCCAAAAAGCCAATGAGGAGAAGAATGATTTAAAAAGCTGAATTTGCCAGATGAAAAAAGAATTTCAAAAACTCACTGAAGAGAATAATTCCTCCAACATTAGATTGGAGCAACTGGAAGCTAATGACTTCATGAGAAATCAAGATACTATAAAACAGATCCAAACAAATGATAAAAAAAAATAGAAGGCAATGTGAAATATCTCATTGGAGAAACCACTGACCTGGAAAATAGGTCCAGGAGAGATAATTTAAAAGTTACTGGACTACCTGAAAGGCATGATTGAAAAAAGAGTCTAGACACCATCTTTTGAGAAATTATTAAGCAAAATTACCCTTGTATTCTGAAACCAGAGGGCAAAATAGAAATTGAAAGAATTCAGTGATCCCCTTTTGAAAAAAGATTCCAAAAAGAAAACTCCTGGGAATATTAAAGTCAAATTCCAGAGTTCCCAGGTCAAGGATAAAATACTGCAAGCAGTCAGGAAGAAACAATGTGAGTATTGTGAAAACACCATCAGGATAACACAAGACCTAGCAGCTTCTACATTAAGGGATCGAAGGGCTTGGAATATGATATTCCAGAGGTACAAGAAGCTGGGATTGAAACCAAGAATCACCTACCTAGCAAAACTGAGTATAATGCTACAGGGGAAAATATGGTTATTCAGTGAAATAGGGGAATTTCAAGCCTTCTTGATGAAAAAACCTGAGCTGAACAGAAAATTTGACTTTCAAATATACAAGAAGCAAGAGAAGCATGAGATGATAAACAGGAAAAAGAAATCATAAGGAACTTATTAAAATCGAACTATTTACATTCTTACATGGAAAAACAATAATTGTAACTCATAAGACTTTTCTCAGTATGAGGGTAGCTGAAGGGAATGTATATGTATATAATATACACTCATATATATGTATGTATCGGAGGATGTATGTGTATATAAATATATATGTGAGTGTAAGTGTATGTTCATGTATACATAGACAGAGGGCACAGGATTAGTTGAATATGAAGGGATGATAGCTAAAAAATAAAATTAAGAGGTGAGAGAGGAATTCATTGGGAGAAGAAAGGGAGCAACAGATTAGGGTAAATTATCTCATATAAAAGAGGCAAGAGAAAACTGCTACAATGGAGGGGAAGAGCAGGAAGGTGAAAGGGAATGGGACAACCTGATTCTTACTGAATTTGGCCTAGGGAGGGAATAATATACACACTCAATTGGGTATCTTACCCTACAGGAAAATAGGGGTATAGGGGATAAGAGGGGGATGATAGAATGGAGGGCAGACTGGGGGAGAGGGTAGTTAGAAGCAAGCATTTTTGAGAAGGATGGGGTCAAATGAGAAAGTGGAATAAATGGGGGGGGCGGTGGATGGGATGGAGGGAAATATAATCTTCCACAATATAACTGCTATGGAAATTATTTGGGTAACTACACATGCACAATCTATATTGAATTGCTTGTCTTCCCAGTGGGGGTGGGTGAGGAGGGAAAAGGGGAAGAAAATCTGGAACTCAAAGTTTAAAAAGATGTTTAAAAATTTATTTTTTACATGCAACTGGGAAATAGGATATACAGTACCTAGGGTATAGAAACCCATCTTGCCCTACTAGAAAGTTAGGGACCTGAAGGGGGAGAATATAAGAGAGAACAGATTGGGGGAAGGGGTATTCAGTAGGCTTGCTGTTTTGGGGTGGGGGTAGGGGAAATATGGGGAGAGAAAAAAATTGTAACTCAAGGTCTTGTGGAAATTAGTGTTGAAAACAAACAATAAATTAATTAATTTTAAAAAATAATAAAAATAAAACAAAAGCAACATATATGATCATCTCTAAAAAAATATTAACAAGATAGCTCAAAGAAGTTGGTTTAATTTTGGGAAAAAAAAACAATGGCAGCATCATTGAAATAAGAACAGGTGAATTTATTTCTTGCTAGTTGAGGTCATAACTGAATAACCAAGGCAAGTTGACCTCAAAGTGACTGCATGCTTTGAATGGAATAATACTAACTGGCAAATGAAAGTTTTGGGATGTTTCTTAAAATATTGTCTCATTATTTTACTGTCAAAGCTCCTATAGGATCATTTAAGCCAGGGTGAATTCCCAGGATGCCAGATGCTTGGGCAGAGTTGCAAAGGTCAGAAATTATCACAGGAAAAAAAATGCAGAAGGTACAGATTACTTCTCAAGTCATCAACCCAGTAAACACCTATACATGTTCAGAGGGCAGTGGGGGCAAACCAAACTTGCTCCTCACACGGCACACCCTCCCATACCCAAAGAAAACAGCTTCACCTTGCTGGAAATTCTAAGGGGTTATCAAAATTGCAAACTTCTGCCATCAAAACCAACATGATTGCAATTGAAGTTTCAAAATCCACCTAATCCACTCTTGCTTCTTTCTAGCCCAGTTCCATCAAACCTTCATTTTCTCAAAATCTTTCTCTCTAAACACTCAAGTTATTTTTCCCCTTGAGTAATATTTCCTTGTAAATATTAGTTTTTAAAAGACCCAGAAATGCATTAGTGGCATTTGAGTACATAGCCATATACCCTTGTCCACAAAACACAGATTTCACTGCCTGTTGTTGCCTTCTGAAACTTTTGCTGGGTATGTAAATATTGTCTTTTTCTTTAAGCAGTCAGGGACACAGTCCCAAAAGTCAAGGATCCATTTGATTGACGGACTTCGTTCTGAAAACACCTTTCTATAAACAAGTTCTCTTCTGAAGAGCATCCTGTGTATATAGGAACTGCTCTGACTTTCCTTATATTTTCCTTACTCCTCTAACCTTAATCCAAACAAGCTAATCTAGAGAAAGAATAAGGGAACTACTTGCTAGGATGTTTAAGGTGTTTTTTTTTCCTTCTTGAGTTAATAAGAAAAGGAACAAAAGCAACTATACAAATTCCAATCTGCAAAAGTATACCATCTTGAGTGCTGGCAGATGAGGCACGCTTTCATAGTGTCTTCGCTTTCTGATCAATCTTCTACATAGCAGCCAAATTGATATTCCTAAAACCCAGATCTGTACTTGTCATCCTCTTACTCAAAATTCCTTCAGTGGCTCCTGTTGCCTCTAGGATAAAATACAAAATCTTCAGCCTAAAATGTAAAGCCCTCTACCTTCTGACTCCCTCCTAGTCTTCTTGTCTTATAACACTTTCACATACTTATTATTCCAGTCAAAGTGGCCTTTTCTTCCAATGTTCCTAAGTATATAATAGTCCATAACCTTAGTCTGTGCTATTGTTCAGGCAATGTTTCATGCCTGGAATTCGCTCACTCCTTTATTCTGCTTCTTGGAACTCCTGGATTCTACCTCGACCCAGGTAACGTGCCAGCTCCTACACAAGGTTGTTAGTGCTCTCTCCCTCACAAAATTACTTTATTTCATTTTATATTTACTTAACTACATTTGTATCCACCAGAAGAATGTAAGCACCTTAAAAATAGGTGCTTTTGTTTTTATCTTTATATGATCAGGACCCAGCATAGCACCTGACACATAGTAGGTGTTTATTAAAATCTAGTTGAAGGAAACTGAATTTGAAGGGAATTGAATAAGGCAAAAATATCTTTTTCACAATAACACTATCTATGTATGGTAACAAGAAACATATCCAACTCTCTTGTTTCTCCTACAGCCTAATGGTAAAAAGCAATTTCAAGAAAACCTACATCATATTGGTATCCGTTTGGCTCTTGGAAAGGAAGCATATGGAACAGAACTTATTTCTTTCTCTTTTTCCTCTAGCAGGTAAATAATAGGCCATCCTGTAGGGATTCTCTAAACCCCAAGATATCCCAAAATAATTAGGCAGGACAGACATGGGTTATTAAGGTTCTGTGTCCAGATAGCCTGAGGAAAAGGTTGTGTGATGACCCTTTCTTTACTCTGGGAAATTGTGGCCATCAATTGGGATATCTCTGTTTAGAGGATTTTTCTCTCCAGAATACTCATATGACTCATTTGTGGCCATAACACCAATAGGGATTTGAAGACTTCTACAGAAGGGAAGTCTAAGATAGCCCCAGGAGAGCTGATTAATTCTGAGTGATTCCAAACACTTTGGGACCTCCTAAAGCAGTGGTGCCAGAAATAGGGAGTCTGCTCAGTTGGAGTGGGGGAAGGGGACCAGCACTGAGAAAACCCTGGGGTAGAAAAAAGCTGTGGTGACATTTGTTCTTTGGCCCAGCAGAATGTAAACACTTTGAAAGCTAGAACTGTTTCACTTTTATACCCCCAGGGCCTAGTACATAGTAGGCACTTAATAATGTTTGCTGATTGACCCATGCCTCATTCCATAGCTCATTAGTTTTTATTTAAAGCAACAAAGCTAAGTAGTGTTATTTTATTTTTACCCTGTGTAACTCCTTGCATATTAACAAATAGAACTTAAGTGTTTTTACTATTACAAAACGTTATTTTATGTAGTATTTTTTCACAATTTGACATTTTAATTGTGATATTGACTCTAAAGACCCACCTAAGTCAATGGTCAATGTTCTCCTTATTAATACAATATTTCTCATATGGAAATAAAAGATAAGATGCCTTATTTAAAAACTTATCTTCTCTCACTTATTTTTTTCTGATAAATCTTTATAACCTCCAAACCCTTTAGGTAAGCCTGAATTAAACATAGTATGGAATAGAAGCCCATTAGAGAACTTTGAAAATATTCTATATTTGAATCCTGTTACTACCTCAGATAAAACAGAGCCTAAAATTAGGCTCTCACCTTCTTCTGAAGTTGAAGTTGGACCAAAGGACTATGATGTATACCTAAGCTTCTTTCTATGGAGAAACCATCTTGGAATGATGATTAACATGACTAAAAAACAACCATCCAACCCAATGCACCACAGTGGAAGGTATTTTATCTTTCACAAAGAGAAGGAAGAGCAACTTTTAAGTTACTAACTCTGGAAGTGAAAGAAAACATAAAATGAAATCAAAACCCCACACCAACACAACAATAATAAACAATATTGTAAACAAATGAAAATATAAGTGATATCACGGAAGATTTCCCCCCCTCTAAATGGCATGTATGGTAAAAAAGCTTGTAAACTAACATAAGTAAGTTTTCTATTAAAAAAAAAAGCCTTGCAAGGAAGCAGTAGTCAGCATCTTCTAGCAAGATAGCCAAAGGCAGTGACATTTGAACAGCATGTCTCCTCTAAGCTTAGCTAGCTTGGTAGTGCATATCTGCAAGTGCTTAGCCATGTTAACATAAACCCTCATTAGAAGGGATTAGGCGAGAAACAGTGACAAACAGGATGGACACTAACCCTCAGAGGAACCAATGCAGACACCACACACTAATTATCCTTTTAAATTACTTGAAGATTCAGAGAATGAATATCAGCGTATGTGCATGTGATTGCATGGGGAATTGTGTTTTACATACTGCAACCTGTTTGTGTTTTGCAACAGTTTTACATACTGTCCCCTCTTTTGCTCCCCATTAAGACACATGCCCGTCCCCCCACTACACACACACACACACACACACACACACACACACCCCGATTCTTGAGCTTTGAGAATCTTTTTTTTTTTTGTTTTTGAGGGCATCTACTAAAATGAAACCACACTATTAACTGAGAAGGGCATGAGCATCAAGAATATTTTTATTGAGCCAATATGCAGCATTCCAGCATGGCTGTCATCCCATAAATGCCCCCAACAATTTAATTCTAAGCCTAAACTTGGGAAATAGAGATATCTGGGGACATTTAACAGACTAAGTTGGCCTGACAGACTACTGAGACTGGCATTGTGATTTTTTTTATACAATCCTGGAATAAGGCATTTTTCAATGTTTTCTAAGAACAGTATTTAGGTAGATGGGACACTCAAGGGGGAAAAATGATGTTTTGCTACAAAATGGAAATTCAACACCTACATATTTTTCCTCTGAAGAAAAATTATGAATTTTTTGCCCCCAATAAAGGCATGACAGCTTGAGAAAATGTCCCATGATTACTCTTTGTGATGTTATCACTGTTTAAATGAGAAAACCAGAATCCTCTAGAGCTGTTTGTATATGTAGGTTTTAATCTTGGTTCTGTAATTCGGTAATTAAATAAATTGGGTATGTCATTTAATCTCTTTGGGCTTTAAATTTCTCGCCTTCAAAATGAAGGTATAGATCAGAAGAGATCTATGATCTCTTTCGGTGCTAAATTTCTAAGTCACCCAGATGCAAAGCTTAGAATCCTCTTTGACTTTTCCCTTTTCTCTCATAACTCTAATTAAGCACAAGGTCCAGTTATGTATTGTTTCTTTTTTCCATCAATTCCTTCTTTTCCATTTCCCCTTGGGGCTTCTTATAACTTCATGCCTTTATTGCTGTCTGAACTGATTTCCCTGCATTCAAATTCCCCACAATAGAGACTACATATGATCATGACACTTCTATCCTTAAAAAAAAAATCCTCAAATGTTCCCTATTGACTGCAATAAAATCCAAGCTTTTTAGCCTGGTTTTCAGAGCAATGAACACTCAGCCTCAATCTCCTTTCATAGTCTCATCTCCAACTACCCTTTATGCTTCAAATTTTTCTACTTGCTTACTCTCCCATAAATACTTTATATTCTCTCATCTTTAAACTTTCATTCATATTGTTCTCTTGGCCAGAATATCCTTCAATATAATCAGGCCAGTTTCTTTCACCACCACTATCTTCCTAACCTGTTTCTTTATTCCACAAATCTCTCCCCCAGATATATTTCTACTTCCATAGATTCATTCATGTTTATCCCCTTTTCTCCTATATCTAGCACCACTCCTCTCAGCCTATCAAAGTCCTATCTAAGTTTCAAAGGTTCAGCTTATGAATGTCTATCTTCTTAAGGAAGCCTTCTCAACAAATGAAAAACAGTTTCTCTTTTCTCTTATAATATAGGCTTGGTATGGAGACCTACTTTTACTTGTAAGGCTGGCTAACTCACCCAACTCAGACTCATGTTGACATGTTATGGGGTTCCCACAGGTGGTACATGCCATGCTGCAACAACTCAATCACTCTCTCTCCCTCTCCCTCTCCTTCTCCCTCTCCCCCCCTTCTCTCTCTCTCTCTCTCTCTCTCTCTCTCTCTCTCTCTCTCTCTCTCTCCCTCTGTCTGCTTCTCTCTCCCCTGACTCTTCTGCTTCCTACTCCATTTGCATAAATCTCTTTCCCCTCTTTTTTTCCCTATTTCTTCTTTTCTGGCTAATAAACTAATGCCTCAAGTCAGTGTCTCTTCATGGGCAACAACTCATCTCTTACCTATGAAAAAACTTAACATTTCTACCCCGCTGTCAGGTATGACCCCTTGTATAATTTTTCCATAGTCCTCAGTTGCTTCATATACTATTTCTTAGTTATAACCTTTAAAACTCTAAAGACAATTAAATATAAAAGTGCTAATAGATTGTAATACCCTGAAGATCTCATTACTTCAGTCATTACTGTACCTTCAGTAGATATTTTTAATACATTCATCTGAGAAGCAGTTCTTTAAATAGTTCATGTGTGTGTGTGTGTTTATACAGTTTAGATAATCCTTCGAAACTTGGAGGTGTTTAAATCTACTCAATAGGAAATAGGGCAACATCGTAGACTTTTGAGTAGACAAGTGGCAATCATAAGTTCATTGATTTGATCCATAGAGTAAAAGAACTGTAGAGACTAGTTCAATCCCCTCATTTTGCAGGTGAGGAACTGAAATTGAGAGTGCTTAAGCAATTTACCCAAGGTCACACAAGTAGTAAGTATCAGAGCTGTGAACTGAACACCAGTTGTCTGACTCCGAATCCAACATTTTTCCCCATTATGTCATAATGAAAGTGATGTTTACAGAGCCCCCCCTCCCCCAATCAACATACAGATTTGGTCAAAATTGGGGCAGACACCTGAATCAAAGACACCAGCTTGGAGACTCTTTCAGTAATCCATGTGTAACGTGATGAATAGCTGAATCTAAGAGACATTTTGAAGGACAAACTGACAGCATATGATGACATTAGATAAAGAAGGTGAAGAAATGGAAGGTGGCACAGATAAGTATAAAGTTTCTACCTTGAGAGATGAGAAATGCTCATATAACCAACAGAAATGAGGATGTTGAAAAGGAAAATGGGTTTGAGTTTATTTCAGAAGGAAAATCAATACACATTTACCATAAACCACAAAGATACAAAAGCAAAACATGTAGAAAAGGTTTCTACTCTGCTCTTTACATTAAAAATCATTATCTCAAGATATATGCAAACCTTAGATCCAGTAATGAAGTGCTTCTGCCATTAGAGGAATTTTGTCAGTCTACATGTGTTTGAATGATTTGTGACTTCCTTAGCCTGGGAAACTCATTCTATCAACACAGATCACAGGTGAGAGATAAGACCTATGTCTATGGCCATAGATGGAAAGCATTACCCAAGGTCACACAGCTACAATGCTAGAGGTGGGCTTTCAACCCAGTTCTTCCTGACTTCAAGTCATACATTCATTGTGTTAGGCTCTCTCAGACTGCATGGAATGTTTACATTCTATCATATAAAGTTCACTAATCAATATCAAAGAAATTTTAATTTTTATAGCCAGTCTTCAAATTGGAAGAAAATTTAGAAACCACTCATTTAACTTCCCACTCAGGAAGGAATCCTTTCTACAGCAATCCTGAAAAATATTAATCTAGCCCCTTCTTGAACTCTTCCAATGACAGGATGCTTAGTATAACAGTGGGCAACCTATTATATTTGGGAACTGGGGAATAGGGGTGGGAAGGACAACTCAGTTCAGAAGGTGTTTTCTTATCTTGAATCCAACCTTGAATTCTACCTACTTGTCTTCATTCCACTATCTAATGCAATACAAAACAAGCTAAATCTGTCTTCCACTTGCATTTCTATAATGTAGTAAAACTCAAAATCTGGTAGCTTCTACTACATTGAAATTTTTCAAGGAAAGGCTCAACAATGGGGTGAATGTCTGTTTTCTAAAGAAGACTTTCCCTAAATTGGAGAGCCCGGTTACCAGAATGTTGGCTACCAGAGGATTAAGTTATTTGGTTATGTCAACTTATGAAATTGTGGTTGAATTGTTCTTCAGTTTTGTCTGACTCTACATGACCCCATTTGGGGTTTTCTTGGAAAAGATAGTACAGTGGTTTGCCATTTCCTTCTCCAGCTCAGTTTACAGATGAGGAACTGAGGCAAACATGGTTAGGGTCACACAACTAGTAAATGTCTGAAGTCAGATTTGAACTGTGGAAGATGTGTCTTCATGACTCTAGTCCTGGCACTCTATCCTCTGTACCACCTAGTTGCATTTATCTTATGAAGATTGTCTAGCAAAACATTAAAGACCTATTATCTGCACAGGTGGGGATATGAACCATTTCAGAGCAGGGAAAAAACAGTAACCATACTATAGTTAATGACAGAGAGATAGATAGATAGATAGTTAGATAGATAGATGCACTATATATAGTATGTATGTCTACTAATGAAATGAAGTTATCTGGACTATTTATTTCTTTTAAGACACATCTAGGACAGTGATCACTATCAGTTTCAAAACCATCATTTTATCTGATATATAATTTGTCTTAGAATTTTTTTTAGCTTTCCATATCTACTTGTTTCCTTTTTGAAAGCCAGAATGTTCATCCATGTCCATTCTTCTACTTCTCTTATACTCTATGATTCGTCAAAGATTACTGAAAACTCTTCTATGGTCATAGCTAAGTCCCACAGCATCCCCCTAACCAAGCCCTCCATCTTCTCTAATAAGCTTTTCTGGTGGGTAATATTCTTACCTTAATAGGCCTTACAGAGTACTTTGATTTGTCATTCTCTAACATGCCTATTACACATTTTTGTGTATTGGTTATTTTTGTTTGCATTTGATTTCCTTACTAGACTGTAAGCTTGTTCCCTGAGGGCAGGTACTGTTTTCTTCTCAACCTAGCAACTTTCCCACTCCACCTACAGTACAGCTCCCCATGGCTCTGTATAATATTTTGCACATAATACAAACTTATTAAAAGATTGCTAAGTGGGGTGGCTAGGTGGCACAGTGTATTCATCAGCCCTGGAGTCAGGAGGACCTGAGCTCAAACCTGACCTCTGACACTTAACACGAAACTAGCCATGTGACCTTACACAAGTCACAACCCCAATTGCCCTGCCTTCCCCCCTCCAAAAAGCAAAAAACAAAAATAAATAAATAAATAAATGGATGGATGGATGGATGGATGGATAAATAAATAAATGAATGAATGAATGAATGAATGAATAAATAAATATAAATATAATATAAATAAATATATATTATATATTTATATATAAATATAATATAAATAAATATATATTTATATACAAATATATGATATATTTAATATATTATAATATAATATAAATAAATATATTTATAATAGAAATAAATAAATAAATATTTTAAAAAATAAAAATAAAGGATAAGAAGAGATAGCTAAGTGCTGCAATGGATAGAGCAATGGCCCCAGAATCAAGAAGAAAGAAATTCAAGTTCAGCTTCAGATATTTAGTGAGGCCCTGGGTAGTCACTTAACCACTGACTAGCCTTAGTTTCCTATAGCATCTACCTCCCAAATAAGATAATATTTGTAAAATGCTAAGCACATTAAGTGCTTAATAAATGTTTGTTGTCTTGTTGTTCCTTTGTTCCTTACTAATTAAATATTTGTTGACTGACTAAATTCATTCGCTTTGAACATTAATATGCTTGATATATTTCCATTTATATATACCAGTCATCAGTCCCCTTTGATCAAGTATCAATGATATATCTGAGTGGCAATGTAGCATAATAGAGAGTGTTGTATTTGAAAATCTGATTTTGAATGTCAGCTCACTTACTACCTATGAGACCTTGGGCAAGTCACTTCACCAGTATAGATTTAGTTTTCTTGTCATTAAAATTAGGTTTTTGAACTTAGTCTTCTATGAAGTCCTTCCTGGTTCCAAATCTATGCCATGAATAAGATTACATTCATTTACTTATGTTGGGATTTCAAGTCATTTCCTTATTTATGTTTCATGTGTTAATATTTAAATAATTTAACCAACACTGACTATTATCAGGAGCCCTTCTTTTGCTGGTGTCATAAGCCATAGTGAAGGATGGAAGGAAGGAAGGAAGGAAGGAAGGAAGGAAGGAAGGAAGGAAGGAAGGAAGGAAAACAACATTTATTAAGAGCCCGAGTGTGTCTTGGTGGCATAGTGAATAGTAAAACCTGGCCTGGTGTCAAGAAGACCAGGGTTCTAATCCCACCAGTTGTGTGATGCACTCTATGCAAGCCACTTGACCCTGTGAGGTTGATGACCTTATGCAACTCTACTCCACTTAAATCCAATTCAAGCATGTCATTACACTATGATGTCATTGGTCCTCTTGGAAAACAGTGGACAAACAACAACATCAGTAAATTTAGCAGGAGAAGGAAAAAGCAGATGACTATAGTATCTTTGTGAAAAAAAACAAAACAACAAATCAAACCAAAACAGTCAGTCTTGACCAAAACAAATGAACAACAACAATAGCCACTATGCTAAAACACTTTACATACACCACCTCATTTGATCTTCATAACAATCTGTGAAACATATTATTAATATCCCCATTTTATAGTTGAGGACTTTGAGTCAGGCAATCAATCTCTGGGTTCACACAGCTGATAAATGTCTGAGGCTAAATTGGCATCCATGTCTTCCTGACTCCAGGTACAGTGTTTTATCCATTGTACCACCTAGCTGCCTTTAGCACTGGAAACCAAATCATACTTGGCCTTAAGTCTTCTTAACTTTTTCAATTCCCATATTTCCTTTCTTTTCCATATTTACATATATCACACAATTTTTCTTCCATACTCACAACTATCAACAGCTTCTTACCTACCCCCTTTTTCCATTTCTTAGTAGAGTAATTCAAGGCATCGAATGTATATCTCACATTTCTTCTGACTGCATCATTCTTTACCAAATAAATTAATAGAAGTAGGTGGTGGGTAGTGGAATTGATGAGCTTCTCAAATGCCCTATCGAATTTTGTATAAAATTACCCCAAAATATATCACATCTCCCAATTAATCAAGTCAGGTCTACATGGCTCTTGAACTTCCTCCATGGACTTGGACTTGGCAAACTTGCACTTGCTTGCCCTGTAAAAACTCATGATTTTTCTCTTTAGCCTTTATAGGGGGAAAAAGAACTATGCTACAGTTATTCTTGTCTTTCTACTCCAAATAAATTTCTTCCATTCTCCAACTACTGATCACTCTTTTGTTCTCTTCTTTTCCTTAGAATCTTCTCTAGACAATTGACAAGATGTGGTTAAGATTACTCAGAATGAGTAAGCATGAATAAATTTGATTCCATGATAGAAAATAAACATAGATCTAGAGCTTAAAGAGAATGGCTGTAAAAAGGTCTACTTCAAGAGTGGGGAACCTGCAATCTCAAGGCCACATATGGATTCAGTCAAAGGGATGTACTTGAGGACCGAAAGAGACACACGTGGCCTCAAGGCCGTAGGTTCCCCACCCCTGGGTCCAAGCCCTACCTTCTACATAACGGGAGACAGAGGTCTCAAGAGTTTAGGTTACTTGTTCATGGTTACAGGAATATTAAATGGAAAACTGAGGATGTGAATCCAGCTCCTTCAGTTCAAATCAAACTTCCTATTGCTCCATGATGCAACTTTGTACTATACAGCCTTCTTTTTGTACCATGTCACTCCTCCATAAGTTGTTAATGCCTCTCCTAACACAAAATTACTAAGTGTTTACTTTGATTTGATTTAACATGTACGATCATTGTATATATTGTTTTCACTAGTAGAATTTAAGTTCCTTGAGGGAAATGAAGTTTTTTTTTTCCTTTGTATTTCCAGCACCTAGGAGAGAGCCTAGCATACAGTAGCTACTTAATAAATCTTTGTGGATAAATGTTGGTCCACTTAAGTAGTGAAGTAAATATGACACCCATGTTTTCACATTCAATCAACTTAACAATTATCATAACTAGAGAGTCCTAATTTAGGAAAGAAAAATGTCACTGACTTTGAATAAATATTGGATAGACAAATTCAGACAAGTTTACGTGGCTTAGATTTCAAATTAGTCACCGTCAGACACCAGTTCTACCTGGGGTAGCCTTATGGAAGAATAAGTAGTTACTCACTTGAATTTTGTTTATGTAGCACATTTAATCTTGGGCTTGCAACCCCACCTTGAGTGGCTATCTTAATGGACCTAAAGTTGCAGGGTTTTAAGATAGTCCAGTATTACCTGGATTTATAAATTCTGGCATAACTATCTAGATAAAAACTCCGCATTACTGAAGAGGATTAGAAGGCAGTCCAGTATGGGGACAGGGAGGAGAAACCTGACAATTCCCTGGATACATTGTAAATGCACTGAACCTTATATAAATTTGTTCACTAATATAATACAATTTGGTGAACTGAAATTCTCTTCCAAGAATGCAAAGTAGTCGGAGCAGCTAGGTGGGGCAGTGAATAGAGCACCAGCCATTTAAATCTGGCCTCAGACACTTGACACATTTACTAGCCATCTGACTTTGGGCAAGTCACTTAACCACAACTGTCCTACAAAAAGGAAAAAAAAGAATGCAAAGTAGTATGACAGTATCAGAAAATTGTGATGGCTTGGACTTAAGAAACAGATTTTTCCTTAGGCTGTTTAGACAGATTGCCTGAATTGTCTTTTTCTTTTAATTGATGAAATTTCTTTTGCTTTGTGGGCATGGAATTGTAGACTGCATCAATTGTACTTCATGACAATTGAGTATGAGAAAATTGATAAAATATTTTGGTATCAATCATATTCTGCTGTCACAATTCATTTCACTGCTTAAATTGAATCATGTGTCAGGTATTGTCCAGGTAGATTCGAGGATTCACAATAGGATGGATAGTTGTATAAATATTTTCTTAAACTTCAAAGTCAGATTAGGGAAACTGAGGGCCCAGATTAAAAGTGTGGCTACATAACAGTTGGGACTGTGAAGGAAACATTACATATTACAAGTGATAGTACATATTCTAGAGATGGGATGAACTGGAAATGTTTAAATCCCTTGGAAATTATCAAAAACTGTTTTAGTGATTTGCTTAGTAAAATATTACACTAACTCATATTCACAGAACATAGAAAAGTGTTGACAAGAACTACAATAGTAGATTGGACAGATTACTAGACTTGGAACCAACAAGTCCTAGGTTCTAATCTAACTCTGACACTTAAGAGCTTTGTGATCTTGAGTAAAGCACATGACCTCACTTAGTTTTTTTGCACAGCAGTAAAATGAGAGGGTTGGACTAGGGGGTCTTTAAATCCCCCTCCAGCTCTAAGTTTATGATCTTGTGATAAAGAATGTTCTTGACCTCCTGAATATAGAATAAGTAAATGTTTATGTTTTCAGAGAAATTCGCTGTTTAGCTATTGACATATGTTCAGATTTGTTACTCATTTTCAATGGAGAGATAAACAAAGAAATGCATTTAAATTATAATATTAGAGACGTGGATGAAAGAGAAGGAAAAGTTCTTTTTTTTTATAAAATCATCCTTGAAAATAGATTTCTGATCTGGTCTTGAATAACCAATATGTTGTTTAGTATTGAAGCAGAAGGGTGAACCATTAGGATCAGTCATGCTGTTCACCATCTTTCCAGTCTTCTTACACCTTACTCTCCTCCACACCCTCTTCTATCCAGGGACAGTGATCTCTTGGTTCTTCCAAAAAAAGAAGACTCTATCTGTCAGCTCTGGGCATTTTCACTGACTATTCCTATGCCTGGAATGTCCTCCCTCCCAGGTTTCACTGATTTTCTTTAAGCAATTTCCCATTCGTTATTTCAAAACATCCTTAAAACCCATTCACAGTCCTTACAACACCATTTACTTCAGTATTTAAAAGTTTTCAGTGACTCCCTCTTGCTTTTGGTTGAAAGTTAATTACTATGTCATTTAAAGTCTACCACAATCTTGTTCCAAACAAATTCTCTGAACTTCTTTCATATTATGTATCTCCATATCCTCTATCTAAAAACCTTTCCTCCTATTGCATAAACTCAGAACCTCATCCCTGCTCACCATTCTTTTTCACAGGCTTTCCCCCATACCTAGAATCCAGTCCCTCCACCTCCACCCTCAATTCTTCTGCCAAAGTGATTTTCTAAAGTGTGAGTCTGAATATGTCACTTCTCCTTCTAAAAACACACATACTCAATAAATTCAAGTGGGTCCCTCTACCCTCCAGGAACAAATACAAAATGGCTTATTTAGCATTCAAATCTCTTTGTAACCTACCATCCACCTTCCCTGTCTTCTTACACCTTATACTTTGCCATATGTTCTTCAATCCAGTAATAGTGGTCATCTGGCTTTTCCATGAACAAGACACTCCATCTCTCAGCTCCAAGTATTTTATCTGGCTGTCCTCCATGCCCAAACACACTTCCTCCTCATCCTAATCTCCTAATTTCCCTGACTTTTTTCAAGTCTCAAAGAAAATCCCATCTTCTCCAGGAAGTCTTTCCTAATTATTCTTAATTTTAGTGCCTTCCCTCTGTTAATTATTTCTTCTTTATCCTGTATATAGCTTGTTTGTATATATTTGTTTGCTTGTTGTCTCCCCCATTAAACTGTAAGCTCTTCAAGGGTAAGGACTATCTTTAGCTTCTTCTTACATCCCCATTATCTAACAGAGTGCCTGGCACATAGTAGGTGCTTAATAAATGCTTTTTGACTAACTGCTCTGCCAACTCATAAATGTGAATGCTCCCTACAGTAATTCAGGTCATAATTCCTTCATCCCTTTTTATCCTTTGCCTGGTCCATGTCACTCCATAAATCTTTCATAGTGAAGGGTTTTGGATAAACCCAATGAACCAGAGGGGTGTTAACCATAGTGTTGATTTTCATTTTTGCTACATCCCTGTTAGATTCCTTTTATATTTGCCCTTGATTCCTCTTTTTACATGTAGACATCATCACTGGTGGTGTGTCATTGTTCTTTGAGTTATACATAATTTTGGCCTTGCTAAGTTTGTGCTGTTCCATGACTTATAGCCACATGGTTTCATTGGGGGAGAATATTGGTATTAAATTGTTAGATTTTGGCAGCAATTAGCATTCTGGCATCAGTGAAAGTCCTGAACATTTTTCCTAAATGTGATACAGCCCTTCTCCATTATTTAAAAATTCCTTTGATTCATCAGTCACTAGAGTTTCCAAGGAAGTATATTTTTACTCTAAACTGTGAATGCGAATGTTATAAACCATCACTTGTGGCCACTGTATATAATACCCATCATACATCAAATGAGGTAACATATGTAAAGGTCATAACAAATTTTAATTTTTTCTGAGAATATTATCTATTATAATTGTTCATAATAACAGATTGTATATTTTATATTAAGATATAAAATAATTCTGCTTCGGAAAAAAATAAGTGTAAAAGTTCAGTCCACTATAGTATGGCTTAGCCAGACAAGGATTTTACTAACCTGCTATGCAGTGTAGTTATAGCTGAACCACAAATACGAGTCTACATGAATTTTCTCTTGGGCTAACCCTGCATTAAGTAGAGTCTGTATTTAAACATTCCTTTCCATCTATTTCCATGCCAATTGCCTTGACATATATCCAAAAGAATTGAACTTGTAGGCAGAACTTCAAAAATATTTTCTGTCTTTAAAATGTTAATTGAAAAAAAGTGAATGGTATTTTATTATTAAAATACTTAATGTAATTTTGGCCCTAGGAAGCAAACGCGTTCTTTCTTAGGATCAAAGGATAGTTCTGTAGTTTCGCAAACCCTCCATTAGGCTTCCCATTAAAAATGAATGCTGCTAATAATTTCATTTATATGCATTAGTATTTTAGAAACCCCACTACCTTCCTTGAATTTGCCTTAAAGTTCAAAACTGCTTTCAGGAAAGAGCATGACAAGTCACATTGTCACAGTATTTTACTGATTTGTCTGTGTTCTTTAATTGTACCATGTCACCATTAGATAACAAAGGTATTGCCCTAGGAGAAAACATTTTTTTAAAGTTGGATTGGTATGTTATTTTGTGTTTTCAATTTCAAATTAATGCATATTTGTGTGGACTGTGATATAAAGGGATTTTTTTTAAAGCCTTCTCCGCCCATTTACCTTGTATGGGATTATTAATATAGATTAAACTAATTAATTTTTGAATTGAGTAGATAAACTTCCTTGATTGGCATATTTTGTGATATTCCATCTTCTTGGTAGTTGACAGTTTCCAAAAAACAATGTATAGGTTCTTAATGCATATGTTTGTCTATGATAATACACATATGCAACCTTTTGCCTATCATATAATGCCCCTAAAGGCATTGTGGGTTAACAGTGATTTAATCCCCTTATGCATGCATAATATGACAAGCTTTGCATAAATGATAATAAATAATTGGTATATATAAATAATTTATCATTTATTTTTGCAGTAGAAGTAGAATTCTTCGACATATTTTAAACAAAGGGAACAGCAAACATGATCTCAATCAGAAAAGGGGTTAAATCATATTGCAAACATAGTGTTTCAAACATTCAAGGCTCATATGCAATAGGCATAGATTTGTGATTTCTTCCATGATAGCATATTATATTGCTACCTGTCCCTTGAGCATTGTACAATACACATTTATCAGTGTCATAAAATAATATTAAATATATTCTAAATTTGATATTTATTTTAAAATAAGAGGAATAATGTCTCATATTCACATTTTTTTCCTTAGGTTAGATCCAATCAAACCTTAATGGCTCAATATGCTACTTGATATATAAGATTCTGTCATTCAGTTCAGTAAATATTTCAGATTATATTTAAGTACACAATTTTAGGTGTCTGTGAATGTTGATCAGGAAATATATGATAATAACAATAGATAATATTTAGTTGACAGTTTTTGGAAAGTAGATGGCAAAGATACAGAATAATTCATTATATATGGTTACATACTTAACCAATTTTATGCTGGGTAAGATTATTTTATTGCACTTGGGATTTCACTACTGTCAGAAAATCCCAGTGAAGAAATTCCTGCCACTAATATAGATCAGCACCTAATTTTACAAATCAGAATTACCTGGATTATTGAGAGGTAAAATGGTATACTCACCCAGGTCACTCAGATGGTCTGTGTCAGAGGCTTGAACACAGCCTCCAATGCTGGTCTTCACACTAATCGCCATGCAGTGCTGCCTCTCTAAATGTATTAAAAGCCGTTAATTTATGTCATTAAGCATTTCTATGTTAGATGCTGACTATCTCCATTCAGGAGAGTGAAGACTAGAGCTTGGATGCAAGACCATATTCATCCAAATCCAGATAAGTTGGAGTAGGGACCTAAGAAACCAAAACATTGCTGCTATCATAATATGGGGAAAGGAACTGGCAAATTCACTTCCACAGAATAAATATAGAACAGGAATAATTCAAATATGACCAAAGAAAATATTTTTCTATATTTTGCCACTTGAAGGATCTGTGATCCATATGAATACTTTGTCAAATGACAGAAGTCAGAACCTTTGTCCAACTTAGTCAATGATCTTTGAGACGTTATCACCCTGCGGCCGGTCTGGTGATATCACTGAATTCAGACTTAAAAAGTTTCCAGCTTTTTAGGACCCAGCAGTTCTTGAGAATCCATGTCACTCCTGTGCCACAATGAGGTACCTGAGGAGGACTGGTTCAAGAACAAAGAAAACAAAATGCATACACACATGTATGTGTATATACACATATAGTATACACATGTAGTATACACATATACATGCAGATAAATAGATATATAGGTAGAGAAAGATATCCTCATATGAGAGGGTGATTTATTTCATGAATATAAATCCATTGGACAGTGAAAAATAGCTACAACTAAATCTGAAGTTAGTTGGTTATTCTTGATGTTGTGTAGGTTATACACATATGTTTGTATGTAGGCATGAAGGTATGTATGTATGACTATATTTTCTCTGTTTTCATCTGTCCAATTTTCAGGAAAAGAGGCAAATCAGTTACTATCATCAAAATTTTCAAGTATAAAAATCCTTTGGTTCTGTCAATTTAGAAGCAGGTAATTAAAAGATAGTAGAGCTCATCTGCTTCCTGTTTTTCAACTTTAAACTTCAGTATACAGAACATGGGTAATGGCATGAGTATCATGGGATACAGCAGTTGAAAACTTTTTCTTTAGTTTCTATCTTTTTTTACTTTGCTTTTCGGAGGGCAATTGGGGTTAAGTAACTTGCCCAAGGTCACACGGCTTGGTTTTTGTTTGTGTGTGCATTAAGTGTCTTGAGGCCGGAACCAAACTCAGGTCCTTCTGACTCCAGGGCCAACGCTCTACTCACTGCACCACCTAGCCATCCTATAGTTTCTATCTTAAAAAAGCTAAATCATATAGATAGATAGATAAATAGATAGATAGATAGATAGATAGATAGATAGATAGATAGATAGATAGATATAGATATATAAAATATAGATATATGCACATACATTATATACACATACATGTGTACATGCATACACATGGGCATTTATGCCCACACGTATGTGTTACATTGTGACATACACTGGGGTCAAGGTCCATTCTTATTTGGGATTTGTATTTGCCCATTTTATCTTCTGGTCATTAATTCTCATCTGACATCCTTTGGTACTGACCCATGGAACCTTGCTATTTCTCTCTCTCTGTCTCCCACATACATCTTGTATACTGAATCATTGTATCTCGGATATATTTCCTTATTATTCATTATGTGCTCTTCTATAGGATGATGTCATTTACCCCACACCTTGTATCATTCACACTCTGGATTCTCTTTGTTGTTGTTGCTGTTTTTTTTTTTCCCCACATCCATTGCAAGGTACAATATAGGAGCTTAATACATCTCTATTGAATTGCCCTGAATCAAACTGCACTGAATTCCTTAACTCTTCAGAATTCTAATCTAAAGAATAACCAACCAACTTGGCTAAGCTTAAAGACTCATTGCATTCCATATCTTGAATAACTATATCTCTTTTTTCCTGTATCTGTTCAAAAATTGGCAACCCATATGACTGAATACATTCACCAATTAAAATTCCCAGTATCTTCCCTTAAACACTTAGAATATCTGATTCTATGTTTTATCCAATATACATAAATTTATGTAAAACATTTATGAGTGTTTTATCCAGTAAGTGTCCTTCTGCTCTGGTGGGTGACTCCTGACTAACAAGCACTTTTTGGTAAAGAGGAGAGTTTTTCAGAGCTCCCTATTATCTGTTCCCAATACAAAGGATTTGCACTATAATAGAAATATTTCTAAATAAACTGGTTTTGTGTCTTCTCCCTCCACTTCAAATGTGTGATTATCTCTTAGAGACCCCGCACTTCTAAAAGGATTTTCCTTTTGTTTCTGACTTTAATGCCAACCTTGACATTTTTTCAGACACCTGAACTTGGTCTGAGCTCACATGATCACTATTTTGATTCTAGTTAGGCAAGGGGGTAAAGGTGAGGGGAAGTTGGATGGAATAAAACAAAATAAATAGGAAATAATGGTAGCTTAATGTTTCAACTGATCTGAGACAAATTATTAAAAACACAAAAGTATTTCCCCCCTTAATAATACATATTTCTTGGGGGGAAAAGAGTAAAAGTTATACTAAAACAAACTTAGAAAAGATAAGGTTGATGTCTTACTTTGATCCTTATCTTAGTTGAAAGCCCCAGGCTTGTTTCATGTATGTATATTTAAATAATTAGTCATTTTGTTAAGGTGTCATGCTTTCAAATTTTTTTTAATAGACGATATTGTCCATTGATCTTGCTTATGTACATTTACCGTATTTCTAGGGTATGGTTTCTTGTGACCAACATGATCTATTTCCTTTATTAAACTCAGTTGCCTGGAGGACTGAAATATATTTGATAAAACTTCAGTAAAGTATGTTCAACGGGAAGAACAAAACAACCTGATTAAACTTCTCATCAAAGTTGAATTTTCCTGTAATGTCTATAAAGGAAAGAAAAGCATGATGGCTGTGTAGACAGACAGAACTACAACCGCAGTAACCAAACTTCCAATAAAGATGGAGGATCCTTGTAATTCCATTATGGTATGTCAATTGGCTTTTCTCTCTCTTCAAGAACCTATTCTTGCTAGGACACTTAAAGGAACCAATCCAATCACTGATGCCATTTCTGCCCTACATAAAGGGAATTGGAGCTTTTTGAGAAAGCATTTTTGACTGATAAAGGCCGACTCCTTCAAGTTTGGTGCAACATAATATTTCTTTTGGCAAGGGGTCACTGGTGCTCAATGTACATCATCACTAACTTATTAGATCTTGAGGCAATTAGCTGAAAACAAACAGACGAGACAAGCCCTGTATTGAACCATAGAAACCAGAAGAAAATAGCCCATGGCGGTCCATTATTTCAGAGCTGCTTCAAAGGCCAGGGCCTGCCTTCAGCTTAAAGAAAGGAGTGCATTGTTTTCATGTAACGTCTATACAGTAGAAAGGCTTACTGCATTATTTTTCTACTGATTCAGGTTACATTCAAACTTGACTTGAAATAATAGGGCAGTGGAAAGAACTTTTCATTTTCCACCTAAACACTATATGCAATGTGTTGCATGATTAGCTAAGGATTAAGAATCCAATTAGGCCCTCCCTTGACATGGGAAATCAGATGAGGAATTTTGAGAAATGTATTGAAAACCA
Organism: Gymnobelideus leadbeateri; assembly: GCA_011680675.1. Taxonomy (NCBI): domain Eukaryota; kingdom Metazoa; phylum Chordata; class Mammalia; order Diprotodontia; family Petauridae; genus Gymnobelideus; species Gymnobelideus leadbeateri. The sequence goes on from WOXC01003401.1 coordinate 55,008, forward strand.
CTTCTTAATATGATTGAGTATGATAACGAGTGCTAAATAGAGAAGTGATATCTTAGGGACCTACTGAATCTTTAAAGGAAATTGACCTTAACCATCCCCAATGATAAATATTCATTCCTGGTTATTAAAAGAGTTTTTTGCATTAACTGAGAAAAAAATAGACATGCTTCAATAACTGAAAGAGAGCATAACAGTTGGGGATTTTTTTTTCCCTGAGAAAACATATTTAAGTCAGAGGAAACTTTACTCTTGGTAGAGGAACGATGAGACAAATGCTTGTTATGGTTACATTATGAAGTCTTTGAAAACATAACATAAGGTAATATATGTGATACTTTTCAATTGAAAGAGAAAACAATTTGATGTATGGCCCATATAGCTTACTTAGTAATGTGCTACCCAGCTTGACATGGTAAATATTATGTTATCCAATATTATGTGACTGAAGTCACATATGGTGAATATTAAGAATTATGATGCAAAAGCTCATTTGATTCTTATCACTAAAAAAAACAAAATTCAAAGATTTTGAATAATTATATTAATTATATGTGGTCATGTTTGCTTCTTTTTATTCTTTGTTATTAAATGAACGATTCTGTTTATGCAGATTAACATCGTTGCATTTTATGTCCATCTTTTTTTTTTCAATTAAAAGGATGAATTAATTGGCATACAAAGAAAAGAACTGTGGTGAATTGAAATATTTAGGATTGTCTCATACATACATGGTCTTGTGATTCACAAATATTTTCTCACCTTCTCAGTGAGGAATTTATGGCATGCATAAGATGAATCAAATCCTTTTTAAAGTCATTTTAATTGTTTTGAAGTTGAAAAAAAGAAACTATTCCCTATCAAGAATATTTTTTTAATTAATGAATTAACCCTTACAATTACCTTTCATTACACTATGAAGTTTCCTGTTTCTTGTATTATTTGGGAGAAAAGTCAAATAAAATAATTTTATTTATTAATTAGTTAGCTGATATTTGCTGATTATTTCCTGATATTAGCTGATATTTTTTCATGGGAAGATTTCTGGTAAACTTTTCTGAACAGTAATGTACTTGTTTGATTTTTTTTCTTATTATAATAAAGGCTTCCATTTCTCATATTTAAAATAGTTTGCCTTTGTCCAGTGAAACAGCTTTTAAAAGTTCCTCAGATGAATTATAATAGCCTTATCAATTTCATGTGACTGGTGCCTGGAATGTTAGGATTTGGTCAAATTCTTTCCCACAAGAGGTTTCAATTTGTTCATATCCCTCCTTGGTATCTGATTTCCAGACATGATGTGCTGAATTACCTTTAATACTGGTTCAGCAGATACTCTGTATCAGCTCAGAAAATTAGACACAATTCTTTTAAATCTGATGTGCTGCTGTTCTTAGGTCTGTTATCTTTAGCTTGTCAGGGTGTCAAATGAATGGCTATTGGAGAAGACTGCCATAACTTAAAGGGATCACCAGTAAGGGAAAAACAATACTTTATATCTTCACTGAGACAAGGCAGCTGCTGCACATTGTTCTGCTACCAAAGAACCTCAACTCATCAGTGTTTTCTACATCATTATTTTAAATAATCAGGTTAACAAAAAATGAAAGGGAACACATGCAGATGATATTTATGAAAATGTAGATAGACACAGACAATCACATACCTTTCTCTTTGGTCTCAAAAGATTGTAATTAATCATAATGATGAATATTTTTCCAAACAATCAGGGCTGTGTTTCACTGCATAATGCATGTAAACATTTAAATGATAAAGTATTGCTAGAGACTTTCATGTCTGGGAATTTGGGGATGTTTTCATGTAATCTAATCTACAAAATGATATTTTTCCTGTAGAAACATCATAAATAAATACCACAAAAGCATCATATTGTTAACATCAAAACATGAATTTCTGTACATTTAATTTTGTTGATGACTCTAAAGCCAGAGCAAGCTATCTTGAAAGATTCTTATCTAAAATGTAACCCTCTCTAACACATGGCTCAAAAAACCACAGGCACAAGGGTATATTTTGGAAGTTATGACTGTAAAATTTTCTTAGGAAGTGATCTCAGGAGATATGTGAGTAAGAATGAACCATGATAACTCCCTGTTCCACTCCTATAGCCATTCACCCACTAGGTAGATAGGCTGACATGGAAAAAATGTCCTGGAAAATAGATCCAGGAGAGAAAATATTAGAATTTATTGGGTTACCTGAAATTCATAATCAAAAGGAGAACCTGGATAGCATCTTTCAAAAAATTATCATGGAAAACAGCCTTGGTGTCCTGGACCAAGGGGGCAAAATAGGCTTTGAAAGAATCCACCAATCACCTAAGAAAAGAGATGTACAAATAAGAACCTTAAGGAACATTAAAGTCAAATTTCAGAACTATCAAGTCAAGGAAAAAAATACTACACATGATCAGGAAGAAACAATTCAGATACTGGGGAGTCAAAATCAGGATCACATAGGACTTGGTAGTTACAACATAAAAGGACCAGAGGTCATGAAACATGATATTCCAGAAGACAAAGGAGTTAGGACTACAACCAAGAATCACTTGCCTGGCAAAATAAAGCATAATACTTCAAGGGGAAAAATTGTTATTCAGTGAAAAAGAAGGATTTCAAGCCTTCATAAGGAGAAGACCAGAATTGAACCAAAAATTTGATCTCCAATATCAAGACCCAAGTGAAGCCTGAAATGATAAAAAGAGAAAAGAAAAAAGTAAAGGATTCAATAGAATTAAACTGTTTACATCGCTACATGGAAAGATGATACTAGTGATTTTTTTTCTTTTTTTAAATTAAATTTTATGTTTATTTTTAGTTTGCATCATTCATTTTCACAAGATTTTGAGTTACAAATTTTCCCTCTTTCTTTCCGCTACCCACCACCCCAAAACAGTGATCCCACTTTATATCCCTTCCCCAAATCTGCTCTCTCCTATATCCTCCCCTGTACCCTCTCTGACTTTCTAGTAGGGCAATATGGATCTCCATACCCCAGTGTCTATATATCTTATTTTCCAGTTGCATGTCAATAATAATAATAATAATTTTAAGACATTTGATTGTAAAACTTTGAATTCCAGATTCTTTCCCTTCCTTCCTCATCACCCACACTTACTGGGAAGATAAGCAATTTGATATAGGTTGTACATGTGTAGTTATACAAAACATTTCCATAGTAGATATATTGTGAAAGATGGATTATATTGCCTTCCATCTTATCCCAACCCCCACTTGTTCTGTTCTCTACTTTGACCCTGTCCCTTTTCAAAAGGGTGTGCTTCTAACTACCCTCCCCTCCATCATCCCCCATCTCATCCCCCCCACTCTCCTGTAGGGCAAGATACACAATTTAGTGTGTATGTCATTCCGTCCACAAGCTAAATTCATTGAGAGTAAGGTTGACCCATTCCCTTTTGCCCTCCTGTTGTTCCCCTCCATTGTAACAGTTATTCCTTGCCTGTTCTACATGAGAAAATTTACCCCATTCTGCCTCTCCCCATGTCCTCTCATTATATTCTTCTCTCACCTCTCAATTTCACCTTTTAAATATCATCCCTTTCTATTCAATTGATCCTGTGCCCTCTGTCTATGTATACCTGTACACATATATACGCACACTCACATATGTATTCATAGGCACATATACCCTCCTATATAGACATATACATAGTGTGTGTGTGTATGTATATATATATATATATACACATACATACATACATATATTTATATTCTCTTCAACTATCCTCATACTGAAAAAAAGAAATTTCTTAAATTACAATTACCATTTTTCCATGTAGGCATGTAAATAGTTCAACTTTGATAAGTTGCTTACAATTTCTTTTCCCTGTTTACCTTCCCATGCATTTTTTGATTCTTGTATTTGGATGTCAAATTTTCTATTCAATTCTTATTTTTTCATCAAGAATGCTTGAAAGTCCTCTATTTCATTGAATGACTATATTTTCCCCTGAAACATTATACTCAGTTTTGCTGGGTAGGTTATTCTTGGCTTTAATCCTAATTCCCTTGACCTCCAGTCAAAGCTATTATATTCCAAGCCCTTTGATCCCTTAATGTAGAAGCTGCTAGATCCTGTGTTATCTTGATTGTGCTTGCACAATATTCAAATTGTTACTTCTTGGCTGCTTGTAATATTTCCTCCTGCATCTGGGAACTCCAGAAACTGGCTATAATATTCCTAGGAGTTTTCTTTTTGGGATTTTTTTCAAAAGGTGATTGGTGAATTCTTTCAATTTCTATTTTGCCCTCTGGTTCTAAAATACCAGGGCATTTTTCCTTAAGAATTTCTTGAAGGGCGATTTCTAAGTTACTTTTTTTATCATAGCTTTTAGGTAGTTCAATAATTTTTCAATTATCTCTCCTGGCTCTTTTTTCCAGGTCAGTGGTTTTTCCAGTGAGATATTTCACAAGGCCTTCTATTTTCTTTCATTTGTTTGGATCTGTTTAATAGTACCTTGATTTCTCATAAATTCATTAGATTCCATTTGTTCCACTCTAATTCTGAAGGAATTATTCTCTTCAGTGAGCTTTTGAAATTCTTTTTCCATCTAGCAAATTTTACTTTTTTTTTTAATTATATTTTTTATTTACCAAGTAAATGTAAATTATCATTGTTGTTTGTCCTTCCTTCTTAAAGAGGACCAAGACATTGGTAGGCTGGTGCCATGACTTGCAAGTGAATTGGATTTAAGTGAGAGAGGGCTGTGCAAAGTCACCAGCCTTAGTTTCTCCCCCAGAGCCATCTGGGTCCAATGGCAAGATATAGATGAGGACAACTGGAGATGGCCTTGGATACAGTGGGAGACCTTGGCCTTTTTTTTAATTAATTAAACAAATGCTTTATTAACTTCTGGTTTATATCATTCATTTCCACCAGATTATGAGTTACATTTCCCCCCCATTTTTCCCTACCCACCATGCCAGAATAGCAGTCCAACTAGATATCCCCTCATCCAATCTGCTCTCTCCCATATCTTCTCCCATACCCCCTTCAAATTTGCCATTAGGGCAAGGTGAATCTCTGAGCCCCAAGCCTGAACATCTTATGAAGCATTTAATTTTAAAACTTCGATTTTCAGATCCATTTCCTTCCTCCCTTGTCACCCACTCCCTCTGAGAAGATAAGCAATTCAGTATGTGTTGTACATGTATAGCTATGCAAAACATTACCATAGTAGATATATTGTAAAAGACTGCTTATATTTCCCTCCCACCCGTCTCACCTCCCACCTGGTCTATTCCCTACTTTGATCCTGTCCCTCTTTGATAGTGGGTACTTCCAACCTCCCCTCCCCCCAGAATGCCCTCCCCTCCATCATCCCCCCTCTCATCCCCCTTTTCCCTACTCAGGAGAGTGAGTGAGGGTAAGATATTCCATTTAGTATGTATGTGATTCTCTCCTTGAGCCAACTTCAATGAGAATATGCTTTTGCCTTTTTGCCTTCCTGTTCTTCCCCTCCCCTGCAACTACTTCCCCTTGCCCCTTCTACATGAGATAGTTTACCCTACCCTGTCTCTCTCCATCTCCTCTTGCCAGTTTCGTCACTCACCTCTTGACTTCACCCCTTAAGAATCATCCCTTCCTTGGGGAGGCTAGGTGGAGCAGCTAACAGAGTGCTGGGCCTGGAGTCAGAAGGACCCAAGCTCGGATCCGGCCCTAGACACCCAACACACAAACAAAAACCCAGCCTCGTGACCCCAGGCAAGTCACCCAACCCCAATTGCCCTGAAAAAAAAAAAAAAAAGAATCATCCCTTCCCATCAAATTCAACCTGTGCCCTCTATCCATGTATACCAGTGAACATATGCCATGTACCCTTCTTCAATTATTTTCATAATGAGAAAGGTTTCATCAAACACAGTTATTGTTTTTCCATGTAGGAATGTAAATAGTCCAACTTTGATAAGTTCCTTTTGATTTCTTTTCCTTGATTACCTTCTCAGGCATCTCTTGCTTCTTGCATCTGAATGTCAAATTTTCTATTCAACTCTGGTTTTTTCCTCAAGAGTGCTTGAAAGTCCTCTATTCCACTGAATGACCATATTTTCCCCTGAACCAAGATACTCAGTTTTGCTGGGTAGGTGACTCTTGGCTTCAATCCCAGCTCTTTTGCCCTCTGGAATATCATATTGCATGCTCTTCGATCCCTCAGTGTAGAAGCTGCCAGGTCCTGGGCTATTCTGATTGTGTTTTCCCAATCTTGAAATTGTTTCTTCCTGGCTGCTTGTAGTATTTTCTCCTTGATCTGGGAGTTCTGGAGCCTGGCTATAATATTCCTAGGAGTTTGCTTTTTGGGATCTTTTTCAGGAGGCGATTGGTAGATTCTTTCAACCTCTATTTCCCCTACTGGGTCTAAAACATCAGGGCAATTTTCCTTGAGAATTTCTTGAAGGATGATTTCTAGGTTCTTTCTTTGATCGTGGCTTTCAGGTAGTCCAATAATTTTTAAATTATCTCTCCTGGATCTATTTTCCAGGACAATGGTTTTTCCCATGAGGTATTTCACATTGCCTTCTAATCTTTCATTTGTTTGGATCTGTTTAATAGTATCTTGATTTCTCATAAAATCATTAGCTTCCATTTGCTCCAGTCTAACTCTGAAGGAATGAATCTCCTCAGTGAGCTTTTGAGATTCTTTTTCCATCTGGCAAATTCGACTTTTTAAGGCATTCTTCTCCTCATTGCCTTTCTGAGCCTCTTTTGCCATTTGTGTTAGTCTATTTTTTAAGGTGTTATTTTCCTCAGTCAGGCTGTTGACTGTCATTTCATACTTTTCTTGCATCTTTTTCATTTCTCTTCCCAAATTTTCCCCCACTTCTCTTATCTGCTTCTTAAGGTCCTCTATGGCCTCTAGCCAGCTTGTATTTTCATTTGGGGCTTTTGGTACAGGAGTTCTGACCTCACAGTCCTCCTCCATGCTTTGAGCCTCTTTGCCCCTAAAATAGGAGTCCAATGTTGAACTTTTCTGTTTATTTTGTTTTATTTGCCTAGGCATGTTGCCACTTAATTACTTGATTTTTGGGCTTGTTGCCACAGTAGGACTCTGCCACCAGACAGGGGAGCTTCCGCCCAAAAGTGGGGTCTTCACAACTTCTTCCAGTTGGGTGGCCTTTGTAAAGCCTCCACCCAGTCTGGCAAATTGGATACCCACCCCAAACTTCCCCCCCAGACCACAGTCCAGATCCAGGCAGTTTAAAGCAAGAGTGATTAACCCCCAGACTGATTGCTGGATCTCCCTACAATTCACAGACCAGGAGCTAGAGCCACTACTGACGCTGCAAAATGGCTTCTGTGCAGCTGTTTCTTCAGCAGCTTTTTGCCCCCAGGGGAGGAAGCCACGTGTTCCCCAAATACTGGTCCCAAAGTCCATAGGGCACTAACCTCTCACTTTGTCCTAGGCATATCTGTGCTGATAATTCTGGAATCGCCACAATTGCTGGTGTTCTGGGGTCCCTCCAGCCGGCTGAAGGCCCGGCCGCCCTGGGGCTAAAACCACGGACCTGGGCTCGGCTCTGCGTGCTGCACTGTCAGTTCCCAGTGCGCTGTGCTGCCTGCTCTCAGAGCGCTTCGCTGGCCACTCCCTGCAGTGTTGCTGGGCTGTCCTCAGCAGGAGGTTAGCTTCTCTGTGCTGTTCTGTGGGTGCTGTGGCTCCAGAAGTTGTTTGGAGTCCCCTTTCACATTGTTTGAAATTTGTGTGGGGCAGAGCACATTGGAAATGCTGTTTCTACTCCGCCATCTTGGCTCCGCCCCCCCCAATTTTACTTTTTAAGGCATTCTTCTCTTCACTGGCTTTTTGGGCCTCTTTTGCCATTTGAGTTAGTCTATTTTTAAAGGTATCATTTTCTTCAGTCAGGATGCTGACTTGCTTTTCATGATTTTCTTGCATCAATCTCATTTCTCTTCCCAATTTTGCCTCCACTTCTCTTACTTGATTTTCAAAATCATTCTTGAGTTCCTCCTTGGCATGTAACCAATTCATATTTTTCTTGTAAGCTTTTAGTGCAGGAGTTTTGACTTTGATGTTTTCTTCCCATTCCATGCTTTGATCCTTTTTTGTCCCCAAAAAAGGAATCTAAAGTTGAATTGCTGTGCTTGCTTTGCTTCCTTTGCTTGCTCATGTTGCCACCCAATTACTTGACTTTTGAGCTCTTTGTCACAGTAGAACTCTGCTTCCAGAGGGCAGAGTTTTTTTCCTAAATCACTGTGGTTTTTGCAGCTGCTGTTTCTATTAGGAGGACACCGTCTCTGCAGCCCCCACAAACTATTGCTCACTGGTCACACACCTCAGGACTACCACCCACAACTGTGATCAAGATCCAGGCAGTTTAAAGTAAGAGAGATTACCCTCTGAATGGTCGCTTGGCCCCCCTGTGATCTTCAGGCCAAGAACTCTGTGATCTTCAGGCCAAGAGCTCTGAAGCAGTCATGTGGAGACAGCTACTGGGCCAGGACACCTTTGCCACTTCTAGCTCCAGGGGCAAGGGCCAGACCCACTCCTCTGCCCCCCCCCCCAGTTCCAATAGAGTTCTACACTGGCCTCTCACTTTTTCTTTGGCATTTATGGGTTGATAATTCTGGAAACCACCACTGCTGGTGGTTATCCACTCTCCCAAAATTCACTGCAGCTGCTGGTCAAGGCTGCCCTGGGACTAAAACCACAGGCTCATGGAGGGCTGGGCATGGCTCCCAATAGGGCTGTAATGAACCCTTACTGTCCACCTGCCTGGCTGCTTTCTGTGGGAGATTTATTTCTCTCTGTCACTTTGGGGGTTCTTTAGCTCTAAAATTTCTTTAGAGTCATATTTTATAGGTATTTGAGGTGATTGTGTGGGGAGCTCATGGAGTTTCCCTGCTTCTACACTGCCATCTTGGCTCCCTCCAGATATTAGTAATTCTTAAAAATTGTACCACCAGTACTAGAGCTAGAAGTAATATACAGACAGACGGTATGGGTATAAGGTGAATTTGAAGGAATGACCAAAAAAATTAAGTGAGGAGAAAGAGGAGAACACTGAATGCAGGAGGAAGGGAGAGGTAGAATGAGGTAAATTATTTCACATGAAGAGGCACAAAAAACTTATTACAGTGAAGAGAAAAAATGGGAGGATGGGTAATGGGTATCATTTGAATGTTACTATCATTAGTATTGTCTCAGGGAGGGAATAATATCCACAATCAGTTGAATGCAGAAATATCTCTTACCTGAAAAGAAAATAAGAGTGGAAAGCATTAAATAAAAAGATGGGAATGACAGAAGAGAGGGTAGATTGGGGAAAGCAGTAGCCAGAAACAAAACACTGTGTAGGAGTGAAAAAGTGAAAGGAGAGAGAGGACAATTAGGAGGAAAAATAGGATGGAAGGAAATACACACTTAGTGATCATAACTGTGAATGTGAATGGGATGAACTCTCCCATAAAACAGAAGAGGAGAGCAGAGTAGATCAAAAACCAGAATCCTACAATATGTTTTTTACAAGAAACACAGAAGCAGAGAGGCACATGCAGATTAAAGGTCAGGTACTGGAGCAGAATCTATTATGCTTCATCTAAAGTATAAAAAAAAGCAGGGGTAGCAATCTTGATCTCAGACAAATCAAAAGCAAAAAGAGCTAATTAAAAGAAATAAAGAAGGAAACTACATCTTGTTAAAAGGTACCATAGACAATGAGGCAATAAAATTACTAAACATGTATGCACCAAGTGGTGTAGGATTCAAATTCTTAAAGGAGAAGTTAAGTGGGTTGCAGGTTCATGACCAAACAAAAGATAGAAAGAATTATTAAATGTAAAACAAGTGATTTTGATTATATTAAATTTAAAAGCTTTTGTACAAACAAAACCAATACAACCAAGATTAGAAGGAAAGCAGAAGCTGTGAAACAATCTTTACAGCAAGTGTCTCTGATAAAGGCCTGATTTCTCAACTATATAGAGAACTAAGTCAAATTTATAAGAATATATAATTGATAAATGACCAAAGAATATGAACGGGCAGTTTTCAGATGAAGAAATCAAACTATCTATAGCATTTGAAGAAGTGTTCTAAATAACTTTTGATTGGAGAAATACAAATTAAAACAACTCTGAGGTACCCCCTTACACCTGATTAATAAGACTTGTTAATAAGACAAAAAAAAGGAAATAATAAATGGGAAACCTAGGACACTTATGCACTGTTGGTGGAGTTGTGAACTGATCCAACCATTTTGGAGAGCAATTTGGAACCAAACTGCATTGCCTCTGATTCATTAATGCCACTATTAGGTCTGTATCCCACAGAGAACATTAAAAAGAAAAGCAAGGACCTACACATGCAAAAACATATTTATAGAAGCCCTTTTTGTGGTGGCAAAATATTGGAAATTGAGGGGATGCCCATCAATTAGGGAATGGCTAAATAAGCAGTGGTATATTAATGTAATGGAATACTATTTTGCAATAAGAAGTGATGAACAGACAGATTTCAGAAAAACATGGAAAGAGTTGTACAAACTAATGCAAAATGAAATGAGCAGAACCAGGAAAGCACTGTATAAACAGTATGAACAACATTGTGTGGTGATCATCTATGAATGACTTAGCTCTTCTCTGCAACACAATGATGCAACAGAAGTACAAAGGAAGGGAAATGCTATCCATATCTAGATAAAGAACTGATGGACTATGAATGCAGATCAAAGTATACTTTTTTCACTTTATTTCTTTTTTCATTTTTTTCCTTTTGACCTGTTTCTTCTTTCACAATTGTGGCTAATATGGAAATATGTTTTACATGCTAGCTCACATATAACCTATATTAAATTGCACACCATTTTCATAAGTGGGGAGGGGAGGGAGGAAGGGAGAAATATTTAGAACTCAAAATCTTGTAAAAATGAGTACTAAAAAGTTTCTTGACATGTAATTAAGAAAAAAAATAAAATACTACTTTTAAAATGGGGGATGGGGAGTCAAACTAAGGATAGGATTCAGTGTTTTTGAAACTGAGCCCAGAGCTTTCATTTTACCCCTTTATACCATCATGCTAGGATCTTTTTTTCTGTAACTCTCACCTGCTGAAAATATGTCTAGAGTTACTATTTAAGAGGAAACAACAAATAAACAGAAACCAAAATGAAGCAGCCCTAAACACAATTCTATACAACAGATGCACAGCTGATTTGGGGGGTTGAAAGTACTGTAAAATTGTTATTCACTGTGAACCCTCACTGCCACTTTCTTCAATTTCAAGTCCTAGGATGAACAGACAGGAGATTTGTGCATTGTATTTCCATATGGCATCTCTTAGCTTAGAATGGATTTAATAAGACTGAAATGATGGCTTATTTAACCTATGTTTCATTCTACAAATGAGCATTGGGAATACTGACCTGGTCCCAAGGAATACCAGAGATAATGATTTCAGAAACCCTGCCTTGTTTTGTTCTTAAGTTTTGAGCTTAAAAAAAAAATAAACTTACCCTTACATTTTTAATCCTCTGTGCCATGGAACATCACAGATGGATAGCAGAGGGAATGATTAGGGTCATCAAAATCTGGGGCTAGAATACTCTGATTTGATAAAAATGCACACTTGGGGGCCATCCTTAAATTTCATGTGTTTTTCCATATCAGATGGAACTGACTTCCATTAAAGACATAGAAATTGCCAATCAAATTATCCTCCAAAGTATCTTTGGTGCTGTAATAAGAATATAGGATAAACACACTATTACACCATATGTATGTCATAATTTGAATTCAGCTTTAGTGTATTCTACATAGTCAATCACTCAAAGCTCTCACTGTTACAAGAAAAAGTGGTCACACAGTTTTGAATGGCAAGTGGATTTGTAAAGATAAAACAAATAATTCACTGCATTATATACCATATGAGTACCATTCTTTCCTTTTTATCTCACTACTTTTATTTCTTTGAGTACATTTCATGTCCTTCACATATCTGGTATTTAGTTTGAAGTGGAAGAAACAAAAGGAAAGAAAGAAATGGTACCTGAGCTTGCTTCTGAGGCAGGATTTAAAAGTTTCATGTACTCTATACTAAGGAGCAAGATGTTTTTTTTAATCTAACGATAGATACATGGGAAGATGGCAAACAATTACAACCTATCTTCCTTGAAGAACTAGGCATTGTTGTTTCCAAGGTTCACAAGAGGGCTTGTAGAGTTTTGGGATTCGAAAGTTTGATTAGAAACTTTGGAAATTGATTATTGCTTGATATTTCACCTCTCTGTAGCACCTGTCTCATCCTATGATTATAGAAATTTATTTCATTTTGAGCAGCTACATGCACACAATTTTGAGCAGCTACATGCACACAATAAATATGAACACACACATACACATACATATATGTCCATATATATGTATATATATACACATGTATCCATGTATATGAATAAATCCAGACTGAGTGGAACTCAATTCTCCATTTTAGAAGAGCTCTCATATACATAAATTAAAGAGAACATTTTGACTCCTGTGTATGGACAGGGCATTGGACCTGGAGTCATGACAATGGGGCCTCAAATCTCACCTCTAATCGTACTTGCAGTGTGACTAGGCAGCTCTCTTAGACTCTGCTCCTCATTTGCCTCATTTATAAAAACATAATTATGCTAGTGTAATAGGATTCTTGTGAGTTTCAAAAGAGATGATGTGTCTAAAGCTCTTTATAAATTTTTAAATATGGTAGAAATAGGATTTCCACTGGGCTCTGGCTCCCACCACCTCCAATTCATATAAAAGGTGACTCTGAAGAAACTTTGGAACTACAGAACCCACAAAATGACACAGAGAAGCTAACCTCCCACTGAGGACAGCCCAGCAGACCAGCAGGTAGCAGCCATCGCAGTGCTCTGGGAGCCAATCCCAGCCTCATACAAGCCAGAGGTTATAGCCCCAGGGAGGGCCTGACCAGCCACTGGGGGACTTCAGATCACCAACAGTTTCCAGAATTGGCAGTTTCCAGAATATGGCAGTGTCCAGAATTATCAACCCATAGATACTAAGGACAAAGTGAGAGGTCAGTGCAGTGTGGACTTTGGGATCCGGTAGTTTGGGAGTGTGTGACCTTTATACTTTGGAAGGAGAAGCCACTGAGGCTCCACAGCATAGCCCCCACCACACCACGTGGCAGCATCAGCTCCTGGTCTGCAGACTGTAGAGGGACGAAGTGACCAGTCTGAGGGGTAATCACTCTTGCTTTAACCTGCTTGGATCTGGATTGCTGTCTAGGGTGGAGGTCCTGAGGTACACGACCAGTGGCCAGAGTATATGGAGGCTTCGAAGAGGGCACCCAACTAATACCTTCAAAGCAACTGAGAAAACCTCACCATCTGGTATGAAGCTCCCTTGTCTTGTAGCAGAGTCCTACTGTGGAAAAAAAGCCCAAAAGTCAAGTAACTGAGTGCTAACATGAGTAAAGGAGAGAAGCAAAGCAAACAGAGGAATCCAACATTAGACTCCTATTTTGGGGACAAAAAAGATCAAATCATGGAACAGGAGGAAGACAGTGAAGTCAGAACTCCTGCACCAAAAGCTTCCAAGAAAAATATGAGCTGGTTACAGGCCATAGAGGAGCTTTAAAAGGATTTTGAAAATCAAATAAGAGATGTGGAGGAAAAATTGGGAAGAGAAATGAGAACAATGCAAGAAAATCATGAAAAGCAAGTCAACAGCCTGACTAAAGAAAATAACACCTTAAAAAATTAACTCGGAGGGGCGGCTAGGTGGCGCAGTGAGTAGAGTGCCAGCCCTGGAGTCAGAAGGACCTGAGTTTGGATCCGGCCTCAGACACTTAACCCACACAAACAAAAACCTAGCCATGTGACCTTGGGGAAGTTACTTAACCCTGATTGCCCTAAAAGGGGCGGCTAGGTGGCGCAGTGAGTAAGAGCGCCGGCCTCGGAGTTGGGATGACCCGAGATCAAATCCGGCCTCAGAAAATGAGCACCCACACATAAATAATGACTAGCCATGTAACCTTGAGCAAGTTACTTAACCCCAATTGCTAAAAAAAAATTAACTCAGATGGCAAAAGAGGCTCAAGAAGGCAATGAGGAGAAGAATGCCTTAAAAAGCTGAATTTGACAGATGGAAAAAGAATCTCAAAAGCTCACTGAAGAGAATCATTCCTTTAGAATTAGATTGAAGCAAATGGAAGTTAGTAACTTTATGAGAAATCAAGATACTATTAAACAGATGCAAACAAATGAAAAAATAAATGGCAATGTGAAATATATCATTGGAAAAACTACTAACATGGAAAATAGATCCAGGAGAGAGAATTTAAAAATTATTGGACTACCTAAAAGCCATAATCAAAAAAAGAAGCTAGAAATCATCTTCAAGAAATTCTCAAGGAAAATTGCCCTGATGTTTTAAAACCAGAGTCCACCTATCACCTCCTGAAAAAGATCCAAAAAAGAAATTCCTAGGAATATTATAGCCAGGTTCTGAAATTCCCAGATCAAGGAGAGAATATTACAAGCAGCCAGGAAGAAACAATTTGAATTTTGTGGAAACACAATCAGGATAACACAGGATCTGGCAGCTTCTACACTGAGGGATCAAAGGGCTTGGAATATGATATTCCAGAGGTCAAAGGAGCTGGGATTAAAACCAAGAATCACCTGCCCAGCAAAACTGAGTATAATGTTTCAGAGGAAAATACGGTCATTCAATGGAATAGAGAACTTTCAAGCACTCTTGATGAAAAAAAAACAGAATTGAATAGAAAATTTGACATTCAGATACAAGAAGCAAAATAAGCATGAAAAGGTAAACAGGGAAACGAAGTCATAAGGAACTTATTAAAGTTGACCTATTTACATTCCTACATGGAAAACTGACAACTGTAACTTATAAAACTTTTCTCAGTATGAGAATAATTGAAAGGAACATATATATATATATATATATATATATATGTGTGTGTGTGTGTGTGTGTGTGTGTGTGTGTGTGTGTGTGTGTGTGTCTATTAGGAGGGTATATGAGCATATGAATACATATGTGAATATGTATATATAAGTGTACAGGTTTACATAGATAAAGGGCACAAGATCAGTTCAATGGGAAGGGATGATACTTAAAAGGTGAAATTAAGAATTGAGAGAGGAATATAATGAGAGAAGATGGGGAGAGATAGATTGGGGTAAACTATCTCATGTGGAAGAGGTAAGGGAAAATGGTTGCAGAGGAGGGGAAGAACAGGAAGTCAAAGGGGAATGGGTCAACCTTATTCTCACTGAGTTTGTCTTGGGGAGGGAATGACATACACACTAAATATGATATCTCACCCTGCAGGAGAGTATGGGGGAAGGGGATGAGAGGGGGGTGATGGAAGGGAGGACATACTGGTGGGGTGGGAAGTTTGGAAGCATCCCACTTTTGAAAAGGGACAGGATCAAAGTAGAGAATGGAACAAATGGGAGGTGGGATAGGAGGGAGGGAAATATAGTCAGTCTTTTACAATATATCCACTATGGAAATGTTTTGCATAGCTACACATGTACAACCTATACTGAATTGCTTATCTTCCCAGTAAGGGTGGGTGACAAGGGAGGAAGGGAATGAATCTGGAATTCAAAGTTTTAAAATCAAATGTTTAATATATATATATATATATGTATATATATATATATATATATATATATATATATATATATATATATATATATATATATATATGTGTGTGTGTGTGTGTGTGTGTGTGTGTGTGTGTGTATACATATATATATATATATATATATATATATATAATAGTACATATATGTATATTTATTATTTTTCCCCTTAAAAAGATTTGGGGAAACCTGGTCTATAGAGCCCATAGAGGCCACAACTACTCAAAAAGGTAAAATCAGAAAATGGAAGTTCATAGACATTGCCAACTATATTAATTCAATAAGATTTAAAGTTCCCCACATATAAAGAGGATATAGAAGAAAGGAACAAGGAACATGAGTTTTGATTTGTAGTTTAGATGTAGTTAAAACTTTCCATGTGTATAAATGGACTTCCTTATGTGGGAATAAGAGGTCTCACTTGCAAGGAAGTGACCTGCATGCAGTGGATGAAATACTATATATAAAGAAGCTTAGGCTGGAGCTAACATCTCTATGCATGTAAGAGATACCCATGTATAATAATAACAACAATAATAATTGTCCTGCTTCAAATGATAATAATACTTAATAATAATAATATGGTGAAGAGAGTCACACTTGTAATGTCTGACAGGATGGAGAGAGCAATCAAATGAAACTAGGTTGAGTGCTAGAAATATGTAGAGTTAGTCGAAGCAACTCAAAACCAAATGAACTCAATGTCAGTCTACTACTGTAGTATCACTTCCCCATTCTTCATCCAATTTTTTTGTTTCGATGTCTGCATTTGCTTCAAGGTCCACTAAGTCTACATTTGCTCTTACTAGATAATAATGATACATGCAGTCTGTTTCTGTCCCAGGGGGAGTCAGGGATCCCCTCAACCCCATCCCCCTACACCCCCGGCCCCACACTGAGCTGCCACTGAAGGGTAACAATGTTTCTTGTCTCCTTAAAGGCAAAATATTTTTTCTCTCTCTCAGTCTCTCTTCCAGCCCCAGGAGCCATCATTAATCATGTTGGTAGCCACCAATTTCTACATGAAATAAAGGTGAACCCCAATTTCTATAAAATGGATGAAATAGATGGGCGGAGCCAAGATGGCGGAGTAGAAACAGTGCGTCCAAGACAGTCTCCCCCCAGATCACCTCCAAACTATGTAAAAGGGGACTCTGAACAACTTCTGGAGTGCCAGCACCCACGGAACGACACGGAGAAGCTAACCTCCTGCTGAGGACAACCAAGCAGCCCTGGAGGAGGGACCAACGCAGCACTCTGGGAGCTGGCAGATCAGAGTGCAGTGCACAGAGAGCCGAGCCCAAGTCTGCTTGAGCCGCAGTTTTATCCCCAGGGCGGCTGGGCCAGCAGCTGGCTGGAGGGACCCCAGAACACCAGCAACTGTGGCGATTCCAGAATTATCAACTCAGATATGCCTAGGACAAAGTGAGAGGTTAGTGCCCTATGGACTTTGGGACCAGAATTTGGGGAACTCATCGGCTTCCTCCCCTGGGGGCTACAAGCTGCTGAGGAGACAAGCCATTTTGTAGTTTTCAGTGGCAGCTCCAGCTCCTGGCCTGCGAAGTGTAGGGAGATCCAGCATCAGTCTCGGGGGTTAATTGCTCTTGCTTTAACCTCCCTGGATCTGGATTGTGATCTGTGGGGGAGGTCTGTGGTGGGTATCCAGCTTGCCAGAAAGCTGTGAAGACCCCAACGTTCGGGACGAAAGCTCTCCTGTCTGGTGGCAGAGTTCTACTGTGGCAACAAGCCCAAAAGTCAAGTAATTAAGTGGCAACATGTCAAGGCAAAGGAAACAAAATAAACAGAAAAATTCAACCTTAGACTCCTATTTTGGGGGCAAAGAGGATCGAAGCATAGAACAGGAAGGGGACTGTGAGGTCAGAAATCCTCCTCCAAAAGCTCCAGAGGAAAATGTGAGCAGGTTACAGGCCATAGAGGACCTTAAGAAGGACTTTAAAAATCAAATAAGAGAAGTGGAGGAAAAATTGGAAATAGAAATGAGAAGGATGCAGGAAAAGTATGAAATGAGGGTCAACAGCCTAACTGAGGAAAACAACACCTTAAAAAATGACTAACTCAAATGGCAAAGGAGGCCCAAAAGGGCAATGAGGAGAAGAATTTGCCAGATGGAAAAAAAAAAAATCTCAAAAGCTCACTGAGGAGATTCATTCCTTCAGAGTTAGACTGGAGCAAATGGAAGCTAATGACTTTATGAGAAATCAAGATGCTGTTAAGCAGATCCAAACAAATGAAAGATTAGAAGGCAATGTGAAATATCTCATGGGAAAAACCACTGACCTGGAAAATAGATCCAGGAGAGACAATTTAAAAATTATTGGACTACCTGAAAGCCATGATCAAAGAAAGAACCTAGAAATCACCCTTCAAGAAATTCTGAAGGAATGGATCTGAAATTCGACGTCTTAAAATTAAATGTTTCAAATATATATAAATACTATTATCAATACTCTTTTGCATGTAATTGGGAGATAAGATGTGCAGGCATTGGGGCACAGAGATTTACCTTCCTCTAATGGAAAAGTCAAAGGGGGCATGGGAGAATATATGGGAGAGAGCAGATTGGGGGAAGAGATATCTTGTTGGACTGCTATTCTGGGATGGTGGGTAGGGGAAAAATGGGGAAAAAAATGTAACTCAAAATCTGGCAGAAATGAATGATGTAAACGAGAAGTTAATAAAGCATTTGTTTAATTAAATATTTTTTTTAAAAATAATTAAAAGTAAAAACAGATGAAATAGAATAAGAGTTAAATGATTTAATAGTTAGGCAACAAAAGCTTAGGTTCAGCCATTTTTTGTGAACAGTAGAGAGAACCCAACTCTCTATATTTATCTTTATCTCTGTGTCTTCCCCTCCCCTCCTCTCTCCTCTCCTTTCTTCTCCTATCCTTTCCTCTCCTCTCCCCTCTCTCTTCTTCTGTCCTCTCCCTCCTTCTATATGTTTGTCTACCCGCCCCCCCCGCCACTGGACATAAGAGAAACAGAAAATAAGTATCCTCATTTAGATGAGGAAAGGGACTTTGATCTAAGTTTACTTTAATGGATAGGGGAGAAAGCAAAGGGCCATGCTGCTCTGCCATTCCATCTCAACCAATGAACCCATAAGCTCTCATCAGTGTCCCTGACTTGACCCATTAGCCAGAGGTTGGCATTTTCCACATTAGTAATCTGTGGTGGGGTAGGGAGTGGGGTGGGGGAGAGGGGGGAGGAGAACAAGAAGTATTGATTTGCTATCTAATGTCTTTTCTCTTTCAGATTACATTTATATATTCTGTATATACCTACATGTCGTCTTCTCTGTCTCAATGTACAATCCTTAAGAAAAAGGACTCTTTGTGTGTGCATTTGTTAGCTGCTGTTGATTTCAATCTTTCATTGTATTCCTAGCACAATATACTTCTTGGTACATAGTAAGTGCTTCATAAATGCTTGTGAACTGAATGACTACAGTCTAGCCTCATATCTCTGCATGTCTCAGCTAAAGGGAATTCTTCATATCTACTTCTTCCCAGCATCCTCAATGCCAAGGTCAGTGTCACACAAAAGTTTTGTGATATTTAGGTAAAAATCTAATTGGTTTCCATAGCACCCTGAGTATCTTGACCACACTTTTAGCACCCTGAGTATCTTGACCAAAAGTTGCTAAAATGGCAAGGTATTCTGAATTAACAACTTTTGTAACTCCTGATAGGTAGGCACAAATGTCAATGTTGATATTATCCAATAATCATATGGAGGGAAAACAGGAATTAGAACAATCTCTGTCCTGTCTACATTTATCATATTTTCTTCAGTGACATGGTAATTTTCCTGTTTACATGGTTGAGACTACCTAACTTAGAGATGATTTGGAGTAGACATTGAGATTCCACTGTTTAAGCAGAAAGAAAAGCTCTAAGAACTCAAGAATAGCAGGAATAATGCTAACATTTATATAGTATTTTTTAAAAATTATCAGATGTTTTATTAAATTCTAGTTTACATCATTCATTTCTACAAGATTTTGAGTCACAAATTTTCTCCCCATTTTTCCCCCACCCACCACCCCAAATTAGTGATCCCTCTGGATATACCCTCCTCCAATCTGCTCTCTCCCATATCTTCTCCCATATCCCCTCCAACTTTCAAGTAGGGCATGGCGGATCTCTATGCCCCAGTGTCTGTCTATCTTATTTCCCATTTACATGTAAAATAATATTGATAATAGTACATACACTGTCCTCTTGTCTTTGGATTTCTTCCATCAGTGCCTTTTTTTGGTTGCTCTGATTCCCTTGTGGTCTGGATGCTTCTACCTGTAATTGAGATAATTTTTGGACACGGAATTTGTTTTGCTTGCATACGTATATTTGTCATATGTGTTTTGTTTTTCCTTCTTTTTCAGTGGAGGAGAGTGGGAAGGAGATGAGGAGGGAGAAAGAAGGTGAATTGTTGCTAACTGAAAAAAAGTAAATGCAATTAAAATATTTCTACCTGTATAATCGAGGCTAAATGTTAGATTAAATGTGTATTACTCTTTTTTTCTCTCATTTTCATTATTATATTTTATCATTTACTCTGACAGCAAGTGAAGCCTCCATTTTGAAAGACTCCTTTCCTAAGTAGAAGAAACTTTCGTAATAAATATAGTTTATTGTATTCTATTTTGTCTGCATCACTTTCCATCTGCAGCTCTGCATGGTTTGAACTCCATGGAAAAATATGCCCCTGTGCTAGGTACCTCCTGGTGTCTTTCCCTTTCCTTCCCAATTTCTGTTTGTGAGTCATTTTCCCCAATTAAATTGCAATTATTTGTATCTCCAGTCCTTATAACACTGCCTGGCACATAGTAGATGCTTAATAAATGTTTATTGATTCTAGGAGGAACTCGCTAAAAGGAAGAGGGGCCTTCAGTGAGTGAAGGATCTTCCAGCATTAGAAGTCAATGAATAGACTCTTGAGAATCACAGAATTGCAGATTTGGAAGTCACCTCAGAGAAATTCTATTCCAACCTCTACTAAAATCACAAATACTATTTATGAATGAAATACATTCTGAAATTTGGTTATCCAGATTGCACTTGGAGACTTGCAGTAATCAGAATGTACTATTCTCCAAGTTAGCCTATTCTATTTTTTGTACAGACCTAATTGCTAGAAAGTGTTTTCTTACTTAAAGTCAAAACTTACTTCCACTAATTTTAACTCCAATGAACCTAATTTTCCTTCTGTTTCTAATATTTTTGTCCCATAAAACTCATTCAGAATTCTTATAAACAACAACACATCTGCCCAAAGCCTTCTCTTGCCCAGAATTTACATTCCCAGTTCCTTAAACTCATCCTCGTGGCAGATTTTCATGTCTCCTTTTCCTTTTGGTCATACTCTTTATATGCTTCAACTTCTTAGTGTCCCTTCCAAAATGATCTGTCCAGAATTGTGCCCACTACTGCAGGAATGGTCTGACAAAAATTGAGTACAAATGAGCTATCATCTTCCTTGTTCTAGAAGCTAAATATTTTGTCAATTTAGTATAAAATTAGATTGGTTATTTTGATTGCTACATTATATTGCAGGTACATCCCATTACTTTTTTCTCTTTGCTGATGCCACTTTGAGAGACTAGGAGAAAGTAATTGTGCCAGGTTGAAGAAAAAGGCCACAAGGTTACATTGAACTTGGTAGCTTGAGTTGACCTCATGCAAATGAGGTCAGCAAGCAAACTGACCTAGAGTCTGTTTGTGTACTGCTTTCCTGAAGTAAATGTTAGAAGCATGGGGCACATGAGTTCCAAGAGTGCAGAGCTACCACTATGATACAGACCGTCATCCCTTCCATCCTAGACAGCTGCAATAACCTTGTTGAGTGATTTGTCTGATTTTCCTGCCTCAACAGAAAAAAATTTCCTGCCCCACTCCATTCCAACTTTCACTCAGCTGCCAAAATAATCTTTCTAAAGTTCTACTTTGACCAAGTGAATCCCCCATTCAATGAACTCCAATGGTTCCCTATTTCTACCAGGATCAAATACAAGTCCTATTCGACTTTTAGAGCCCTTCAAACCTGGTCTCTTATTATTTTTCCAGTCTTCATATAATATATTGCCCTCCATCTACCCTGTGATCAAAGTTCATGGGCCTAGTGCTCCTCTCACATCATGCTCCATCTCCCGATTTACTGTCTTTTGACTGGTTATGCCTCATGCCTTAAATGCTCTCCTTCATCTCTGCCTCCTAGCTCCCCTGATATCCTTCAAGACTCAAATCAGCTCCCACTTTTTGCAAATGAACTTAGTGCTACCCCTCCACCCCTCACCAGTTGATTTTTCCCTCCAAGATGAACATAATTTACATTCTATATATCTTATAATGCACATAATTATTTGAGTCTTGTCTCCCCCTTTAGAAAGAAAGCTCCTTGGGGGCAGAGACCATACTTTTGCCTTTTTTTTATACCTAGAGCTTAACATAGGGCCTGGGCCTATAGCAAGCAGTAATAAATTCTTGTTGACTAAATGATCATAAATTATGGAGTGATTATCTGAATAACCACAATGATTATATAGACAGTCGTATACAGATTCTCTTCTGTTTGTATATTTAGATATGTTGATAGAGATAATGGACATGGACTTTGGACTGGCATAGTATAAGAAATTCCCAGGTAAGAAAATTTCCCTTAACAATGTAGATTAGCATTTTCTCTGTGATCTACAGTCTTAGAGAATTGGATAAAGCAAAGAGACGTAAAGGGACTTGCCCTGGGTCACATAGGCATTATGATTCAGAGGCTAGACTCAAATCCAGGTCTTCCTGGCCAGCTTTCTATCTACTATCCCATGCTGGCTAAATGGGGTTATATAAAAACTTATGTTATAAATATAAGCATTGACGCCTTTATGTAAACAAGTCAGTCACAGTGAAAAAAACAGTTGTCAATACATCATTTAAATAAGAGGTACCTACATTCACAATCACCATGTCAAAAATACCTTCATATGTAGCTTCTCTCTGCTCCCAGTAAGTTTAAGGTGAATTTATTCTGTGAAGTTTGTCCTCCTTCCTCTTCAGATCATCTCCCCTCTTCTACCTTCTTGCTTCCCCAAATCTTTGAGGCACCAAATTACTTCATTTTCCCATACTCACCCCTATCAAAACAAGAAGGATCTGACACCAATCTTTTATCCTTGTTGACTTTTTTTTACGTTTTAGTATGAATGACTTTCAGTCAACTTGAATATTCATGTTAATCCTTTTATCTCCCATTTTGCAATGAAAGACTTACTTAGTTATTAAAGACTTAGTTTAGACTTAGCTGGATCACTGATCTTATATATGTGGGTACTCCCTTCCACCCATACCCTCTCATGCTATGCTACATTTGTCTTTTTCCTCCCATTTTTCCATAATAGGGATCCCATCCAATGTAATAGGGGTCTTCATCTAGAGTTCTTCATATAGCAAGGGGATTAGTGGAGCAACACACAGACTGTAAATGTCTATCATGTTCATCACATATTTCACACCTCCTTTTCCTATTATACATTTCCCTAATAATATTTTATACAAGTTCTCATGATTTTTATTCATATGCAAAATGCTACAGGTTATTATCACTCACTTTAGTTCATGAAAGACTATGGGATTCCGTACATTGGAACCACAAGGCACGACATGAAGAAGCCTGGTGTTAAAGAGAAGGACCTTTGTTTCAAGGAGAAACTCCAGTTCATTAAAAGTACTGTGCAATTTTCTAAATGCAGCCTCGTTTCCTCCTCCTCCTTGTTTCAGTACATAATTTATCATTTATCAGCAGAACTTATCCAACAGAATCTGTAGATTTGCTTCCATAGAATCAAATGCTGCTTTTATGGTCAACAAATAATAAGCATTATAGAATCAGGTTCTTGCTCATTTCACTGTTTTATATGATTTATAAAAGATGTGGCATGCTACACAGAATGCTGTTTGAAAGGGAAAAGAGATCCATGGAGTTATTATGGGAAGGGGGAGCAAGAGAGACAGAAAGGGAAACAGAGACACATAGAGGACAATGTGGAATAAACTGATGGGATAATGACTAGATACAGAGAAAATCATTTGGGTCCTGGAACTATACCTTATACATGGAAAACTTAATAAATGTTGAATTCAATTGTACCAATAGATAATTTATTCATCAGGGAAACTTCATGATTTTTTCTTTAACTGAAATTTTTCATTTATTTGAATTAGGGTCTCAACAGTATTACTGTCTCTAGAATTTGACAAAACTAGTCAATAAAAAAAATGTACTTGAATTTCAAGCATATGTCTGCATGTTGTACATCTCATATTTTCCAGAAAGGCCTAAGCCTCCCTCAATAGTTATATGTGTGAAGGGGAAATGGAATGAATAGTATACTTATATACATATGTATATTGTGTACATAATATACATACATATACACATATGTACATGCACACATACAGGCACAAACATATGCATACATACTAAAAATGCATGTATATGTATCTTATATAGCCATGCACACACATACACATGTAGGTATATATTCCCAATTTCCTGACTTTTATAAATGGCAAAACAAAGAAGACATGGAATTGAATTTTAGTGCCTATTTTACTTGCTAAGATTTGGCATAAAAAATGCAGAGTGTATGTTTGTGGAAGGGACAGTGTTGGAAAAAGGAAAAAAAGGTTAACCATGTTTTACACAAAAGTAATTTATAGAAGTTTTTTTGAAGTTTGGGGCTATTGATAGTATTTGCCTAGGATATATTTATTTGTTGTTTTTTCAAATGGGATGCCCAAAGCAACCAGAAAATTATAAAATTTATAAATAAGTCCCAGCAATGATAGAACCTATAGGATAAATGTCTGTATCTGTCCTAATACTTGTATGTTTTGCCTTACCCTTGATGGAAAAGATGTGAATATCGTTGATTGTACATGTAGCCTAGGAGCCAATCTCTCCTGACCAAAAGGAGTCAAGTAGGTGGATAGTTATTTCATGACTCATTCAAAAAGAGCTTTAAAAAACGCATACTATTAAGTATTGGCTCAATAGTATCTGAGAGAGAAGGAAACCACCTGACGAACTCTCAACACAGATTTATATACAATCTGGGTGCCACTTAGACTTCTGAAATATTGGACCTTCCAATGCTCAAGCCAATTTTAAGAGTGGACGGAGTCAAGTCCCCTCTCCTTCCCTTCCCCTCCAAAAATATTGGGAACTCACTTAAAATTTTCACCTCAGGCAAATGTGAAATGATCTGAATAAGTGTGGTATATTCAGAAGAGAATGCTTGTATTGGAGTCAGATTAAGTGAGCTCATATCACATTTCTGTAACACTTACTAACTGTGTAAACTTGGTTAATTCTTGGTTAATCTGCTCTGATTCTCAGGTTCCTCATTTGGAAAAAATAGGAGATTTGAGCTGGTGACCTCTGAGGTCCTTTCCAATTCTTTCTATGATCCCAAAATTTTATGGAATATATATACATATATGTATATTTATATACATAAATATATATATACACACTCACTGTACTATAGCTTATATTCTCACACTTTTTTCACAAAGGAGTTATTACTGTATCTTGAGTAACATTTTCTAATTATTGACTATGACCCTGTTTACTCCTTTTCCCAAGGGGAAAACTTTTTTAACTTTATCAAGCCACCAGAAATACTGAAAAAGCTCATTTCACCATTTTTGCTTCATGCTTAAAATGTTCTACACAGCTCTGTTTAACAGGGCTGAGATGATGCCCATCTGTTCTAGCAGTGGGGATCTCTCTCATGAATGTCTCCCCTCTATTCACCATAAATAAACACAATGTGTAAATTGAAATCTTATTGTAGCTAGTAGACAATAGGATTTTAAAAGTTCTGAGAATAGGATCAACATATTGTTACAATGTTATGGTCTGATTTAAACAATTTTGATTTCTTGTGAGAGTTTTTCATAAAATATCTATTTTACAAGTGGAACAAACCCCAACTGAGTTGTTTTTTTTTTTTAAGTTGACATTACTCAAACATTACTTTCATATTAGCAACCAAGAACAATTAGGAAATGTTTCAAGTAACTTAAATCTCTCTGCTTGAATATACATTGTTCATTTTCTTATGTCAACAAGTACATGCTGATATTTTAAAGCAGATTTCCATATGCTAATTTACCTATTTTCCTCCCTGAAAGACTATAGTTTCCTGACTGCTAATTCCAGTTGACAGTGAATGGTTCTGTTTCCAGTTCTCTGCAAAATAATGCATTGTCGCAAAGTGATTTATAATAAACAGTTTCTAGCAAAGAACTACAATGCTGATGAGTTTTGACAACCAAAAATGCATTATTAATGAAATAATAACATTGGCAACATCTTGAAAACAAGCTGATGGTGAGGAGTTTGTTTTCCTGCTCACAACATAGATTCCCTCCTCCAGTTTAGAGCTCCTTCTAGGTGGGGAGGTCATCATGGGGAAGAGTGTGGAAATTAATGTGTGTTATGTAGTGTTTAAATGTGTCTAGAATAAATAAAGAGTAATTGACTTGCTTAAACCCAGTCACTGCTCTATTTCCATTGAAGTAATTTCTTTAAGCTTTATTTACCATCCTTGATAATTGTCCTTTAATATCAGCTCCTTAAATCAAACAAATTGAATATGATTGTAAGGATTTTTTTAAGGTGTATGTTATATCTAGAACCATGAGTCAAGGTAATACAACAAACAAGAAACAAGTCCATAATGCAGGGTGTCTTTATCAAGCTCAACATTCCAGCATGCATAAAAGCTGAGCATTAGAATAGATCCCAAAGTAAAAGCATACATTAATTCAATTTGTTGTGACTGAAGAAGAGGAAAATCAGCAATTTATTCCTGCAAAATCCATATCCTCGCAATGTAACCTTACCATGGCAAAGCCTCAGGCCAGCCTGCATCGGGCACTCAGTTAGACACTCCCACATCATTTAAAGCTGACTAATTATACTAAATAAAAAACTTTCTTACATCCAGTCTATCTAATTTCTATTATTTAATTCCCTGAAATATTTGTGCCTCCAGCCGAATTATGATGTTCTTTAGAAAGGGGTAGTTACCCATTGTTATTGGGTTTTATATTAATTATAGTATGAACTTTATTGAATTTACTGAAGTGCTTTCCTGGATAGTCTCCAAACACTAACAGGCGAATGAAATTAAATAAAGAGGGTCAGCTATATTTAAGAGCATTGTGTAAGTACTTTAGAGACTGGTTATAATTAAAGAGGTTGTAAACTAAAATGCAAAGTGCAGATGTCACTACTCACCTGTGCCCACCCCCCTCCCCTGCCGTCAATGTGCCAGAGAGGCAGGAGAGATCCATCACAGAGCAAGATGGTCCAAATCCAAAAGAAGAGGCAAGTTAATGGAAGATATTTTATAAAAAGGGTTAACAGATAATGTATAGAATTTAAAGTATGCATACTAAAGGCCACTTGCTGATTTCCAGTTTTGCTGTGGAATACAAAATTTTACTTCTTAGGGTTGCACAGGGCTCAAATACCACAAGCTGGAACATGGCAGTACTTAACTCCAAACCTTTTGGTTAGTGCTAGGTTAGTGCAAGGTCCCTGGATAATCAAAAGCTTTCTATGCACTGTTGCCTTGTCCAATTGGTGTGGGTAGCATTTGGTGCCCTTTACTGTCAGATACACAAGCAAATGCCAGTTTACATCACCAATGTGTTCCAGAGCAGTTAAGAATTAATTGAATTTTTGTAAAATAAATCGGATCTCAAAAGCATTAAAGAAACTCACTATATGAAGGGATTCATCGGTTAATTCTTAAGTAAAACAAAAAGTCTTTTTTTGTCATCATCCTTAATTAATCTAAAGTCAGAGAAGGTTAGAACTATAAGACATCTTAGTCATAATTTAATCTAAACCTCATTGTACATATGAGGCTATTGAGATTAGAAATACTGCAAATCATAGATTTAGAGCTACAAGTGAACTTTGAGGTCATCTTGTCCAATCCCCTCCATTTATAGAAGAGGAAACCAAGATGAAGAGAAATTAAGTGATTTGTTGAATGTCACACAGGTAATAAGGGTCAGAGACAAGGTTCAATCTGAGGTCTTCTTTCTACGTCATGCTCAAACTCACATAACTAATAAGTGAGATACATATATATAAAATTATATATATATATATATCCATATTATACATACTCATATCTCAATAAATACATGTAATCTCCACAATAAAAGACAAGCTTCTTTGTAATAGGGACAATTTCATTTTTATCTTTGTACTTCCAGCATTTAGCATAGCACCTAGTTGGTGCTTAATAAATGTTTAATTGGATTCAAGTCCATGTCTTCTGCCTCTAACTTCAATATTCTTCCCAATCCACTACTTATTTGCTCAGATTTTTGTATATTGGGCATCTTTAACATATCACATGCTCATATTTTAGCATACTCAAAAAAACATGGTCAAATCTTCCATGTTCTATCATAAATTCAATGAGAATTGAACTGGATGTGATTCATGAGATCTGATATGGGAACCAAGGACCGAATTAGTTTTCTAAACTCTTAGCAGGTTTAACATTGTTGTTCTCAATGAACTGATGGTCTACTCTACTGAAAATACAAGTGTGGGGAAGAAAGCACATTATACATCAACTCTGACCAAGAACACATTCCCTTGAGCAAGTGCTATGATATATAACGAAGAAGAAATGGGTCTTGATCTTTGGGCATTGCCCCATAACACAATGGCCATTGAAGTAATCTCCATCAAAGTGCCATTGACTTATCCAAATACGTTGCCCTTGAAATCAAACTAAAATTAACTAAACTAAGCATAAAGTTCACACTCACTTTGAAAAGGTGTTTTTGTTCCTAAAGAAAGTTGGGCAATTTATAATAGTAAGATACAATAAATATTTATTAAACATTGACTATGTGTCAGGAAGGCATCTAGGCAGCTCAGTGGATAGAAGAGTACAGGTCTGGAGTCAGGAAAACTCCTTTTCCTAAGTTCAAATCTGGCCCCAGATACTCACTAGCTGTGTGATGCTGGACAAGTCATTTAATCCAGTCTGCCTCAGTTTGTTCATCTGTAAAATGAGCTGGAGAAGGAAATGACAAATCACTCCAGTATCCTTGCCAAGAAAACCCCAAACAAGCTCACCAAAAGTCAGACATGACTGAAAAGACCAACAACAAATGTGCCAGGAACTATGCTAAGGGCTAGAAGTATAAATAAGAAAAAGAAAGCCAATTCCTGCTCTCAAGAAGCCAACAATCTAGCAGAGGAAGACAATGCACAAAAGGAGACTGGAAAGGGTAGGGAATGCAAATATGAAAAAGAGAGATGATCTCTACCTCAGGCAACTTACATCCTAATGGGGAAAGTTGTTTTTTCAGTCGTCAGAAATCTTTGTGACCCCCTTTTTTTTGGGGGGGGGATTCTTTGAAAAAATATTAAAGTTGTTTAACATTTCCTTCTCCAACTCATTTTATAGATGACAAAACTGAGGCAAACATGGCTAAATGACTCACCTAGTGTCACACAGTTATTTCGTGTCTGAGGCTAGATTTGAACTCAGGAATATGAATCCTTAACTCCAAGCCCAGCACTCTATGCACTATGGTGCCACCTAGCGGCCATAATGGGGGCAGACAATACACAGAAGGAAGCTGTAAAGTAAGAGGAGGTAGACAAGGGGAGGGAAAGTGGTGTCCTGAGTAGGAACATCTTGTTCCATCGAGTTGAAACCAGGAAGAAACACAGATACAAAGCGACACAATCTGAGAGTCCAGTTTCTGACCTTTATAAAGGAAAACATTGGGAGAAGTTTGGTACTCACCTTCAGCTCTCCAATTGGAGGGAAGAGAAGGCTAAGGGAAGTGGTATCCAGGTTTGAGTTAGAAGCATGATGACAAGTCTAGAAGTAATGACCTTTTCATTTCAATTGACTTTAATATGATAATTTTTTTCCTTAGTGACATACAGCTCCTTGTACAAAATAGCTTCTGGCATGTGCTGTTTGTGCAGGTTTCTCTGAAACCACATGTATGTAAACTGAGGAGGAACCCTTCTTATGGTTTTCCTCCTCTACCAAATGACCTAACAAAGCAGAAGAAAGGGGAGAAGGAGGAAGAGGAAGAGGAGGAGAAAGAGAAGGAGTAAAAGGAAGAAGAGGAAGAATACAAAGTAATGAGTTTATCCTGTTGGTGGAGTTAAGACCAGATGGAGCTAACCAATGCAAAGTAGAATAGCATTTCTCTAAGGAATCAATGAATACATGTAATCTCACTTAGAGATATACTGAGAACCTCTTAGTGAAGATAACTTCAAATGGTGCTTTGACAATGGAGATAAAAGTGCTTTTGGAAATAAAAAAAAATATCAGCAGAAGACTATATAACCAATGTTGATCTGTTGAATTCTCCAACTATCACCCAGAGATTCTTTCCCTATGACTAATGAGTATAATAAATAAAATTGACAGAGCTCAATTATATAAAATCTATTTTTAAATGTAAATTTTACAAATGTGCCTTAATTTGTAACCACAAATATCTCTGAAGGAAGCAAGCAGCCACATACTTTAAACAAATTGGAATTAACATTTAGTTCATATGTGGGAGAATTATGTAAAACAAGCTAAGGAGAAAGATATTTGGTATATTAAATAAACCTAAATGGACAAATTAGGCAAAATATTTAAATATACATATATGTAGTAATTTTAAAATCTTAAATGATGATATAAATGCTAGTCGTACTAGTAGTAGTAGTAGCAGTAGTAGTAGTAATAGTAATAGTAGTAGTAGTAGTAGCAGCAGGGCAGCTAGGTGGTGCAGTGAATAGAGCACCGGCCCTGGAGTCAGGAGGATCTTGGTTCGGATTCTGCCTCAGACACTTAACTTACACACACACACACACACACACACACACACACACACACACACACACACACACACAACTTAGCCGTGTGACCTTGGGCAAGTCCCTTAACCTCAATTGCCCTCCAAAAAGCAAAACAAAACAAAACCTAACAATATTAGTAGTAGCAGCGGAGAAGAAGAAGAAATTTTATTACTAAAGCAGATTGCTACTCTGGAACAATAATGAGCACTATATGACAGATGCTTCCAAAACACTCATTCCTAGATTAAAAAAATAATGGGGGAGCAGTTGAAATCAGCAATGCATATTGTTCCCCAAATGTATAATTTAGGTGCTCTTTGTAGAAAGTCACCTATGTAGTTATGCTAAACCTTATGTT
The DNA here is from genome assembly GCA_011680675.1 of Gymnobelideus leadbeateri. Lineage (NCBI taxonomy): Eukaryota > Metazoa > Chordata > Mammalia > Diprotodontia > Petauridae > Gymnobelideus > Gymnobelideus leadbeateri. The sequence goes on from WOXC01003401.1 coordinate 85,975, forward strand.
ACCAAGCTAGATTAGAATTGTATAAATTGGAAATCCTATAAATAAATCACTGATACGAATCACAGTTATACACTAAGATAGGGCGGTGTTGAAATCAGGTAGTATATGCTGGTGTTGAAACAAACATGTTCCACAGAGCCTCCTGACATCATTTGAGTAAAGATTATGCAGCTAAACCTATGCTTGTTTTATGGTTAAAACAAGATGAGTTATTTGGTAAAAATTAACGGTTTATTTTTGAGGTGGAACATGAAATTTTCATATAAAAATTATCTCAAAGAAAAGTGGGCTATGGATGATTTGCATTGACAAATGAAACAAGAGACAGTGTAGCATTATTGAAGAGTGCTAGATTGGAAAAGGCAGAAGACTTGAGTTTTAGGCCCAACTCCACCATTCCCTAGCTGTATAATGGATCAAGTGCATCAATCTTTCAGGACCTCATTCTCCAATATAAATTTCCATGAAATGAATATGTAATTAAAACACTTAACTCTGTAGAGTACATTGTTGTTCAGTTGTTTTAGCTGTTTCTGACACTTCATGGCACCACTTGGGCTTTTCTTTTTCTTTCTTCTTCTTTTTTTTTTGTTTGTTTTTTGGAGGGGGGAATGCAGGGCAATTGGGGTTAAGTGATTAGCCCAAGGTCACAAAGCTAGTAAGTGGTAAGTGTCTGAGGCCGCATTTGAACTCAGGTCCTCCTGAATTCAGGGCCGATGCTCTTTTCACTGCACCACCTAGCCACCCCCACTTGGGTTTTTCTTGGCAAAGATACTGGAGTGGTTTATCATTTCCTTCTCCAGATGATTTTACAGATGAGGAAACTGAGGCAAAGAGGGTTAAATGACTTGCCTAGGGTCACACAACTAATAGATATGTGAAGCCAGATTTTAATTCAGGTCTTCCTGACTCTAGGCAGGTATCTATCCACTGTGCCACCTAGTTGCCTTCTGTGGAATGTACCAAATAAGAAATGACATTGCTAAAATAGATGTTTTTGAAGAAGGACTCTTCATAGCCTATCTTATCTAATCTGTTATTTCATATATGAGGAAACTGAGGCAGGCACTGAGAAATGAATTTTCTTGCTCAAGGTCATATAGTGAAAGCACCAGGATTAGAAGAATACACTTGCATTCTACCCTCAGTTTTATGTTACTTCATAAAATACAGTCATGTTACATTCTAGTTGGACACTTCACAGAATTGGGCACATTACAATCTTTGGCACTAATTAGGATATTTTTTTTGTTCAGCACTTTTCATAAGAAAAAACGTATTGTATTTGACTAATAGAGCTTATAATTCAGTAATGGATTAAGAAAATATTTACTTGAGCTATTCCAACAAAAAGTGTCTTATACCTATCCAGTAGGTATCAGTAAGAGCATATTGCATAGTAAGCACTGTGTTGGCCAGTATTTCCCATCTCATATCCTTTCATTGGCTATTCCCAGTGTCTGAAATGTTCTCCCTTCTGACCTCTGCCTCTTAGAATTCCTTGCAATAGTCTCAGATGTTTTCTTCTATAGGAGTTCTCTACCAGTGCTGTCTTCAGCTGCTAATGCCTTCCCCTTAAAGGACACTTTCCATCTATTCTGTATGTGTCATTATGCACCCCTTAATATACATATTGTGCCCCTTATTAGAATGTAAACTCCTTGAGTATAGGAACTGATTTTTTTGGTAGTGTCTCCTCCAAAGCTACATTCCCTACTCTGACTTGCAGTGGTACAGTCAGATCCTCAGAAAGTAGTTTGATAATTTCTCTTCTTTGGGTTCTAGAGGTAACCATGGGTAGTTGAGAAGTTCTCTAGGGCCATCCCTCACTAGTCACCATTCAATGTGCTCCTCATTAATCACAAATTAGGCATCCAGAATTAATTCATTTTTTAAAAGTTAACATAGTAAAAAAACTGTTCCTACAAAAACATCCTGCTGAAAGTCTGGGACACACTTTCCCACAAGAGTCTACAGGAAAATGATTTCAAGTCTGAAGAGCATGTGTAGTAAAAGGGTCTCTCACAGATCCTGACTGCTGGATAAAAAATCTTTTTTTCCCTTTTCTGAAGTTCTCCTAAAGCCTATGTAGGGCCCTGGAGAGTCCTGGACCAAAGAAGTTACATTCCATGAATCTGACTTTTCTCAGAATGCTTAGTATGTTCTTTATCAGATTCAGAGTTGGTACATTATTTTCACTTGTCTTGACTCTCCCAAGACATGGTCAATGGGAGAATAGAGAGATGAGGAAGAGAGTGAAACACCCTCTACATTCACTCTCATTCTCCTTTTGCTGCTCTCTGGTTCAGGTACAAGGAATCTTCCTTCTTTCCTGGCAAAGATTTACTCCTGCACCAATTGTTGGAATAATCTCATAATGAAATCACCTCTTGAATACTATGATAGGACCAGGTTTCTCCCTTTCCCTAAAGCAATGATGATGATGATGATAATGATGAAGATGAGGACAGTAAGAAGTAGCATTTATATAGCGTTTTAATGTTAGTGAGGCATTTTCACATGGATTAGCTAGTTTGATCTTCAAAACAAATCAATGACGTGAGTAATATTATCCCTACTATACCTATGAGGACATTGAGACTGGGGGAGACTAAGTGACTTGCTTAGGGTCACAATAACTGTCTGAGGCAAGATTCATACTCAGTCTTCCCAAACTCTTATCCAAATCCAGCACTCTCCCCACTGTGTGGCATAGAGTGCCACTAGTTACAAGATGAATATAGTCTCCCTAAAAGGAAACAGAGATGACCCTGGGACTTGATTGACTCCTGGATTATTTGATGCAGTTTCTTGGTGATCTAATGGCACATAAACTTCCATTCTTGTGAAGTTGGGTCCCTTTGTTTTGGTGATTTCATTTAGACTACAAGAATTACCATACCCTTCCCTCTTTTTTTTTTTTTTAAAGCAATTGGGGTTAAGTAACTTGCTCAAGGTTACACGGCTAGTCATTTGATTTATGCGTGGGTGCTCATTTTCTGAGGCCGGATCTGATCTCGGGTCATCCAAACTCCGAGGCATTCACTCTTACTCACTGCGCCACCTAGCCACCCCTTTAGGGCAATTGGGGTTAAGTAACTTGCCCAAGGTTACACGGCTAGGTTTTTGTTTGTGCGGATTAAGTGTCGGAGGCCGGCTCCGAACTCAGGTCCTTCCGATTCCAGGGCCGGCACTCTATTCACTGCGCCACCTAGCTGCCCCCATACCCTTCCCTCTTGACTCCATTTTGCATATGGAGATGGTACTGGTGATGGCAGTGTCAAGTCCAGAAGAGATAAGTGCCACAAGTCTTTAGACATGAGCAATCATCTTTTTTAAATAGAATTCTGAAGTTTTTTAAAATTGTTTTTCTCTATAATGTTTTTATTCTGTAAATTGTTCTCATAATGTTCTTTCCAGTTTCCTCTAAAACTATCCATTTCATCATTTCTTATGGCACAATAATAATCCATTACATCCATATGCTACCTTTTTTTAGCCATTCCCTAGGAAGTGGGCAACATCTTAATTTCGACTCTTGAACTACCAAGAAAAGAGCTGCTATCAATAATTTTGTGCATATGGGATCTTTTCTTGTTCATTGGTAACTTTGTGGTGTAGTTCTAGAAGAGTTATGAGTGAATCAAAGGGTATATACATTTTGGTAACTTTGGGCACAGATCCAAATTGCTTTTTAGAATGGATAGGTCAATTCCCAGGTTCCACCAATAATGATTTATTGTGCTTGCTTCCACAATTTCTCTGACATTCTTCCAGATCCATATTTCAAACTGGTAGATATACCTCTTCCGACATCTCAAATTCAACATGTCAAATCGCAACTCATCATCTTCTCCTTAAAAACATGTACTACCTCCCCCCAAAACATCTCTGACTTGGGGGGAGTTTAATAAGCCTCCTAGGTTTCAGTTTTCTCATCTGCAAAGTGTGGGGTTTGGGATAGAGAACCTCTGAGGTCCCTTCCTGTTCTGACTCTGTGATACTACTATTGATATAAATGGTATCCCCTTCCTCCTGATAGCCCAGGCTTTTAACCTGGGAGATATATATATATATTATTTTTCTCTCCCTCATTTGCCATATATGATTACCTTGCAGGTCCTATGCTTCTGTCTCTATATATTATATCTTGGTTCTGCCCCTTCCTTCTCACCTTTACTGTAAATACACTAGTTTAGACCCCTCCTTTTTTCTAGTTTGAACTATGATAATAGTATCTTAAGTCATTTCCATGTTCTCTTCTTTCTAACCAGCTTCTCATTCCCTGATCCAACATCAGCCCTTACTTAAATACCTTCAGTAGTTCTTTATTACTTTATTATTCAGTAGTTCTTTATTACTTACCAAATAACATATCAGTTCCTGATCTCACATTCAAGTCTCTCCACAATCTATCTCCAATCTATATGTATACCCTTATCTCAAAGCAATCTCTTTCATGTATTCTGTGTTTCAATCAAACTGAACTACTCTGATTTTTATTCTAATCTTGCCCTTTCACATGACTTTGTCCATATATTTACTATCCAAGGTTGGAATAGGCTCTTCCCTTGTATCTCCCTTCATTCAAGGTCTAATGCAAGTGGTACCTCCTCCATGAAAACTTCTCCCTTTCACCCACCACCTCAACTAAAACTTATCTGAAACCTCTCATATATCTCATAGCACTCTGTCTAGACTTTTGCACTTACCATACTCATTCACATGATATTTATTTATATCCAATTTTTCCCCCAGCTACCATACAAACTCCTTGAGAGCAAGATCTGTTTTATTTTTCAATCTCTGTGTCTTTAGCATCTAATAACTTGGAAGGAGTAGGAATGCAACATGTTTTTGTTGAATTTAAATTTGTATTTCTTGAATAGTTGATCTCATTTTGTTCTTATAACATTCCTGTGGGTTAGGTGGTATGGGCATTATTATTCCTATTTTACTAGAGGAAATGGAGGCTCAGAGAGGTTTAAGTGACTTTTCCAAGGTCATAGTTATTAAAACATAGAGCCTGAACTCTATCCAGTCTCCTGATTTCAAGTGTGGTGCTCTTTGTTTCCAGGGGCATATTTCTTTGGCTTTTTCCTCCCCAAATCTCATTTTATAACACTGATAAATCTATTGTTTCCCCCAATCTCAATTTATGGTCTAAGAATCTCATACCTACCCCATTGGCCTTAAATTTCCAAATGCCCTACAATCCAGTCTCAGTTAGTCGACCCTCAGATGAACTAAGACTCTCCACACATGAGGCTAAGCTATTTGAAAAATGAACTACAACCGGGTATTTCATGCTATTCAAATAACCAAGCAAACGGGGAACTTGGGTCTGATTTCAGCTCTCCCTCCACTGTCATGCCTGATAGACTTCAACAATCTTATTAAAATGTGTGACTGCTGTGATGATTTACTAAAGGCAAACCCTGATGGATCTAGTCACTGGTGGGATATGAGGTCATAGTCAACTTGGGGAAATTATATATATATATATATATATATATATATATATATATATATATATATATATATTCTGATCACACTCTCTAAGGGATATGTGTACATGTATATGTGATATGGTACCCATTCAGGATCATTCAGGATGCACATGCATTATGTGCATCCCTGGGAAATTAATGCTAGAAGCAAATCATTACTTGGCTCTACTAATAACACAAATGTTTATTTGTATAACTTATGGATTGCTCCATGGACACTTTCTCTGATACAGCATAAATAATATATATTGTGTGATGGTGGTTAGAGTAATGCAATTCTTTATTTTCATTCACTTGGAATGAGCACCACTCTTGAATTATGTGATCATTTATTATGAGGCCCAGTGGCATATAATCTCTTTCCCCCTACCTCTTTCTTCTTCTGAGTCTAAAATAGTATATATTTACAGCAGATAAATGCAGAACAGATTTAATAGTGTTAAAAAAAAAGATGTCATAATCACACATGTGAATGAACTTCACCATTCCAAGATCTGGATTGTACTGCTAAGCTAATGTTCGAGATGAGAACACCCAACTATCAAATGAATTTTGCTATTGACCTAGTTTGAGAAAAGCTGGGCTGCAGAGCAGCTACTAAGTCCATTAATGGGTTAATAATTTTACAAGCTATTCTTTTTTGAAAAGGCTTATTTAAATGTTTATCAGTTGTGCAAAGTGGAGCAGCTCTGGAGATTCGCAAGGGAGAAGTGATCATTGCCTATGCATGGAAGCGTTGTAGGAAGATTAAAATAACATTGAGTATATTCTGTAAATGAAGGAGAGAACTAAAAGAAGCCTCTAGAGTCCATTATAAATTTTAATAATACATCAAGGTAATGTAACTGAATAACCGATCTCTGAGGGAAGAAACACAACATTTGGCTAATATTACAATTTAAATTATGAAAACAAAAAGAGCTTTTAGTTAATCTTGTCTTTCTGCTTTTATTCTTCAGGCTCTTTTTTATTTTCCCTGAATCCAAAACACCATGTAAACAAATAAAAGTACGGAGAAAATAAACAGTTTGGCATCTCAGTAGATTAATTAATGCGCTTCAGCCTTGGCACCAGTAGGCAAAAATTATGTGCATAAATAATATCACTAATTAAAAAGATGCAGATTAACATGCAAATAATGTTAATGAGGATCTGCAATTCCAGAGTGGATTCGCATAACATCAACAATTTAATGGGTTGGAAGGCTTGTGTTTGCATTACATTAATAAATTTCAAAGACCTTGCATAAAAAAGTTCTGTTGGAGCCTCTGTTTCCCACTTGTGAGTTGTAAATTCTGTGGGCAGTAGCGAGTGCTCATCGGCAGATGCCAAAGTCATTATCTCAAAGACTGTTGAGATGGTGCCATGTGCCAGTGCGACCAGCTGTTGGGAACTGGGCAGTAGGCACTACACTGTGCCAATTATTCATATTATTTGGGTAGTCTTGATATTTATTTAAACTGATTAATATTTTGTGCTCTGCATCTTGATCTGGAGGGAAATCATTTTAAGCAAGCAAAGTTTTAAAAAAATCTTATTAGCCTTTGATGTGTCATGGATGGTTGAATGCATAATGGAATTGATTAAGCAGACATAATTTCTAACCATAGGCAAAAACAATATAAAATGTATTTAATGATGTCATATAATGTTGAAATAAAGTATTATAGCATTAAATTCCAAGTGGGTTGTAATAAACTAGGTTTTATTTAAAAAATGAGAAAGCTTGAATCAAAAAATTCAAAGGGAATTTTTTTTTGGAGGGGGGGCTGTCTTTTCCTGCTTTATTGGATGATTCTTCGGAGGAGAGGTATGGTAACAACAAAGCAAAGATTAAGAAAGGTTACATCAAAGTCTTTCCTAAAACCACAAACTCCTTCGTTAATTTCTGCTGTCCTGTGTTCTAAGCCCAGCAGGGTGCCCAAGTGTCCCAGGATCAGCTGTAAAACAGTGAAATGAGAATTGAGTACAAGCAGCACAAGGCTACAAAGGTCCCCCAAATTCCTGTTTTCCTGCCAATTAACTGTCCATTCTCCAATACTGAAGGATACTGGGAAAACGGTCTTTCCCTAGAAGAGAATGCTCAGAGATCCTCAATGCTGTGAGAACAAATGTACTGAAACCAGGAAGACAAGAAGGCTCCATGTACTTAAGACAGGACCCAACCAGAAGCTTTTGTCTGAGATACAGATGACCTCAAACTGCTTTGGGAATTATAAGTTTATTCTTTTCGTTGTCTGAATGGGGTGTTCACACAAATTCATTCCTTCCATGTCTTTCCTGAAAGACCCTCAAAGCAGAAGCTATTTTTTTTAAATTAATACTAAAAATGAGACCACATCCTTATCCCAACTCCATCTCCTAAAATCTATGCTTGCACAGCAACCAGGCCGGTGTGATGTGCGGCACGTGCTAGGAGAGTGTATTCATTCATCTTGAAGTGTTAAGCCAAGGTAAGATGTGGAAATTGCCATGAGGAGAGAAAGGTTTATTTCAGCTGACCCTGCTGCCAAATGTCCCCAGTTGGGTTATGAAATGGTGGAGGGTTCTTGTGGCTGGGGAGAGCCTTCTTGGTAGGACAAATTTCATACGTGTTCCAAGCACTGCCAATTTAACTACCCTCAGGGAGAAACAAAACAAAAACTAAAGCTTTTAAAGCTTCAAACACAGATGCGATGTGGCAGCTCCCTCAGGATACTGCCAATTCCTACAGTCTGCTCCACAAGTAGAGATGGGTAAATCAACCAGAACTATTCCTCAACTCATTAATCTGCCGTATACACGTATGCTTTATCTTTGCGTGACTGGGGGCAAATCCTCACCCAGAGGGAAGTCCTGGTTTCTCTAATCATCAACTCAATTATTAGCTGTTTAACCCCCTAGAAACCAGTTCTGTAGGATCCCCTAGGTTCTGCAATGTGCGATTCTACTATTGGTGTTAACCTGAAAACTATCTGGCAAAAAAGGGACTTTGTAACAACCACTTCTCAGTCTCTAAAGCCAAAGATTCATTCCTGTTGCATCAATCATGCAGTTAAAAAAAAAAATTTCCCATGAATTCTAAGTTTTATCTGAATGGATAAGCCCAAGGCAGTGAAGAATATAGAATGACTTGTACTTTTGTCCACAGAACATTTAATTGGTCTGTAACTTAGAGTTTCCTGAGTTTCCTGAGGCAAGAGAGATTATGGTGACTTAACCATAATCATACAACTAGTTAGTATCAGAGGCAAGCTTTGAAGGGAAAGAGGGCAGAGGGAAGTCTTCCTGACTCCCAGGAGATATCTCTAACCATTAATGCTTTGCCACTGCTCCTCCCTGTTTGTCATCAGTATTGTTTGGTTGGGTTTGGTTTTTGACCAGCCCTTTGATCTTAGAGGCGTAAAGAATTCTCAATGTGGGAACTCCTAGCAACTGTTAATAACTGTCTGGCAACTTACATCTTATGTGACTGCCTCAAGCATAAAAGAGTTAAATGACTTGCCCAAAGTCTCACTTTGCATGAGTCAGAAGCCAGACTTGACCTCGTGTATTCTTGTTTTTGAGATGATTCCTTGAGCGGCTAATACTTCTCCACCTCTTCCTTCTGCTTATGCTTAGGAAGGCATGGCTTTGTGCCACGTGTTGTTTGGCATTCCAATTTCACTGTACCTGTAGAGGTGCTTAATATGTACTCCATCATTATGTTAAGTTTGATTCATTCAACACATAATCATTGAGTACTAACCTATACTAGGTACTATATATAGCAGATAATGACATAAAAGCATATATAAATATAATCAAGGGGAAAATATAATTAGAATGTCATAAAATAGTCTTGGAGATACTTTCTAGGTCTAGATATTTATATGACTCTACCGTAGGACCTCCTATGGACTTATTTTTCACCTCCCTTCCATACTGTCAGATTGGGTGTTCTGAAAGTGGCTAATTATTTCCCCACTATTAGGAAAAATATTGAAGGGTTTAATTACATTCAATTCAATAAACCCTTATTAAATTGCTAATATATATCAAGTAGTATGCTATGTACTGGGGATACAAAAAAAAAAGTTTAAAAAGTCACTGTCCTCAAGGAGTTTACAATCTAATGAGTGAGAAAATATGCAAAGAGATATATACAAAGCAAACCATATAAATATCTAGTTCTGAGAGTGGGAGGTTAAGGTCCCTCACTAGTATAGTTTTGTTATCTATTTCTTCCTGTAGCTAGCTCCCTTAACGTCTCCTCTAAGAATCTGGATGTTATACCATTTGGTGCATATATTTTTAGTAATGATATTACTTCATTGTCTATGATACCTCATAGCAGGATGTAGTTTCCTTCCTTATCTCTTTTAATTAGATCTATTTTCTCCTTTGCTTTGTCTGAGATCAGAATCACTACCCTTCTTTTGTTTTGTTTTTACTTCAGCTGAAGCATAATATACTCGACTCCAGTCTTTTACCTTTACCCTGTGTATATTCCTCTACTTCATATGTGTTCTGTATAAACAACATATTGTAGGATTATGGTTCTTAATCCACTCTGAGCTCTGCTCCTATTTTATGGGAGAGTTCATCCCATTCACATTCACAGTTATGATTTCTAACTGTATCTTTCTCTCCATCCTATTTTCCTCCTGTTTATGCTTTTTTCCTTTCCTTTCTCCCTTTCACTCCTCACTAGTGTTTTGCTTCTAACCACTGTCTCCTTTAATCTGCCCTCCCTTATATCAGCCCTGCTCTTTTTTCTTTCTCCTTTCCCCTACTACTTCTTCCTTTCCTTCTATCCACTCCCTCTCCTTTTCCCCCTTACCCCATCCTATGTCCTATAGGGTAAGATGTATTTCTATACCCAACTGAATGTGTATATTATTCCCTTTTTCAGCCAAATCCAATGAGAGTAAGGTTCAAACAATGTTCACCTTCCTTCCTTTTTTTCCCCTCCACTGTGATAGGTTTTAGTGCCATTTCATGTGATGTAATTTACCCTTTTCTGTCTCCTCCTTTCCTCTTCTCTCAGTAAAATCCTTTTTTCTTCACCCCTTAATTAATTTTTGTCATCATTTTAAAGTCCACTTATACCCACCCTTCTAATAATGATACCATTCTCAGGAGTTACAAATACATTTTCCCATGTAGGGATGTAAACAGTTTACCCTTTATTGAATAACATTTTTTTCTTTCCTGTTTGCCTTTTTATACTTCTCTTGAATCTTTTATTTGAAGATCAATATTCTGTTGAGCTCTGGCCTTTTCATCAGGAAGGTTTGGAAGTTCCTTATTTTGTTGAAAGTCCAACTCCTCCCCTGAAAAATTATGCTGAGTTTTGCTGGGTAGTTGATCCTAGTTTGTAATCCAATCGCCTTTACCTTCTGGAATGTCATTTCCCAAGTACTCTGATCTTTTAATCCAGAAACTGCTAGATCCTGTGTAATACTGACTATGGTTCCGTGATATTTAAATTATTTCTTTCTGCTTATTTTCAGCTTCTTGACCTGATAATTCTAGAATTTGGCTAGAATATTCCTTGGGGCTTTCATTTTGGGATCTCTTTCAGGAGGTAATCAGTGGATTCTTTCAATGACTATTCTACCCTCTGTTTCTAGGACTCCTGGGCAGTTATCCTTGGTGATATCTTGAAAGATGTTGTCCATTTCTTTTTTTGTGATCATGGCTTTCAGTTAGACCAATCATTCTTAAATTATCTCTCCTGGATCTTTTTTTTCCAGGTCAGTTGTTTTTCCAATGAGGCATTTTACATTTTGTATTTTTCCATTCTTTTGATTTTTTTTGATTGATTCTTGATGTTTTACAGAATCATTAACTTCCATTTCCTCAATTCTAATTTTTAACACAGTGTTTTCTTCATTTAGCATTTGTACCTCATTTTCCATCTGTCCAATTCTACTTCTTAAGGAGTTATTTTCCCCCATAAATTTTTGTACACCCCCTTCTAAAAATGATATTTTCAAAACAAAACATGTTTTGGAGAGAGGAGAGAGGAAGTGGGATTTCTTCAATTATTTAACTATAAGGGGAAAAAAGAAGGAGGGAATTAAAAACTAGAAAAATGAAGAAATCTAAAATAATTAATAAGTTAAGCAAAATTTTAAGAGTAGAAAAAAGTAATACATAAGGGTAAGGAACTTTAAGGTTGAGAAAAAGATGGTTGAAAGAGGCTTACCTTAAAGACAGTTGAACTAAAATAATGGAAGAAACAAAGTAGTGTGGTGAAAGAGGAAGAGAGAAAAAATCTAATTGGCAGTGTGGGGTGGGGTAGAGGAGACACCATTAGATATAATTAAAATAAAATGCAAATCTAACTCATAATTTAACTGCAAAAAATTAAACAATCCAATAAAGTGAAAGAAAAACTAGATAAGAAAATAAAACCACATAATTTGCTGTTAAAAAGCAACACATCTAAAAACCAAGAACATACACAGAATAAAAGTGAAAGGCTAGGAAAAAATATGTTAAAAATAATAAATGGGGCAGCTAGGTGGTGCAGTGAATAGAGCACCAGCCCTGAAGTCAGGAGGACATGAGTTCAAATTTGGCCTTAGACACTTAACACTTATTAGCCATGTGACCTTAGGCAAGTCACTTAACCTCAATTGCCCTGCATTCCCCCCTCCAAAAAAGCAATATATATATATAATTTAATTTAAATTTAATATCATATATATATATATATATATATATATATATATGATATTAAATGCCAAACCAAAGAGAAGACAAGATAGAAATGTTAATGCAATCTTAGAACAGGAAATAGTTTTAGGTAGTCTTTCACAGAAGAATTCTATAAAACTTTTAAAGAAAAATTAGTGCCCACACTACACAAATTGTTGTCAAAAATTGAGAAATAATGCCTCCTCTAAGAATATTTTTATAAGACAAATATAGACAAAATATCTAGAGAGATAAAACACAGAAAGAAAAGTATATACCAGTATAATTAATGAATATTGTTTCAAAAAAGTTAAATTCCTATCATATAGAATATAGTGATTCATTCAAGAAATCCTTCATCATGACCAAATTGGATTTGTTCTACACATACCAGGGCACTTCAGCATTAGAAAAGCAATCAACATAAGTGATCCTATTAAAAAACAGAAATATCTGAAACCACATGATTATCTCAATTTTATAGAAAAAGTTTTTCACAAATATAACACTCATTTATTTTAAAAACTTCCCAAAGTATAAGTATTTAGGAATATTAAAAAATAACAATAAGTATCTACCTAAAAACAAAAGAAGTTATTATATACAATGGGGATATGTTATATCATTTCCTTTCTAATAAACACAGACATAAAGCAAAAATGTTCTATCTCCCCACTATTATTTGACATATAGTTCTAGAAATGCTAGCAATAGGAAAGACAAGAGAAATAAATTAAAAATGTAAAAATAGTTAAAGGGGTGATAAAAATATCCCTATTTGCTGATGTTATGATGGTTTACTTAGAAAATGCTAGGGAATCAACAAAGGTACTAACTGAGACAGTAGCTTCAGCAAAGTTGCAGTTTACAACTGCAAAAACCAATCCTCTGTATAATAGTAAAATTCAAAAAGCAATAATTAAAAATGTAAATGTCAGTCCAAATAACTGAAATTTATAAAGAATCTGGGGATCAGTCTACCCAAACTTACTAAATGCCTGCATAGATTCAATTATAAGGTTCCCTTTAAATAAAAGACAATTTATATAGCCAAAGGAATATTGAATGTTCGTGGTTAGGATGTGCCAATATAAAAAAATGATAATACTGAGTTAATTTATAGTTCTGATGTTATACTAATCAATTTATCAAAGGAATACTTTGCAGAATTCAATAAAAATAAATTCATTTGGAACAATAGAAGATCTATTATATCAGGAATAATAAAGAAAAAGGGTTGCAATAAAAAAGTAACAGCACTTTCAAACCTCAAAATATATTATCATCAGTCATCAGAGCCATCTGATACTGGTTAAAAATAGAGAAGTAGATTAATAGAAAAGACTAGAAAAGGTAGAATCAGAAATAATGGAACTCAATCATCTAATTTTTAATAAAATGAGAAGGGGCGGCTAGGTGGCGCAGTGAGTAGAGCGCCAGCCCTGGAGTCAGAAGGACCTGAGTTCAGATCCGGCCTCAGACACTTAACAGACACAAAACAAAAACCTAGCCATGTGACCTTGGGCAAGTTACTTAACCCCAATTGCCCTCCAAAAAGCAAAGTAAAATAAAATAAAATAAAATGAGAAATAAATTACTTAGGAAAGAATTCTATTAATTAATTCTAGGAAAAGTGGAAAGTAAGATTTTCAGAAATTAGGCCTAGACCAACACCCTTACATAAAATGCATTCTAAAAAGATGCATGATCTTAATATTAAAGATCATACTCTCTAAAAGTTAGAGTTAAGAGCAGATCATATACCTCTCATAGCTATGGGTAGAAGATGTATTCTGAACCCAAAATGGATAGGAGCAATTAGAGAAGTTAAAGTAGATATTGTTGATTACATGAAATAAAAAGCTTCTGCACAAAATTAATAGTCTACCATAATAAGGCAAGTAAATGAATGGGGAAAAAATCTTCATATCAAATTTCTCTGATAAGGTTTTGGTATCCAAATATGTGAGCATGTACACACATATACACATATGCATACACAGTCCTACATACACATACAAGTATGTTCATATATTTATACATATAATATTGTTATATTAAATGACAAAATAACAAAATAAAATATTTATACAGTGTTTAAAGGTTTGCAAATCACTAAAAATCCTGTGAGATAGGTGCTATTATTATCCTCACTTTAGAGATGAGTAAACTGAGTCAAACAGGTGAATTGATTTGTCCAGTGTGACACAGCTGCTATGTTTCCAAAGATGGATTTGACCTTAGGTTTCCTGACTCTAGTACTCCCACTCACTGTTCAACCAGGCTGAAGAGTAATTATTTAAGAGGTTGTGGGAAAGGAGGCACAGTACTATACTGTTTGTGAAGCTGTGAATTAATAATTTTGGAAAGCAATTTTGAATTATGCAAATAAAGAGACTAAAATGTCCAAGATCTTTGACCCAGAGATTCTATAACTAGACTTTAAACCCAAGGAGACCATTGTTAAGTAGAAAATTCCCATACACACACACACACAGACACACACACACACAGACACACACACAATTCTTGTACATGAATAACTAATGTGATAAGTACAGAGAATCTTAGAAAGAAGTATAGGAACTAATAGAAAGAAGAGTAAATAAAAATAAGGAAACAATATACACAGTGACTACAACAATGTAAGAGAAAGAACAACCTCAAAAAATTAAGTGTCAGCTTTTAAAAATTATACAGAACAAGCATTATGCAAAAGTAATAATATAAGAAGAAGAAAACACTTCCATTCTACTTCTTTGCAGAGCTGGGAGATAGGTGTTGTACATTACGTATATTTCCATACTTTTTTATATTGATCAGTTATACTGATTTTTCCTCTTCTTTCTCTTTATTTTCTTTAAAAATGCTATTTGTTTTATGGGATAACTCTTTGAATTGGGAGGAGAGGCATACTGAAGGATATTATGGTAATATAAAAAAGATATCAATAAAAACTTATTAAAATAAATTTCACAAGTACAAAATGGGATAAGCAAGGTTCTACAGAAATTTATCTGAAGAAGACAGAGATTTTAGATGGTTACAAGCTTAGCATGAGTCAATCATGTGTTATAGTATCTATAACATCAAATGTGATGTCACCAAATCTACATTTTTTTTAAGTTAGTGCAATTTGTCTGCATTAAAAGAGGCATGCTGTAGCTTCCCTGAGATAAAGAAAGGATAGAGCTTCTGCACTCTGTCCTCATTAGAATTCATCTAAAATATTATGTTCAATTCTGAGCATCATGGTTCAAAGACATTAATAAGTTATAAAACATTCAGAAGCAAATAACCAGGATGGTAAAGAGTCTCTCATCCCTGTCATTTTTTTTGCTTTTTTTTTTTTTTTTTGGAGGGCAATTGGGGATAAGTAACTTGCCCGAGGTCACATGGCTAGGTTTTTTTTTTGTTTGTTTGTTTGTGTGTGTGTTAAGTGTCTGAGACCAGATCTGAACTCAGGTCCTTCTGACTCCAGGGCCAACACTCTACTCACTGCGCCACCTAGCCACCCCATCCCTGTCATTTTTAACCTGAAGATAAGACTCCTCAGAAGGGACATGGCATTTAGCCTCCAATACTTGAAAGAACAGGAGTAATGGGTTTTTGTAAAGAAGGAAATTTAGACTTCTTATCAGAAACAACAACAACAACAACAACAACCTTCCTAAAAATTAGAACTGTCCAAAGGTGGAGTTTGCTCTTTCAAAAGGTGATGGTTTTCTCTTATTAGAAATATTCGGGCAGAGTTCACATGACTATTTGGTATACATGTGATAGGGTGAAACTTGAGCAAAGATGACCAGAGGTCTCTTCCAATTCTAACCTTTTGTGATTATGAACATTAGTCTGGACAATAAAGAGGAACTGGTTGGTGAAGTGGAAATAATGAGAACTTGGTGAGACAATGATCATGCCAACTTAGAGTCACTAATAGATATGGAGGGAGATGCCAAATTAGTCTGATCTGTTTCCTAGCTTTTTGGAGAGCAGCATTCAAAATAATCCAGAAAAAGAATAGTCAGGATACCATGGCTAAAAAAGAACTAATGGTGATATAGTCATGTAATTAAATAGGAAAGAGGTGACATTTATGACATTTATAGGTCAAATCGTCAATGTGTTTATAGTTTAAAATTATATGTTTACAACACGGAAGTGAAGGCAAAAAGAACCTAAATACACTGAGTTGCAAGGTCCTACAAT
Source organism: Gymnobelideus leadbeateri (assembly GCA_011680675.1). Taxonomy (NCBI): domain Eukaryota; kingdom Metazoa; phylum Chordata; class Mammalia; order Diprotodontia; family Petauridae; genus Gymnobelideus; species Gymnobelideus leadbeateri. Next base: position 102,360 of record WOXC01003401.1, read on the forward strand.
TAATAACAATCTAAGGAAAGCTAAAAAACCAGAAGGAGTTGGCAATAAATGCCAAATTTGATAGATGATAAATAAAGATGATGGATAAAGATGGGTGGATGCATGCAGTGAATTTTATTGGTGGAAGCAGAATATAAGTATTCAGAATACTGACCTCAAAACCAAGAAAAGTTAGATTCAAGTCTTATTTTTAGCTATGGTAGTCATCCCCTAAATCTGTGTCTCTCTGGACATCATTCCTACCTTGGTAGGACCTCAGTGGGGGGTGGGAGAAATATCTACTGTTCTTATCCTCATTAAAATATGTCAAAAGGACCTCATTTTGTTAATTATGGCATAACCAGGATAGATGGAAAGCTAAGGATATCCTGAAGTACCATCATGCCCATCACATTTCTCAAATCACAAAAATATAAGATCCCATTAAGTATGGCATTGCCAAGAAAAGTGAGGAGAAAGGGAAAATTCTGGTGATATTCTCTCCACTGGTTAGTTGGTAATTCAAATCATGATGCCCCCTACATTATTAGGAACTGGGAAACCAGAAGAAATACCATAACTCTTCCCATACTGATGAGTGGATGATAGGTATACTATCACATCCACCATGTAAAAACCTGCTTATTTTTTTTTTTCTATCTGTAGGATAGAAATCAAGTTTTCCGGAGATGAGCTTAAAAGTAATTCCTTGATAATAGGCAAACTAAAGAACATATATAGTTACTATTCACTAATACTGTTCTAGTTAATTAGTAGAATGAAATGCAAATCAAAGACATTTTCATTTAAATTATTTGGAGAGAAGTAAGAAACAAAATTTCTCTAACTGAAACCATCATATCATCTCCGTAAGTCACTGTGCTTGTCAAACCCTTCAATATTAATAATGTCTTAATGTGCCCTAATAGTCCCTCAGACATAGGGACAGATCTTCTGTTTCCTCTCTGGCAGACCATAAAAATCTTCTTTAAATCACAGACTCAGGAGTTGGAAGGGACCTCAGCAATGATCTGGTCCAATTCACTCCCAAGAGGAATCCCAACTCTAATAATATACCCAATGTGGTCATCCATACTCTACTTGAAGGCTTTCAGTGAAAGGGAACCCAAGTCCTCCCAAAGTTTCTTATTCTACTTGTGCAACAGCACTAATTGTTATTCCTGATATCAAGACATCTTTTATTTTTTTCTTTTATGGGGGTGGGGGAAGAGGGGAGAAAGCAAGGCATTTGGGGTTAAGTGATTTGCCTGAGGTCACATAGCTAGTAAGTGTGTCAAGTGGCTAAGACTGGATCTGAACTCAGGTCCTCCTGATTCCAGGACTGGTGCTCTATTTACTGCACCACAACATCTTTTCGACACATATTTTCAACTTTAAGACATTGCTTTTGATTCTGTCCTCTAGGGTTAAACAGATTGAGCATAATTCCTCTTCAATATAATATTGTAACACAGTCTTTCCATTTCTTCCTGACTCTTCTATTCTCCAGAATAGACATTACCAGTTCTTTTACCAGTCCTTAAATTGCAGGGATACAAAATCCTTCACAATATTGGTTGCCCTTCTTTTGATGTTTTTTTAATAACCATTATATCTTAGAATTCAAATAATTCCATAATCCATCTCAAGAATTAGTATTTCCAGGGCACATTTCCTCTTGAATTAAATTGAGTATTTTTCCATTTGTTTTAAGGGTCTATCCTCTCTTTTTTGTTGTTTCAGTAGTGTCTGACTGCAGAGTCACATTTGGGTTTTCTTAACAAAGATACTGGAATGGTTCTCCATTTCCTTCTCTAGTTTGTTTTGCAGATAAGGAAACTGAGGTAAGCAGAGTTAAGTGATTTGTCCAGGGTCACACAACTAGTAAACTTCTTGGACCAGATTTGAACTCAGAAAGTGGCCTCACACTCTATCCCCTGTGCCACTTAGCTGCTTCTCTATTATCATTAACCAAAACCCCAAATTTTCCATTTTTGTAAAGGAAAAAGGCTATGTAGCTCCTCATGATCTTTGCCAGCTAAAGTCAAATATCCAAAACCTGTGATATTACTTTAACTTAGAAAACAATTACAATATTCAGATCATTATAAAGGATCCAATGCTC
>WOXC01003402.1:0-191864 GCA_011680675.1 Gymnobelideus leadbeateri
GGTGCTCTATTCACTGCGCCACCTAGCTGCCCCCTCAAAAAATTTTCTTTTAACAAGGAGGAAGCCAAGTCCTCTCCTAAGAGATCTGGGGAAGAGGATGCCAAGGGAGGGTTAAAGAAGGAAGAAAAGGTCTGGAATAGCCACAATAGTGACTGAGGTAATTGTTATAGTGAAAACCTAATTTAAAAGTATGTAACAAATTTGTAACAACCTCAAATAAGCATGGTTTTGGGATTTTCTCCAGCTTCATTTAATAAGAATAGGAGTAGAGGTAGATGCTGGGAATAACACGAGTCTGGGGGTTGGCAAGTCATAATAAGCAAAGGAGGCAAAGCACTCAGTTTAAGAGGATAATATATAGCTGAACTGGATTACTGAAGTTTTAAGATAGGGAAGGCAGGAAATCAGGTAGCCAGTGCAGTGAGAAGGCTTGGCACAGCCAAGGTGGCACAGATTCAAGGGTTTTGACTCAATTTGACAATTGAGACAATTAAGTAAAGGTAGATATTGGTGATATTGCATTCTGTAAAGTCCAAAAGTACATATTCACAGAAGGCAGGAGAGCAAAGGGAGGTACAGTCTAGGGAAATCCAGAAAGGAGGCAGGAGCTGGGACTTTAGGGCGAGCTAGTAACCAAAGGCATGTGTTATGGTTCCAGAGCTAAATCTCAATCTCATTCCTAGTTGCTATGCTAGAAACACAAGCATGTTATTGGTGTCACCGAGGTACACAACAACATCCAAGTACTGCTGAAAGGTGGAATTTATAGGTAGGCAAAAAACCAGTGTATCTTAGACACATTTGCTTTGGTACCCAACCTTGTAAGTGAGATTTATTTTAGAGCTGGAAGGAGCTAACCTTATAGAGGAGACTGAGGCCCAGACAGGTAAACCAACACCTGAACCCAGATCTTCCCAACTTAAGGCCAATTCTCCACTTACCTTACTACAGCTGCTGGAGTTAGCTACATGCCACAGCACTGGGGTAGAAATAGTTTCAAGTATTTTTCCCTCTATTTCATTTAGTGACATATACATCTAAGAAGATGCTTTCATTATTATACAAACACATTTTCAAGGATGGGAGAGTATATCCAAAGTATTTATAATTTTTCCTCCTTTTATAATATTACTTACTCTTTCTTTTGTTGTTCCCATTACCATGCTAGACAACCTGTTCTCAAATAAATCCTCTGTCTTCAAATTGCCTGCAGCTCCAGGTAAAGGTGGAAAACTAGACAAGCCTAATTCAAAGCTAGGAGATGGAGGCTTTGGTGGTGTTGGAGACTGAGTCTGACTTCTCTGTAACAAACAAACAAAGTTAACATTTAATGGGGGAAAACTTCAATACTCACAGAAAGATGAATGGGTGTAATATGACATAAGCCTGGGAGTCTAAAAAAAGTCTCACAGTTTAATATCTCAAGCTTTACATACAAATTAAATCAACACCACAATCCTTAAACATCATGCTGAAACAGTTTCTGCCATGAGCTCCCTGAAAGCAAGGGCTGTTTTTCTGCTTTTGCCTTTCTTTTGTATTCCTAGAACACTGCATGACATTAAGTGCTTAACAAGTGCTTACTGGTTTAGCCTTGAACATAGCTGAAAAATCAGGACATAAGTAAAAGAAAAAAAATCTCTAAGAAGTCTCTGATCTCTAATATGCATTAGAGAGTTTTCACACAAAAGCTTAATCATTTCTATCTAAAAGGTCCTTCAGATTCAATTTGCTCTTATTTTGATAAGCTTAGTTTATCTGGTTTCTTAGATGATGGCAGATTAAAAAGAAATCATAAGTATGGTGGGTAGACTATTTAGATACAGCCCCTATATAGGAATAAGGACTTTATAATGACCATGTAATCATAATAACCAATCTTTGCCTGAAAAAAGAAGAAATATATCTCTGTTCTTTTATTAGAGAAATGGGGCAAGGGGTAGGGCATTATGGGTGTAGAATTTTGCATATATATTTAAATGAGGTCAATGGGTTAGAGAATTTTGCTTAGTAACTTTGCTATAGGGAAGGCTGAGGGTGGGAGGATCAGGTGGGTATGAGGCATGGCTGATTAATGTCTCATGCAAAAACAAAACAAAACAAAAAGGCATCGTTACTTAACCCCAATTGCCCTCCAAAAAAGCAAAAAAAAAAAAAAAAAAAAAGGCATCAAATAATATTAACAACAAACAGGACAAAAAGCTGTTTAAGAATTCACAAGGTGGCGGCTAGGTGGCGCAGTGAGTAGAGCGTAGGCCCTGGAGTCAGAAGGACCTGAGTTCAGATCCAGCCTCAGACACTTAACACACACAAAAACAAAAAACCTAGCCACGTGACCTTGGGAAAGTTACTTAACCCCAATTGCCCTTCAAAAAGAAAAAAAAAAGAATTCACAAGAACTGAAAAAGCATAGTAGTCTGGAACTATTAGTGAATAATTATATCCCTCCCTCAACAGAACCTGAAATAATTACTTTAGTATGATATATAATTGATGTGCATAATAAGTACTCGGTCCTTAAAATTATGGTTAAACTGAGCTCACTGTATCCTTCGAATAATTTATAATTTTTTATGCAAGTCCAAAATCTCAGCTAAAAACAGGACATTTATTTTTTTGAATATCAATATACTTGGTTATATCCTAGCACTTGGCACACTGCCTTGGCATGCTGAAGGCATCTGCATATTGGATACCTACTTTAATGAGCAATTTTTAGAGCTATAAAGTCTTCAGTTAGGAAAACAAGGAACAGAAAAGGAAAGAGTTAGGTTAACCAACATTTTACTTAGCAGGAATAGGAAAAGGATGGCAAAAAATCAGAAATTCATAATAATGATGATCTTTCTAACCAAGGAAAAGAATCTAAGATTCAAGAACAAAATCAAGCTAAAGAAGGGAAAAACCAAATCCTAAAAAACGATATATGCTTAGAAATAGCTTAGACTTGAACGATGGTAGATGATCATTTGTGCTTACAGAAATTATTTAGTCATGTGATAAGAGACCATATTTTCAAATTAGCCAGAAGAGGGCAATGTGGCACAGCAGAAACACCAATGAATTTGTAGTCAGATGACTGAAGTTAAAAACTATCATTTACGTGATTAGTGAAGTCCTAAAACTTTTTGAAATATGGCTCCTAAAAACAGGTTTGAGTATCAGTTCTATAGCTTGCTGATACCACATTACTTGTTCATTAACTATCTTAAGAATTCTCAAATTTTTTACTGTATTAGAACCTGATATAATACAATATTTTAGCATGTACAGAATCACACAATTCTGTATGTTACAGGATAACAGATTTAGAATTAGAAATGACCTCAGGGGTCATCCTGACCAATCCTTTCACTTTCAGCACCTTCACTAGTCTTACTTGAAAGATTACGAGGCATGGTCAATGACCCTGGGCCTATGAAGGATTGGACCAATGAAATATAAAGTCTCGCAGATTTTACCAGGCTGGAAAAACTGAGGATAAACTGAGAGATGGCTATAAATGACTTGTCAATTTTAGTCTAAAGAACTGGCTGTCTGCTTGGTGATGAAATTTTTATCTATAGCAACAACTGAACTCATGTCTGACACTGGCATCACCTAAGTACAGGCCCTTATTGCCTTGTCCCTATATTACCTGGAATATTATTGCAATATTCAGCTAGATGACTTTTCTGCTTCAACACTACTCAAAGGTGAACTCACCCTTCATTCAGCTGTCAAATTGAACTTTCTAAAGCCAAGTCTGATCATGTGACCCCTTCCATCACACATTCTCTCTTTCTCTGCCCCTCTATCCCCTCCCTCCGGTCCTAGCTCCCTATGACCTCTAGGATCAAATATAAAATCCTTGGCTTTTAACATTCTCTATAACCTGACCTCTTCCTGTATTCCCAGTCTTCTTAAATTCCGAGACTGAATGATACTGGGTTCTTTTGTTGTTGTGCCTTGCATTAGACATTTCATTTTTACCTGCCATCTTCCATACCTAATACTCTCTCACTCCTCATTTCTGGCCTCCTTCCTTTCCTGGCTTGCTTCACATCTCTTCTACAATCCCTTCTGCAAGAAGACTGTCCTGATCCTTATTTAGGACCATCCCTCTGCTGATTATATTACAGTTATCTTGTGCACAACTCATTTTTGCATTTATCTCTACCATTAGACTGTAGCTGCTTGACATAAGGGATAGGGTTTTTTTGCTGTTTTTTCTTTGTACTACCAACACTTTGCACAGTGGCTGGCACATAAGAAGTAATTAAGGAATGCTTGTTGACTGGCTGGCCTGTCGCTAAATTATAAGAGAAGATGTAATCCCCAAATGACCGTATTACAGTTCCTTGAATTACTGACCAGTTTTAGAAATGGTCTCCAGTTCTCTAAGAGGAGAGCATTTATATATTTCAACAAGGCAAATATTTCTGTGTTCTTGATATTACCTTCTGTAAGCAGGTCCAAAATAAGGCAACAGTAAACAGTTTCATGAGTTGTTATGATCACAAGAATAATCGTGTGGTGGCAAAGCTAATTCTCAAACAACATGCTATCACCTTCCCTGTAAGGGAAGTAAGTAAGAAGGAACTGGGAGATATAAGCACCCTTAACATAAGGTCAGGCACAAGGCTAAAATAACAATGAATTGCATTCCAAATCAGCACTACAATGATTTCTAATAGATTCTGGGGATCTGTGTAGGTAATGCTAAATATCTTAATGTTTTTTCACATGATTTTGGGGGGAACATATTATCTTTGCTTTATCAAGTCAGTTCTTTCCACAAAATATTAAACAATAAGATTCTTATTCAAATTGCATTATATGTGGTTTTACTCATGAAAATGTTATTGTGAACCACCTTATCTGATTCTGATATTAACCTAATGGTAAATAAAATCTCCCCACCCCAAGTAAGTGATCTCCCAAGGATCTTGTAATTGTTGCCATATACTAAACTTCTTAGAAATATTTATACTCTACTCTGTACTGTATTTATCTGTGTATTTCTTATTCCCTTCTACTCAACTGTAAATGCTTCAACATCATGAGCAATATGCTGGTAACCTTCGTATATCTCTCAGGCTAGCACAAAAGATGCTCAAAAAAAAAAAATGCCAACTGAATGTAGACAACATACTAAAAAGCAGAGGCATCACCTCATCAACAAAGGTCCATATGCTCAAAGCTATGATTTTTCCAGTAGAAATGTATGGCTGTAAAAGTTGGACAAGTGTAAGAGAGGAAAGCTGAGCAGGGCAGAATTGACACTATCAAACTGTGGTGCTAAAGAAGAGTTTTGAGGGTCCCTTGTACAGCAAGAACATCAAACCAGCCAATACTTGAAGAAATTAATTCAGAGGGGCGGCTAGGTGGCGCAGTGAGTAAGAGCGCCGGCCTCGGAGTTGGGATGACCCGAGATCAAATCCGGCCTCAGAAAACAAGCACCCACTCATAAATAATGACTACCCGTGTAACCTTGAGCAAGTTACTTAACCCCAATTGCTTTTAAAGAAAAAAAATTAATTCAGGTTATTCAACTAGAAGGTCAAATATTGAAGCTGAAGCTTAAATATCTTAACCACATAATAAGAAGGCAAGACTCTGATGTTAGGAAAGATCGGAAGCAAAAGGAAAAAAGGATGGCAGAGGATAAGATGGATAGATAAGTTTCACAGAAACAATGAACATGAACTTGGACAGAATTTGAGAGATGGTAGAAGACAGGAGGACCTGAAAGTGGATACGCTGCTCTGTAAAAAAATTCCTTTACTTTATTATATTGGGCAGATTCTGTATACAACCCAAACACCATCAGACCTAGGCTAGACTTTCTTTTCATGCCTTATTAGAATAAAGCACTGCATACAAAGTAAGCACTTTGTAAACTAAGCAGAAGCTAAGAGTGACATTTAAAATGATAATCATAAAGGAGAGAGTTAAACTAGGCAAACACTAAAATTACTGAACTAAAGGAAGTTGTAACTTATTCATTTGTGAAAATTCTATGAAAATAATAAAGTGCTAGCTATTAGAGATGGTGTAGCCATCTACACACCTGAAAAATAGTGGGCTGAATCAGATGATTTCTCGTGGTCTCTTCCAGAGTTGAGTCTATCATTCTAGGATCAAATTGAACTATTAGAACTATTCCTTATAACTAACTCCCTTACACCTTTCTATCCTATGCTTTTAAAAATGCTATTATCTTAAATATCTTCTTTTGCCTACCAAATTTCACTTTCTGCCACGAAATGTCCCTGACTACAAAAAGTTATCTTTTACCTTCTCTGAAGTCCAATAGCACTTATCTGTATTCAAATGAAAATTTAAACACTAGTTTGTATCAGAATCATTTATGTATATTCCAGACTGTAAACCTCGAGGTTGGGACAAAGTGTTTTATTTATTTCTCCATTAATATCCATAGGCCCTCAAATACTTGTCAAACAAATGAATCTTAAAAAATAAACAAAACACAGCTAAATACTTCTGGCAGATTTTATTATGCTCTAGTCTGAATAGACCAATAATTCTAAATTTTACTAAATAGTTTTCAAAAAGTAGGCACTGTACATCTGCAAAGAGTAATAACACACATTTAAATAACACTTTAAGGTTTAAAAAATGCTTCCTTCTCTCCACCTCCCTCCCCTTGAAAACAAAAAATACATTGGTAAGGAAATTTTTTCTAAAAATTTGAAATGATTCTAAATTTACTTAAGGGCAGAGAAATAGGGTGGGAGGTAGGGGTATGAATTCCAAAGACCAATCTGTTTTTCTTTATGCTAAAATGAAATGGTAGAAGGACCAGGTAACATTTTTTAAACGAGTTTATGGGAAAATAAGCATTTCTGAACTTCAGACAAACAATGTTCCTCACTTCACATTCAAGACAAATATACAATGTGTTGGTAGATATGCAAACTATGGTAAGATTGTGGGTACTCATTGTTTATCAGAAGACTTATATAATCTAGTTACAGGTGAACAGAATTCTATATATGGGTCAAAATATTTTTATCATGTAAAAACTTTTTAAAACTAAAGCTTAGAAACTCTTAGGCAACTATATATTAAGTACTCCAAACTTTCTCCTACTTTATTTATAAATTTTCAAAACTTTTATTGATGTTTACTCATTATCATCAACTGGAAATCTAGAATTCTAAGGCACGCTTCCTTAGAAACTTTTATCTGTATACAGTTTGGTTATAATGAGATTTTTGTGCTTTCAAGGCCAAACATAAAAAATAAAACAAAACTAAAAAGAATAGTTATAAATGTTTACTCACTGTAAACTTGTCCTCTCTTTTTTTTCGAAAGCCATACGAATTTTTCCTAGGGGAGAGGAAGAAAAAACAATCAATCACTAAAATTAGAGCCTTAGAAAAATGCTTGCTTCCCATTTACATGTAAATAAACCATATTTCATCCTTACTTGTCTTTTTAAATTTCCACAAAGATTACATTAGATTGTAAACTGTTTTTTAAAAATCTGTATTAGAAAGTCACCTGACAAAACAGTCCACTATTTTATAGAATCTCTTAGAAAATAGAAATGATGAATTATGTATGACAAAAACAGGGGCTAAAAAGTGTAGGAAAGTTGGTTGACTGACAGATGTATGAGATTCAGAAATAGTATACATAGAAAGTTAAGGAATGGGGGCAGCTAGGTGGCACAGTGAGTAAGAGCACTGGCCTGGAGTTGGGATGACCCAGGATCGGTTCCAGCCTCAGTACTTAGCACCCACACATAAATAACTAGCTGTGTAACCTTGAGCAAGTTACTTAACCCCAACTGCTTAAAAAAGAAAAAAGTTAAGGAATAAAGTTTATTAAAAGTGAATTTTTGCGAAGCAGGTACAGGGTAAAGAATAAAGAAGGCAGGTATGTTCTTCAAATTCACCAAATTCTTCAAATAAAGTGACTAAACAACTATACTTCAAAGCTGATTACATTCCTCCACCAGAGCAGTTTGGTAGCGCAACAGGGATAAAAGATGCATTAACTGAAACAGTGGCTTCCAAGATATAATGAATGGCTAATACAATATCAAATGTATGTTAATGATCTATTACTTTTTACTTTTACAATTACTATTGTGGTACACATCACATCCCTTGTTCTGAGCTATGGTTGAAAGTTAGAATTCAAAGATATTGTGGGATTGGAAAAATTTCCTGCTATAAAGTGAACTTAATTCTATACAGCTTACCTTCCTCTACCTAAAATTGAAGAGGAATCAAGATTATTCTGCTCCATTCGTCCAATCCCAACATCCCTCTTGGCATAAGTTGAAGTGTTTTGCATCCGTGTTCTATTCTGTCCTGGTTGCCTTGTTTGTGGACTCCGGACACCATTAATTAAGCGGTCAGCAGAGAAATTAAATATTGCAGGACTTTCTAATAGGCCAGGTCTTCTATCTGCAGTGGGCAGTGTATGTCGTAGATGTGACTTACTAGGATTCCTGCAAATTTATTTGTATATATATATTTAATTTTTATCATCATCAAAATCCTATTAAGCAATCTTGTTAGGCCTTTGGTCTAGCTTTATCTCAACTAAAACCTAAAAGTTAAACGTAGCTAATAATTATTTCTCAAAGTAAATGTATTTTTACTTGAAAAAGTCAACCTGCCACAAAACTGATCAGTTCTCCCCAATCCATATAAAACATTTCAAACCACATATTCCTTCAATTCAGTTTTGTTATTAAAGTATTCATTTATAAATGAGACCTGTTTAGAAAGTCACTGCTGGACAGTACCCACCATTTAGATAGATTCTTAACATATCCTTTGCATGTACATGAATATCAATTATTTAAAAAAAAACAAAACACTAGTCAAAAAGTCCATTTCTCTATGGAATAGTGTGAATGGCTGGCTTAAATAATTCCCATTATTTGTGATTATGATTTCTGGTATACAAAAGGTATTTAGGATGATTTTCAAAACAGGAAAATAGCTTAACTGTTAAAAATTTTGCATATCATTCATCTAACTTTAAAGTTTAGCATTTAACTTTTAAGTGTAGGATTCTATTTTAAAGAACAGATACATTTACAGAATTTTTGAAATCTTTAAGAAAACTATACGGTAATACTATTTCTACTTTAAGTATACAAATGAATAAAACAATAAATTCAATTTAATTCAAAATTTTAATGTGTACCTAACTATATGACAGGTGCCAGGGAGACAAAGACCCCCAAAATGTAATAGTTCCTGCCATTAAAAGGTTTATATTCAACCTGGGCCAGAAGGGATAGAGAGGGGGAAGAGGGTGGTAGGAGAATAGAAGGAAAATACTTGCATCTTCTGACTTACCTGTTTCTAGGAGGATACTGTCTGAGTGAAGTTAGGGGAGATGCTGCAGGTTTGAAGGTGGGAGATGTAAACCCATTGATAAATCCAGTATTTGGAAATGGTGTTACCTAGATGTGGGAGGTGGGCGGGGGGTGGGGGGGGATGAGAGGTAGAGAGGAAGAAGCAGAAAACAGCAACCAAAACAATTTGTTAATTTAGCTTCAATTAGTATTTTGTGACAAAGGATATAAAAACAATTTATAATTCCACATTTCAGCATCATTTCATAACCTAGCCAAATATGATAGCCTATTTTCATATTTATACTGTCCATACTATCTGAAGGAAACCCCTAATAATTATGTACCAGTTGGCACAGTTTGGATAATATTTCTGTATTTCTAATACCTGTATCAACTTATATCCAGCTCTTAAAACCAGGCATGTATCTTTCCTTACATGCTTGCTTTGGTCCATAATATATATTTCCATATATAGTTCTTCCATGAAGAAACAAAAGAATCATAGAACCTCAGAGTTCAAAGGGATAGTACAATGAGAAAGGTCGGCATTCAGAGGACCTTGGTTTGAAGCCTGCCTCTTGATGTTTACTACCTGTGGGAACTTGCCAAGTTATTTTAACTTCCCTGGACCTCAGTTTCCCTATCTGTAAAAATACAGAGGCCAACCTCCTCATTTTACAGATGAGGAAAGGCTTAGAAAGGAAATGATTTGCCTGAGGAAAGGTTCTTACTACTGGCGAAATCAGAACTGGAACATGATCTTTTTATTCCCAGTCCAGGATTTTTCCCATTACATCACAGCTACCTATAGTCTATGCTTCTTATACAATATACTTTTGAAGCTAACTTCTATCCAACTATTGCTAAGACAATACAACAATCTAAACAACTGTGTGGCAAAAGAAAAAATGTTCAAAGAGGTTCTTACTTTTTCAAAAGTAAATAGACTATGATGAAAAGAATTAAGTAATAGCTCTGGATTCAACTGACTTTTATTTCTGCCACTAGCCTGGTAAAACCTTGTGTTTTGTTTTTTTCTAAATTGTGCAAACATTCTTTATTGGAGAGTCTAAAAGCTGTACTTGGAGAAAATGAGAATGTATTAAACATATATTAAATACTAAACAAAATAATGAGTAAAAAATAAGAGCTGTGACAAATTGAGACTTTTTCCACTAATGTAATCAGAGGAACTGACAAAGCAATGAAAAAATGAAAAAATGTGACCAAAATTAATATTATGCAAAGTGGCTTATCAAAGATGTGCTTAATATTTCTGCTTTTCTTCGCAAGGTTTTAATGACCTAATATGTTCAATTTTTTATAGAAGTATCATACATCACTGAGAAACATGTATAATTCCTTTTCTTTCCATTCTGTAATTTAAAGCTGCAACATGGATTTCTCTGTGAGAGAGTCCCTTTTCCCCAGGTTTGGAATAAAAATAGCTTTAGTTTCTCTAAACAAATACAATATTTTGTGCTTTTTGTTAAAGGACATGATTTTATGCTATATTCATTTTATAAATCAGTTTTCCTCCGAGTGAAAGTTACGCTTTAGCACACCATCCCTACAAGGTATATTGTCCATCCTTGCCCATCCTTACGTGTAACAAACCTTTTGAGACACAAAGAAGTCTGCACTCATGTCTACTAACAAGGTCTGCAAGATGTGGATGGGTCTCATAAAACAATTAACATTCTTTAATGGTCAGAAAAGGGTGGTTATAGCCCCACAGCCCACTTTCCTTTTTTTTGGTGGGGGGGTGGGGTGGGAGGAAGGTAGGTAGGGCAATTGGGGTTAAGTGACTTGCCCAAGGTCACATGGCTAGTTTTTGTGTTAAATATCTGAGGCCGAATTTGAACTCAGGTCCTCCTGACTCCAAGGCTGGTGCTCTATTCACTGCACCACCTAGCCGCCCCAGAGCCCATTTTCTTTAAAATAATCAATAATCAATAATTGTCCCCATCTCCACAATGCTGTTTACCCTGTAACTAATTGCACTGTCTTTCTCACACAACTCTTGTGTACTCCCCCCCAAACTATGCTACAATTGATGAATCCTACATAAGGGCCTTTGGTCATCCAGAGAATCCACTGACCTAGTTTATTGGCTGCTGCAAGCCTAATTAATTGATTGATCATGCTCTGATCATTTTCTTTCAGACTACCTTTGTTTTCAAATATAACACAAGAACTCATAAAAGAAAAATGCCCAGATTTCTTATGGAGTGGAAAAGTGAAAACTGAGAGAATTTAGTCATCTCCAAAAAGAAGCCCCAAAATAAAAAACTCCTAGGAATATTAGAGCCAAAACTGAGATTTTAATCTAAAGGAAAAAAATATATTCTGAGCAGCCAAAAAGAAATGAAGTACTGAGGAGCCAGTATCAGGGTCATATGGTGAATTTGTGAGCCACCACTATAAAGGAGTTTGGAATATGATATTCTAGAAGATAAAGGATAACCATGATTCACAACCTAAAACTGAATATAACCCTACAGGAGAATTAAATTAAATGGACATTTAATAAAATAAGACTTTCAAGCATTCTTGATGAAGACAAGGGCCAAGTAGAAACAAACACTGGGAATTGAGAGGAATATAAATAGGTAACAAGAGTGAACAATCGTAAGAGGCTGACTCGACAAGGTTAAATGGTTTACATTCTAATGAGGGGACATCATATATGTCTCTCAGAACACTATCCTCAGGTGTTAAAGAATTTAATTAGAGAGTCTAGACTTGTTTCTGTTATGTTTTGATCATCTTAAAAGAAGAATGTAAAGAAAAGAAGGGGCGGAGGGAAGGAGAGGAAGGAGGAACAAAATTATCTCAGATTACTGACCTAAGCAAGTAGAAGTCTATTAACAGACAAGGAGAAAAGAATAAGTAGGGGTGGGAGAATTATTTAATTCACTCTCATCTTAATGAGTCAAAGGAGAGAAGAACAGAAACAGAATCTAGGAAATACATATAACTAAACAGAAAAAAGTGATAAGTAAGAGGAAGAATAAGAAGTGGAGATAAAAGGAGAGATTAGTTTTAGGAAAACTAAATCCAAATTAAAGAGGATGGATTTAAAAGACAGGCTTAAAAGAAAGAATAATGATCTTTTATTTCACTTAGGGTGAGGGAAAGAGAAGAGGAGTGAAGAAGAAGAAGCACATTACACTAAACCTAATGTATTGGTATTGAACACAAATTTTTCTCATCACTTCTTTAAAAAAGGGAATGGGAAGCAAGAAAAAAGCATAAGAAATGAAGAAAAATGTACAATTAACAATCATAACAGTAAATGTGAAAGGGATGTATTCATAAAATAAGATGAAAACAAAACGGATTAGAAAAATAGTTTCTTTACAATAAAAATACATGAAACAGAAAAATACACGAGTTACAATGAAAGGGGAGTACCATCTATTATGCTTCAGCTGAAAGAGAAAAGTCAAGGGTAGCAATTATGTTCTTAGATAAATCAACAGCAAAAACAGACAATTACAGGGTAACTACTGAAAGGTATCACAAACAATGAATTATTAGCAATACTTAACAGAGATAGACCAAATGGTATGCTATCTAAATATTAAAAGGAAGAGTTTATGAGTTATAGGGAGAAATAGACAATTAAGTTGTAATAGTGGTAGATGTTAATGCACCCATCTCAGACCTAAAACATTTTAACACAAACACAATATTTAAAAATACCTCTGCCATTGCCCACAAATGATCAGAATAAAATTTTAGAAGAGCTAGATATAATAGACCTCTGGAAATTACAGAATGGAAAGAGAAAGGAGTATACATTATTTCTTAGCTATGCATGGCACTTTTACCAAAATTCAATGTGTTGGGGCATCTAAATCTTGCAAACAAATGCAAAAAAAAGCAAAAATATTAAACATCTTTTATAAACCACAATGCAATTAAAATAATATTCAATAATGGGCTTAAAGAAACTATTAAAAATCAATCAAACACTAAAATTAATCCTAAAGTAAGAGGGAATCAAAGAACAAATCACAGAAACTATCAATAATTTTAAAGATAATGTGACAACAATGAGATAAATTTGGTGGGATACAAAAATTTGGGGGATGTTACCATAGTATTCAAGGAAAATTTATACCTCAGATCACTTTCATCAACAGAAGCAAAAAAACAGTCAATTAATAAAGTGGGCATTGCAACTAAAAACACTAGAAAATTAAAAAACAAAAAACCCCAAAACCCTCAATTAAACACCAAAACAGAAATCCTGAAAATGAATAGATTAACAAAATTAAAGCAAAAGACCCAATGAATTAATAAATAAAAGTAGGATATGTTTATTAAAAAAATTAACTATTAAAGAAAAACAAATTATTTGCACAAAAAGTTTAAGGGTGAAATCATAACCAATAAAAGAAATTATTGGGAACTATACTGCTCTATGATAGGATAATAAAACTGACAATCTAAATGAAATGTATGAATATTTAAATAAAACAAATTAATAAGAAACATGACACAACTCAATTTTAGAAAAAAAAGTCAAATGAACTCCTAAGGTTAAAAAACAAAAACAAAAAACCCCCTAATTTTAATATTATAGTTAGTACTGGAAAGTAGGAAAAGATGAAGTCCTGCCAAATTCCTTCCATGAAACAAATATAATCTTGGTACTTAAACCAGGGAGTCAAAACAGAGAAGAAAAACCACAGAATAATCTCCCTGATGAATACTTATGTGAAATTTTATAATAAAATATTAGCAAAGAGACTATAAAAGGACATCATTAAGATCATACAATATGTCTGGGCTGGATTTATAGAAGGAATGCAGGTCTGGTTCAATACTAAAAAGTCTCTAAACATAATTGACGGGGCACCTAAGTGGGGCAGTGAATAGAGCACCAGCCCTGGAGTCAGGAGGACCTGAGTTCAAATCTGGCCTCAGACACTTAACACTTAGTAGCTATGTGACTCTGGGCAAGTCACTTAATGTCAATTGCCCTGCCACCCCGCCTCCAAAAAATCCCCACAAAAAACCCAAAACAAAACCCCCCACATAACCAACTATATTAATAACTAGAAAAAAGCACGATACACAGATGCAAAAAACAAAAACTTTTGACACAATACAATAACCATTCATTTAAAAATACTAGCAAGTACAGGAATAAATAGATCTTTACTTAATATGTCTTTATTTAAAGGAACCAACATTATCTCTACTGGTGATAAACTAGAGGTCTTTCCTATTAGATCAGAAATAGAGAAAAGATGCTCATTTTCAATAGAATACTAGAAATTCTAGTTATATCAGTAAGAAAAAGATAAGACAATAAATATAGGCAGAGACATAACCACTGCTTTTTGCAAAGGATACAATGAATGGTACCTTAGAAAATCAACAGCAGAACTAGGAGAATAATTTACACAATTAACATCTCCAAACAACATAATGACCAGAGGACCTGTGATGAAACAAGCTACTCACCTCATGATAGAGAGGTGATGGATTCAAAAGTGTAAATGAAGCTATTTTTTTTTAGATAGAGTCAATTCAATGATTTAATTTGCTTGAGTATACAGAATATTGCTTTCTCAATGGAGAATGGGGGTTTGGGGAGTGGAAGGTGGAAAGAAGCAGGCAGGCAGGGGAATCTTGGCGGGGGGATTAAAATAATTTTTAAAAATAAACTTAGGGGCGGCTAGGTGGCACAATGAGTAGAGCGTCGGCCCTGGAGTCAGAAGGACCTGAGTTCGGATCTGGCCTCAGACACTTAACGCACACACAAACAAAAATCTAGCCGTGTGACCTTGGGCAAGTTACTTAACCCCAATTGCCCTCCAAAAAAATAAAATAAAATAAAATAAATAAATTTAAATTAAAAATATTTTTAAAGAGAAGGAATTTGGCTTTACTGGTTTTATGGAAAAATTATTCATAAAAAGTCAAATCTAGGAACCACTTATTCTCTCTGAATTTTGTAATAGGTAGGTTTTTAAAAAAGAAACAGCTGCCCTTATTGCATAAACTATACAACTTTGGGGTAAGGTATAATGTGAGAAAAGGAGCATATAATCAAATCAGTAATGCATCTAGAGAAGACTTAGGATAGAGGGCATAGAAGCACCCAAGTTTATATCAATATTTTTACAGCAAAAGTTTTGGTATCTGTGTATATGTGAGAGGAGGTCTGCTGGGTATAGAACTTCATGAAGAAAGAGTAGGAACATTTTTACAGAAATTATTTTGCTTATATGAACTAAATTAAGCATTTCAAAATAACAGCTCTTTTATTGACAGGTACATAAATGAGCTGTCCAGTACAACTTTTGGGATCCACATAAAAACAAGTGTAACATAAGGTACTGTCTTGAAAAATAAACTACTTAGAAAGGAGTTTATACTATTTTGAGAAGAGTTTGGCCCCTTTTCATGATAAGTATTATAGTTTTAAAAGTACTTAAATAAATGAAATGATTTATAGAAAACATTAAGTGCTCTTTATAAATCATTTTTTCCTTCCTTATTTGTCACAATACTATCATGTAATAATTACTGTTGATGGCAATTAGAGATACAGTTGGATAAAAGCACACTGTGTGGTATCATCTGCTAGAGGCCTGAATTTGATTATAGATCCTATTCAGTGAAGAGGCTCCTCTTTTCCATCAAAGACTCCCACAATGAAATGAGCAAAAATGAATCACATATTAAAAATGAGACAGTCAAAACAACAAAATTTTAAGGTCATATAAATATCCCAATCACCAGAAGAGAAGGACTGATATTCTAGGTAGCAATAATAAATGCTAGTTGACTAAATGATAATAAGTGACTTATTTACGTTACTGCTTTAAAATACTTCGAAAGTTAGGACAAAAGCAAGGCATTTAAATAGATCCAAGTGTTCAAAGTCACTCAAAACACTGAAAATTCTCCAATATTAGAATCAATATTAAAAAACTTTTAAGTCTGTCATTAAAACAATAATGTGGTGCCTTCTTGGCATGGTAGGAAGAGGACAGATAATCCTAATGATAATTTTGTAGCCTTTATTGTTTATGAGGCTACTCACCCTTATTTGAACTCAGCTTTTATCAAACAGCTAAAATTTTCTGAACATATTCCTCATTTATTGTTCTTAAAGTAAATCCTCCTAAGGATATCTAAAAGCAACAAAAGTCCTCTGCACAAAGCTGACAGAAATCAATATATGGTACACTAAATACTTATACTTTCAAAATTACTTAAGCTGATGAAGTAGACTGTTGACTACGCAAAAAAAGTGTTAACTTAAATAGGTATGGTCAATTTTAAAAAGAAGAATAACTGGTCCTAATTGCAGAATTACAATAAATAGTACAGTGCCACGGAAAGCATATTGCACTGGGATTGAAGATCTTGATTCTAAATTGCTTCTACCACTAATTATTAAAATTTAGTCAAGTCATTATTAAATGACTTTATTATTGACAATTATTAAATTATTATTGACACTTATTAAAACATAGTCAAATCATTATTGTTCTAGTCTGTTTCATCTGCAAAATGAAGGCCCATACCAGCCCTGAAATTCTATGAAATCTATTTTATCTAAGTTTCTCCTTTCATTCTTGGAGATCCTTTACACACTGGGAAAAATAAAGACAAGATAATATTTTGTGTTTTCTGAGAGTCTTATACAAATACGTTTTGGTTAATATATATAATTTAGTGGCCTTTTCTCAATCTTTAGCTCCCTTAATTTCTTTGCAATGCTAGACACTGTTATTCACCTTCTCTTCCTGGACAGGTTCTCATGATGCTTCTCTTTCCTGGTTCTCTTATCTGGCTGACTATTCCTCAATCATTTCTTAAAAACTGAATCTTTATCCACATTATGACCACACCTGTGGGTGTCTCTCCATTACCCAGTTCTATCCTGGGTCCTTTTTTTACTTCCCTCTACATGATCTTGTTTGCTGAATTCATTGGTGCCCTCCCCTCCCCGGCCCCATGCCCCTCCCACCATCATCTAAGCAGATGATTGATTCCCAGATCTATATATCCAGCCCTAGGACTCATTCCTGAACTACGGTGCTCCATCATCAACTGTCTTTTAAGCACCCCAAACTAGCAGTCAAACTCAACATGTTCAAAAGAGAATTCATTATTTATTCTTCCTACCCAAATCTTCCTTTTTTCCACATTTCCTATCACTATTTTTTCTGAATTATATAGGACAACTTTGATGTCATCTTCAGCTCCTCACATTCACTTACCCCAGATATCCAACTGATGGCTTGATCTTGCAGTTTCTACCTTTACAACCTTTCTTTTTCTTTCAGAAAAGGGAGTTTGGTAGCTCAATGGATAGAGTGCTAGACCTGGAGTCAGGAAGACCTAACTCAAATCTGGCCTCAGACATTTATTAGCTGTGTGATCCTGGACAGTCATAACTTCTGGTTACCTTGGTTATATAATGGAGATAATAAAACCTACCTCCCAGGGCTGGTTTTGGGATTGATAATGGGTTGATTAAGGGAGGTATCTATAAAGCACTCTATAAACTTTAATGCCCTATATAAATGCTAGCTATTAGTATTATCTCTCATATGCATTTTCTTCTATTTATATAGCTGCTCCCCTAGGACAAGACTCTTCTATCCTAGACTACTGCTTTCACCTCATAATTGGTCTTAACACACCAATCTATTACTCAGTTGACACGAATGATTTTCCTGAAGTATAGTCTGACTATCAACACCCCTTCCCCAATAAATGAAATACATCGCCTACCAATTATCTCCCTGATAAAATATATAATCCACTGACATTTAAAACTCTTCATAACCCAAAGCACTGCTACCTTTCCAGTCCATGCACACCAGCTATACTGGCCATCATCTCCCATCTTTGGGGCTTAGCACTGGCTGTGCCCTGTGACTGAAATACTCTCCCTCTTTACTTCCACTGCCTAAGTTGTCTTGGCTTCCTTCAAGATTTAACTTAAACACCGCCTTCAATGGGAGGTCTTTCCTAGTCTATTCTACCTGTGTGTGTGTGTGTGTGTGTGTGTGTGTGTGTGTGTGTGTGAGAGACACAGAGACAGATTATATATTCAATATACCTAGTTATTGAAATGTTGTCTCTCCTTAAGTTCTACAAAGGCAGGAAATATCTTTGTCTTTCTTTTTTTTTAATTTACAAGCACTTAGCATAGTGCTGGTACACGGTAAACACTTAATAAATGTTTGTTGAATGTCTGCTTAATACTGAAAACAGTATCTAAAAGATAATCATTCTTTTGTATAATAGCAGGTTCATTAAATTACTAATCCCAAAAGATTCTGACTGGTAACAAATAAATTTTGAAAGTTATTCTTTGACTATTTTACAAACAGATTTATGTTTTCTTATATATTGATCATAGTTATTTTCTTAATTTTACTCAGACCAAGCCACAGGATTTAAGCACAAGAAAGAATCCTTCTATTTCTTACTTTGATATTTGGAACAAAGTTAAATGCAACAACTCGTAATATAGTATTCTAGTATCCTAAAAGTTATCAACAATAATATTTCCATTAACATCTACCCCCACCCCCACATACACTCCTGAAAGAAAAGAGCTACATCAACTGATTTATATACAAAGGATTAAAATATAGCACGCCAAGTAGAAAACATTTCACTGTCAAGAGAGCATACACAACTGGAAACGTACTGAACTAAAAACAATAGAAGCTTTGTTAAGACTATTTTTAAAAGATATTTATCTACTAGACTATACAATTGTTACATAAATCATGTTTGTCTTATTATTTCAATGGCATTTGATCTGAACAAATTCTCTGTCACTTATGAAGCAATAAAAGAAAACAAAACAAACAACAACAACAAAAAACTTATTGAACTTGTTCTTATTGAACAGCAAATAAGACTAGCACCAACAAAAACAACTTTTCCCCCCTTTTTTCCTCCAGGTTAAAATTAAATTCTGATTTCTAACCAAGTCTTCAATATCAAAATTAGATCCTCTTTCCAATTCTCTTCATTGTTCATTCTATCATTTACCTTGTGACATAATCCTGAAACTTAAGTCACCTCCCAATATTCTATGTCATTACTTCTTTAACAATCAGAATACCCTAAATTCAGATGCCATGAAAACAATTTTTTTTTGGCTCTGGGGGGGAGAAATCTATAATATTTTTAGAAAAGGATTTTTGACAAAGTATATATTGTATGTATCTTGCATATCTGTTTAATCACAAAAACTATCATGTCTGGTATATTAAATTTAAAAGACTACTTTAATCAGGTCAGTTGTAAACTTACTAATTCAAATTGCTTCAAAATGTTACATTACAAATGAAACTACAAACTAAAAAACTTAAGAATCTAGAATCATAACCTGGAGAGTTTAGAAGACAAAGAAGCAAAATTTTGGATCTGAATTTTGGATCTGACAACCGTTATCCATAGAACTTTGATTATTAATAACTTTCTAAAGTATAATTAATACTGTTGGTGGCACCATTTAGTAACACTTTGATAAAAGACACAAGTTTCTCAACCTTACCCTTTCACATGAGCTTTATTTTTTTATTTTTATTTTTCCAAACACAAGCTAACTTCATTTACATTGAACAGATGACTAAGGAATCTGAAGTCATGATGTTTGTCTCTATGTTGCAGGAGGGCTGAGCGTGGGTAGGATTCACTTCAATCAATCAAATAACTAATTATGGATTATTATGTGTCAGACACTGTGTTGATTGTTGGAAACAGAAAGTAAAAGTCTCTATCAAATAGGTCACATTCTGATGACTGAGACAATACATAATGGAACAGAAACATACAAGATACATAGATTGAGAAATATCATTAAGAGGGGAAGAAGATTCCAGCAGGTGAAGGGTAGGGTGGAAAGGCCGAAGAGAGTATTTTCAGCTATGTCTTGAGGGAAGTTAATGAAACCAACAGGTAGAGATGAGGGGATAGAGAATACAAGGAGCTTCATCAGCTAGTGAAGAGGCAGAGAGGGGGCAGATAAGAGTGTTGCGGGGAAATTCACACAATGGGGGATAACATGGCCAGATCTACCCTTTAGGAAGATGACTTTAGCAGCTGGGTGGGGTATAGGTAAGAGTTTGGAGACACGAGGCAGAAAGATAAATGAAAAGGTTAACTATTGTAACATTCCAGTTAAATGATGAGGGCCAGAACTTGGTGACAGTATTATAAGTGGAGAGAGGGCAGGAATACAAGGGAGGTTGTGAAAGGTAGAAATTAACAGAAGAGGTCACTGGAGATAGGAGGTGAGTGAGAGTAGAGCTGGGGAATTGGATCTTCTACAGTGGAGAGCAGACCTACTCTACAAAGTCTTTTCACTTTATCAGAATACAAGGGAAGGGACAATGCTTCTGTTTTGCTATCTCTGCTGTTAAGCAGAGTATCCAGCACTCAGGAAGCATTTAACAAATCCTTGCTGGCTACTAACTATAAAGCCCTGGCTGAGATATTACTAAGAGGTTTATGAAACCTATTCTCAATTCCAACGCCTAAGTGTATGATTTACAGTGAGTTAAGTGCCTAGAAGCAGAATTGCTTTTTTGACTCTTGATTAGTAGAATATGAACTGCTTGATGACAAAGTCCTTCCTATAGAAGAGTCTTTATTCTAAAAGAATAAACTTTATTCTAACTTTATAAAGAACTAACTTTATTCTAAAAGCAGAGATACCTATATATGCTTGTAAGGACACTTTGACAAAAGAACAATGAATTTGAATGCAGTGACATATTCCAAAAAAAAATCTTTACAATCACACAGGAGTTTGGCAGCCCTTTCTGGGTATATTACAAGTTCCAATTCTTACTATTTGATTTTGTTGTTGCTTTAATAAATCTTCCAAAGGGCATTTGCCTCACTGAGTTACACTACCAGTTTCAACATCACTGTTTTACTGATTTCATTCTTTTTTCTTGCTTATGCTTGAAGACATAAGATACAGACAGCTTCTTTATGCTTTTTAATTACTGTCTTTTACGGGTCTCCTGGGGAAGTTAGAGACATGGATGACATTTATATTACACAGATATCTAGCCATAATGTCTCTTGTGGTACCAAGGGAAAAAGTGCTAGATGTAGCATCAAAAAAGTGGGCTGAAATCCTATTTCTGCTACTTGGTGCGTCTAATACATTAAGGAGATTTGTAGACAAGCACACTTCTATGGTCCAATGTTCTCATTTATAAAAAGAAGGGGGTGGAGAACAGATGGAAGAGTACTGGTCTATATGGCTTTCAAAGATTCCTACTAGTTCTATGATCCTGTAACCTCAGAGGATTAAGTTCAATGTCTGCTTTAACATTATTTGCAGCATTAGCAAATAAAAACCACTGGCTTCAGAGACTGAAAATACTCTATAAATTTTTAATCCTCCATTTTATAGATGAAGGTACTGAGGCTCATGGAAAATGACATGTCATCTAGTAAGAAGTAGAGCTAGGATTCACACCAAAGTACTCTGGCTACAAATACAAGATTCTTTATACCATGCTACAAGGCCCTGTATATATATATATACCTTGACACAAACATCTTTTCCAATCTTTCTCTATTACTGCCTTCCTACCACAAATAAACACCTATTTTTGAAGAAAATTCAAAACTTTTCTTTGTTATTTCTGACTCTTCTAGCTACCCTACTTTTCCTCTTTATCCTTGAACAAGAAAACTCCAAATCTGCACCTAACAACTCTCATTTTTATTACCAATTCTGTTCAAATTGAAATCTGAACTCCTACCCATGACTCCTATTGAATCAATTCTTTCAAAAAACCAATTACTTCTTTGCTAAATCCATTAAGATTTTCCCTCATTCTTTAAGCTATGGCCTAAGATATCTGACATCACTGACCATTCTCCTTTTTATAAGAACATTTATTATTTTAACACACATGCTTTTTGACATGTAATTCACTCCCCAACCCAATCAAACATCTTATTGATTGCTAATTGAAAGGAGAGATTTGTGCTTTAACCTTTACAATAATGTATTAACATTGACCACTGTATTTGACCAAAGTTTGTTGCCTCTCCATGTTGACTTTGTACTGCTGTAGACATTGTACATCCTGATTTTTTTGGCTCTGGCTTTCTTCACTTTGCATCACTCCATATGTCTTTTCATGTTTCTCTGAATTCTTCATATTTGTCATGGTGCAGTAATATTCCATTGTAATCATGTGTCATAATTTATTCAGCCATTCCCCAATGATTGGGCACATTTTGTTTCCAAGAGCTTCTTTGTATCACAAATAATGCTTCTATGGACAATTTTGTATATATGCCAACCTTTCTTCTTGAAAATGAATATTCCCTTGGCTTCTGTAACATTGAATCATTTTTGGGCTTCTTCTACCACTTTAGCTACTACTTTTCCAGAGTAGCCTTTTAAATGTGGGCACTGCCCACACCTTTTTTCAATCTACTTCTCTTAATCTCTAGCCTTCCCTTCTCTCTCAAGATTTAGCCTCAAATATTCAAACTTGTGTTGCACGTTTCAATTCTGGCACCAGTCCCTCAAGTTTTATACTTGAGAAATTATCCTTGGATCCTCCCTCTGATGTCCTGTCAGTTGCTAAGTCATTCTGATTTTTCTTTCATACCAAGAAAGTTCTTTCCTCACCCAGTATGAGACTAATTTAGGCCCTCTTATAATTTCATCCTTTAAACACTGCAAAAGCTTAATGGGTATTTTCCCTTCCCAATTCTGTTAATTCAGTTGAACATTTAAAGGATCACAGATTTAAAGTAGATAAATATCATGGAGATTAACTAGTCCAAATTTTCTCATTTTGCAGATGAAAACTTCAAGGACTAAGAAACTTGTTCAAGGCCACACAGATAGTAAACACAATAGCCAGAATTTGAACTCAGGTACTTGACTTTAGATACCCTGCACCTTGCATTCTCTTTTAATTCCTTCCTCAAAGCCCTCCATAACTAAACCTACCTTGCTGGGTGGAGTCCAAACTGCTAGCCTGCCATTCAAGGACTCTGTGAGCATCTTCATTTCCCTTCCCTATATGTACATTGCAGACTAACAGGTTAGCCTGCTGTGGTTCCCCACATGCTCCATGCTTTTCTACCTACATGCTTTGGTTTTGCAGTCCTGAATGTCTTCCTGTAGAAATCTACTTCCTCCTACAAGATACATCTGAAACATTAGGCTTCAGCATGAAATGAAGCCTTCCCTGATCACCCTGGCTGGAAATGATCCCTTCTAATGTCTGGTACCAGGTTTTGGCAATTGATTTATACTGTCAAGTATTGCAGGTGTTAAAGGAATAAGCATGATACAGCTCTTTATTTCCCACATTACCTAACATAGTTCCTTGTCTGTGGAAGGTGCTCCAAAATAAGTTGAATGAATACATGTTTCAGTAATTCTTCCTTCTACCCATGCTATTAACCCTTGATATTCTCACTTTCAAAGAAGCATGTTTATTCAAAGAATATCTGATGGGCTAAATGTATGAGTTTAGAAGAGTAGAACATTTCCTTGCCAGTACTTATTTTTCATTTATTGGCAGTAGAAGCTCTGAAGAGTATAATTCTCTTCCAGTACATGCTCAAGTTTTTTCTTGGCTTCAGTTGTCATCTCATCTAGAAATAGAAACTTTGGGTAGGTAGGTGTTTATGGTATTCAGTTACTTAAGGATATTGCACCTTTCTTTTATGATACTGCTGCTCTTACTGATGCAGCAAATGAACGAAGACATCTGGATCTAAAACACTGGAAAGATTTACTGGTACTTTCTTCATCACAGTGGTTGTTGTCCATAAAGAAATTTTTTTAAACATCTGCAGTACACTTCTTAGATATAAGGAAAGATTATGTCTGATCATTCTAAATATATCTGGAATCCGTATTAAATTTGACAACGTATATAAATCATGTTGGTTCACCACTCCTTCAGTGTGGAAATGTCTTCAGAGGGGGTGTCATCAATTTGCTGAAGGGATGAAAACAGAAAAATTTCTTTTAGTGTCTAGCTTTCATACAAATATTAAGCTTTAGCACACACAATTTCCTAGCCAGAGAAGCATCACCTCATTGCTAAAATTGAACAGGTGATTCTGCATCAAAATGTTAGACTGGTTAAAAACTCAATTGTGTTTTAAAAGTTGTAATTTAATGAAAATAGGTTAAAGCAGTTGAAATACAATTTAGCATTCTAAACTTAAGATTAAATTTAAATTCTTACCTTCTAATGTAGCATTTTCTCTCAGCTCCTTTGTAGATCTCCAGATTTAAAGGCAGGTTTAGGAAAAGGTTCCAATATTCTTCTGATTCCAAAACCATTAGATTTGCACACCGTTGTCTCTCATGAGTCTTTTGAGCAAGCAGGACAAAGAAGTTCTCTATTTCTAATCTCTATTAGAATGAAAGGAGGTGACTGCCTGCGTCCACTCCACTCCCAATTCTTAGAGGCCCATCCAGGAGAACAGGAACATGGCCACCAACCTCTATATCAAAAGTCAACAAGAGGAAGCACACAAGCAAGCAAAGGCACTGACTGAATTCTCCTTTCTTTCTTTTGTAAAAATGGTAGTGCTCCTGGAGATCAAAATAACAGCTTTTCTCTATACTGGAAATTGTTCTTGTTCTCAAAGGACAGGATAACGCTACTATTTACCACCTTTATATTAAACATCTACATTATAATTGTTGTAATGTTACTTAAAGTTGTATAATAATATAGGAAGATCTACTCAACTCCCTAAAAACATAGTTTCAGTTTTTAAAGATATCCTTCCCTGCCTTCCTCCAAAAGACTTCTGGAGGGAAAATACCTTGTACTATCAGTAGCTGAATTTTCCTTCACATTACTCGAGGTAAGGGGAAACATTCTTGTGAAGAGTGAGAAAAGCCAGGTCCTAGACTCACTTGCACCACTAATAAGGTATAATCTTAAGCTGCTTCATCTTTCTGTTTCCAAAATTCTAGAAAAGGGCTCAGACTAAGTAATTTTGATATCCTATGAAACATTCTCTCTCTCTCTCTCTCTCTCTCTGGATCAGTCCTTTTATCATTCCAATCGCCTCACATCCCATTACCATTACATAAACATTTCACCTTAATCTGAGATATTTCAAAGAGTTCTAGTGTCTTCTTACTGTACATAAAGATCTATTCTTCCTAAAATGTCACTTTTACTCACTATATCAAACGTTAAACTTTATTTGCCAAGCTTTCCAGTTGATTTTTACCTTAAGAATACAACTTTATATCCAATAGCTACTTTTTGTTATTATCAGTCTCAACTCTTTATTGATTGTCTCTTATTATCACCTTCATACCTTCTGTTTCGTATTCAAGGAACACTCACCCTTCTCTCACTGAAACATCTGAAATCCTACTGAGTCTTCAAGGCACAAGTAGAGTCTTATTATGGCCAGAACTTAGAAAAAGTTCATGTTAAAAAAAAATACACCACTATCCTTTTACCCTCACTGCTAAGACTATAGGGAGAAGTGTGATATAGTAGAAAGAATACTGAGAGAGTAGCAGAAGACTGAGGCTTCTTCAGTTTCCAGACTGACAACCACTAGCTGTCTAAAGCATGGATAAGTAACCTTACCCCTTCCCAGTGAAATAATATTTGTAAAGCATTTGGCAAAGTACCTAGCACATAGCAGGTGCTATATAAATGCTCATTTTCGTCCCTTTCCTCCATCTTTGGGCTTCTGTTTCCTCATCTATAGACTAACATGGTTAAAACCAGGTAATCCATAATATCCCACTGTGTGCAATAAATAGACAAAGTAATTCATTCAGGGAATCTGAGTTAAAAACTGAAAGAGAAGCTGTGAAAATAAGAATGGTACGAGGTGGCTAGGTGGCGCTGTGAGTAGAGCGCCGGCCCTGGAGTCAGAAGGACCTGAGTTCGGATCCGACCTCAGACACTTAACACACACAAAAAAACCTAGCCGTGTGACCTTGGGCAAGTTACTTAACCCCAAATAGCAAAAAAAAAAAAAAAGAAAAGAAAAAAGAATGGTTTAGGGAAGGCTAACCTCAGATAGGACTGAGCTAACAAGTGGCCACTGCATCAGTGTCAAAATATCTTGTCCAAGCCCACCTTTAATGCCTAGGAGTCATCCTGTGCTCCTCAATCATCTCTCACCCTCCCATATCCAATGTATTGCCAAGGCCTGTTGATTTCTCCTTTGTAACAGCTCCTGTTTTATGCCCTCTTCTCTCCTCTGACCCTGCCACCACACTAGAGCACCTCTCCTTATCACCTCATACCTTAATTATAATAAAAGGGTGCTGATGGATCTGCCTACCTCAAGTCTCTCACCATTCCAATCCATCCTCTATTCAGCAATTAAAGTGATTTCCCTAAAGGGCAGGTTGTACGATAGCATTCCCTTGCTCAATAAATTCCAGTGGGTTCCTATTGCCTCCAGGAACAAATACAAAATCCTCTGTTTGACATTCAAAGCCCTTCATAATGTCTTCTCATACCCTACTCCTATAGCAAGTCTTTCACAACTCCTCTTAATTTCAGCCTTCCTTCTATTAATTATTTTGCTATTTATCCTGTATATAGTTTGTCTGTATATATTTGTTTACATGCTGTCTTCCCTATCAGACTGTAAGCTCCTTGAGGTCAGGTTTCCCTTCTCTGCATTTTAATAGCATTTGTAATTAATAGAACACTATTTCAAAACCCAGTTATGTAGCATTGAATAAGTCTGTATTTCAATTCCTTAAATACATTTTAAGATCATATAAGACAAGAATTATCAATCAGTCTTTTCTGCTCCTCTGATTAGCATAGTGCTCACAATTAACACTCAATTTTCTTAAACTTCTCCATTCAACTGTTTTTTCCTTCATGAAACATTTCTAGAAAAAGCCTATCTAGTTCCTGGAATTTAATTTATTCCTAATGATTTATTTCTCCTTTATATTTTCTACCTCCCTAACTATATAACCCTTGTATAACTTCCTCCCCCCCAATAACATTAATATACTACTTCTCACAAGCATAAGACTGTAAAGATACTTGGGAAGAGAATTTATATTTTTCTTCATTGTAGGTAATTAATATTGACAGGTAATTTTTGTGTGTGTAGAAAAAAATCAAAGGTTTAACTTACCTGTCTCTGCAATGCCTACAGCTTGATATTACTAAATGGAAAGTCAATGGCTGTTTTCACAATGCATATGACAATCACCAGAAAGACAATTTTAAAACTGCTTTCTCAATCCCAAAAATTCTTTTAAAAACTAAACCAAACCAAAACAACTGTAGGAACATTGTATTATTACTAGGAGGTGAAATATAAAGGAACTTACCAAGGAAGGATCAAGATAACTATGCGTGGTTGACCAGGTCTGTGGGGTAATTAAGCTGTACAACGGAAATTGTTGCTGGGGACTGTATACTGGAGGTAAGTAAAACGAAGTTGTATAACGCTGTTGTGTATAGAGGTTCATGTCCAGAGGTCTATATCCATTCTTTGGCAAAAATGTGTTTATAGCAATAGCTTTTGCTTTTATCCGTGCCTTCACAAAAATATTAAATTCCTATTAGGACACTTAAGAATAATAAATTGATATTAAACAAAATGAAGTCAGTGCTCTTGATTACCTTTATTGGTTTTCCTTGAAAAATTTTCACTTCTTCTCTCAGATATCTATACGCCTAAGATGAAAAACATTCAAAATATCATTTCTTCATTTTTATAAGCTAAGTCAATCTGCTAGCATAAATGATTGGATTACCTAATTTGGAATTAAGGTTATATAATTTGGAAAAGAAAACAGAGAAGTTAGGATAAATACTAAATCTCATATTCTTCACAGATGTAGGGTTCCTGATTTCATACTACAGCTATACAAAGTCCTATGACAAATTCTAAAGGTCCCCCTTAATCTGATCATGCTCCAACTAACCACTTATTTTTCATTATTCTCTTCAGTCCATCCACCTTCCCATAGACCATCATCATTCCAGCCTCTATATATGTATTCATGCCCTGTTTTGCTTCCTGCCTATTTAAATATAATCTTTCTTCAAAAATCCTGCTCAATTTAAAATCTTTTATAATCTTTCCTGTCTATTTGTAAACTCTTAAACATTTATATGTTCCACCATAGCTTAGCATGTGACTATTATAATGCCTTATATATTAGTTACTATAATTTGCTATGTTTGTCTTGTTTCTCTATAAAGATCTTTTATACACAGCAAACAATATCATATTGCAAAACAGAGAATAAGCAATTAAGACCTGTTGGTCAATTCATGAGTAAACATTAAGAATTACCAGCTTATTATATATAGTTCAGATAATGAGATTACTAGCAACAGAAAGATATCTGAAGTACAATCTAAGTGCAGTTTTAATACAATTTAAGTATGTGGCAAGTAATTTCTTTGGGTTTATTACTTTTAATATTGCTGTTATAAATATCAAGTTCACTAAAATTTTTTATTTTAAAAAACAAAAACCCCCTCAATTTCCTTCTTACTCTGTATGTATATAAAGATACTTTTCTCTAGATGGAGTTGGAGCATAATGGTTTAATTTCAGCTGTCCTACTGACTCACAGAATACCTGTAAATGTATTTATAAGTATAAGCACATATATATATACATAAATATATGTATTTATAGCATAGTTTACTTGTAAGAAAAAAAAAGTGCTCACCTGTTGCGCATCAGCTTCCGACTCAAATGTTATAAACCAATTGTCATTATAGGCAAACTCACAATTGACAAACTTAGGCAAGTTATCTCCTGTGAAGAGTGCTTCTACTTCCTATATAATGGTGTAAACAAAAGATGTTATAATTTAATTTACCCAAATTTAGAATTAAGAGGATGAAAGGGAGAGTCAGGTATAGAACAGAACCAATAAGGACCATGTTGTTAAAAAAAACCCAAAACTCTCCAGTTTGTACCCATTAAGCATAAACACATGAAGGACACAAAGAATTATATTACAATGTAGAAATTTCTGTCCTTATCCTAAATGGAATTGAAATCTGCCCCCACTCCCTAAAAGGGATTATTTCTGTTCATAATTAAAACACTGAAATTTTTATTAAAAGAGCTGTTATTCTACATTATTAGCATTAATTTTTCAAGTCACTGATGGTAGACTGAAGAAATATTTTCTAAGGGTAAAGATTTAATCTTTTAAAAAACATACCAAATCTTCACCTCCACTCCAACCTTTTTTTTTCCACTTAGACTTACAAGGATTTTATAGTGTTGAAAGAATGCAATAAGAATATTTTAAAATACTGTCCCATTTAATATATCCATGAGTACCAAGGACGATGAATTTTGCAATGTAGCCTGAGGGTCAATAAAATGGGATTTTGTTGGACTGGTTCAGATAACAATTTTCAAATGGAGCCCTTGTGGAAAATATGCAGTCTGTATTCTTAAATAAAGAAACCTTAGAAGCATAACTAGGAACATAGATTTTAGCTGCAAAGGAAGTAAATTTAAAAGATATATACCACAAATAAACAAGGCTCCAACTATCTAAGACTTTGGAGACACAGACTGAACAGAGAAACTGATTTTCTGAGGAAAATACCATTAGAAATATGTGTATGTTCATTTTTTTTTTTAAAGCAATTGGGGTTAAGTAACTTGCTCAAGGTTACACGGCTAGTCATTGTTTATGCGTGGGTGCTCATTTTCTGAGGCCGGATCTGATCTCGGGTCATCCCAACTCCGAGGCCAGCGCTCTTACTCACTTCACTGCGCTCTTACTCACTTCACTGCGCCACCTAGCCACCCCTTTAGGGCAACTGGGGTTAAGTAACTTGCCCAAGGTTACATGGCTAGGTTTTTTTTTTGTTTGTTTGTGTGGATTAAGTGTCGGAGGCCGGCTCCAAACTCAGGTCCTTCTGACTCCAGGGCCGGCGCTCTATTCACTGCGCCACCTAGCCGCCCCTGTATGTTCATTTTTAAGGGAAGATATGTTGTTTCATCGAAGTTAAATTGTTTCATTAACACATTTAACAAAAACTCTCAAACATTTTTAGTCACCAAAGACCATGTAAATTTCTATCAGTTGTTTCTATAATGCTAAAAAATATAAACTGTACCCTTAGTCAATTAGTAAAACACTGCAGCAGTGCAAAAGCAATGGACTAAATATTTTTACATACCATTTACATTTGTGTGTGCATGTGCATAAAACATAAATGTATCAATAAACCTTATGTACTGTATATAATTATAATGTAACTATATTTATTATTATAGGTCTATTATATATTTTAAAATATATTTGCATATGTATAACATATTTATAATATATTTGCATGTGCATAATATATTTATAAGCCTAAATAATTGCCTTGTAATTCCTGAGCTCATTATTTAGAGCTGAAGGGTTTTTTAGTCCAACCCCCGATTTTAATAGATAAGAAAACTGAGGCCTAAGGAGGAGGTAAGTAATTTGACCAACAACTTATGAGAATTTAAAAAAATAGTGAATCTTGGAGTTAGATTTTATGACACCTCCACTTTTTCATTAAAGAAACAAACAAACAAATAAAAAAACCCAAAACAAAAACCTCCCATAATTTCAAAATATACTTGACAATCTAACGCAGAATATAAATTCCTTACTTCTATAGGAGTAGATTCAGGTATTTCACGCAATATAACAATGCAGCGATTCTGATTTGGCCTTACTTTTTCTCCATTCTCATCCACTTGGACTAAAGGCAATGCTACACAGAAGAGAAATATAAAGTGATGAAATATTCAATGTTAACATTGAAAGAAATAGATACTTAGACCAATAAATTAAAACCTTTATAATTCACAAATGACAGTCGCTGCATAGAATCTTTGTTACCAAATAGGCAGTAAATAGTACATTTTGAGCTAAAAATAAATTATCCAAGCAAACTATACAATTCTCAATTAAGCACCCAAAAAGTACACTGACAAATTAAAAATCTAGAAATGGTTGTTAAAAATCACCATGGTACCACATTGATTTTTTCAACTCTTCTTAGAAAATAAAAGTTTAAGATGTAGTTTTGAAAAGTCAAGTTTAACAAGCAACCTAATAAATAGCACTGTGAAACACTAAATTTTCTATGAAAACACAAACTAAGTCAAAAAGTCACTCAAAAGTACAATACAGGTCTCATTTTGTACAGTCTTTACATGAAAAGGAATTATTGAGCTATCAATTCTGAAATTGATTTATCTTTAATTACCAAATGAAACAATTGTTTTACACAATACTTAATCTAGGTAGAGAAACTCCAATTACATTTAACAGTCTTATTCTGATTTTATAATATTCTAGAAGCAGCAGAATTGTAAAGAAAAAGGGAACACAAACTTTTAGTTTAAAATTAAATGTACAACTACTTTATTGTCGATTGGTGCATAACCTTTCAGTTGCAAGATGTATCATGTACCTGAGGTAACAGAAAACATCCTCAGATGAGCCAGAAATGTATTTTGGACAATTTTGAACATTTCAGCATCGATAGCTCATATACTATTAAAGGGTATGCTCAAAAAAAAGTTTTAAATTTTAAAAAAGTTATCTGTTGAAAACACCTGGATTAGACTCTTCTCCTTACCTAGTCTAACCTACCTCCTTAATCCCTTAATTCCATCCTTTCCCTAATTCAATTGTTCACACAATTATCTTGCCTCATATAATAAACCCGTCTCTCCGGTTCTATTGCCTCATTCCCTGCTATCTACAAACATACTCAGATCCTCCAATTTCTTAAAGATAACCTTCACTTAGTGTGTCACCTTTCCAAATTATATTCACCTTCCTTTCACAGTCAAATTCTTAGAAAAAAGCTAGCTATACTCACTGCCCCCACTTTCTTTTCTTTTCAGAGTTCAACTTCTTGTAATATGGCTTCTAATCCTATTACTCAAATGAAATTGCTTGCCCAACATTACTCAATGACCTATCAATTTCTAAGCTAAATAGTGCTACTCATTTGTTTTTCTGGCACCACTGACTACATTCCTATCTTATATCCTTTTCTTCTCTAGGTTTTCATGATACGGTTTTCTCTTGGCTCTCTGTTGACCATCTTTCTCTGGATCTTCATCCATACCCCACTTCCTAATTGCACCTAACCTACAAGGTTCTGTTCCATTACTCTATTATCCTTCAACGAACTCATCAGCTTCCATAGATTGAATTTTCACTTTTCTACAGATAGCCCCAGTCTTTAGAAAAGACCTCAGCTCCAGATCAGCATCACCAACTGCCTACTAGACATTTCAACATGGACATCCTGTAGGCATATTAAATGTCATGTACAAAAGAACTCATTAATCTGTCCACCTCAAATGCACCCTTCTTCTGAATTTTGCAATTTCATTAAGGGGTACCACAGTCCTTCCAGTGACCTAAATCTCAAACCTTGAAGTCACTTCAACTCACCTTCTGTCACTACACTTATCCAATCAATTATCTCATCTTATTGCATTGCATCTCTGTACTCATATGGCTACCTCCTCTTCCCCTCTGCTCTGCTTCCTCCCATTGCAATAACTCATTTACTGGTCTCCTGCTTCAGGTCTCTTGCTTCTCCAATTTCTCCAGTCACTGAAGTGATATTAGTGAAGCACAAATGTGAACACATCATTCCTCTGCTTAGTAAAATCCCATGGTTACGTATTGTCTCTACTATCAAATGCAAATTCTTGTTTGGCATTTAGAGTCCCTTACAACTTGATTCTAGTCCACCTATATAAGTTAATAATACATCATTACTCCCATTCTTTGGTCTCCTTCATCTTTTTTCCATTCCCTTCTTCTTCTCTATTCCTTTGCAAGTCTCTTCCCAATGCCTGGAATGTATGTATTCCTTCCTCTTCACCTCTGCTTTTAGAATCTAGTTTGTTTGTTTATTCCCTTCAAAATTCAGATTAAGCACCACCTACTACACAAAGTATCACATGGGCAGATGATGTCTCCTTTCTGCCTCCATCTAAGTCACTTTGTATTTCTTTTATACATCTCTATAAATGAACATGTCACACTCAGTAGAATGTAATCTCATCAATGGCAGGGACTTTCATTTTTGCTATGCTCATGATCATAGACAGATCATAGACTAATCTAGAGATGGAAGGAAAAATTATAAGTCATCAAGTGTAACTTCATTTTACAGACAGGAAACAGGTGTCCAGAGGAGTCAAATCATTTGAACACTGTAAAAATGGAAACTGAGCTGGGATTAAATTTGAGGTAAGACAAGTTTGAGGTTAACTTTCCAAGGTCCTTCCGTCCCCAGTGCCTAGCACAATGCCCGACACATACAGTAACCATTTAATAAATATTTGTTCACTGACACAAAGAAGTTTAAGACTATTCTCAAGAGAATCAAAACCATATCATTCAAATGCAGAACACAAATATCCCATTTCTTTGGTTACTTGAATATCTGAAAGGGACAGAAATTACCTTTAAGTAATCTGCATGTTTACTATCATAATTTGACATCTACAGAAAGGATTGTAGAAACTTATGCCAGTGTAAAGTTACTTGGACTCAGTTCCTTTGGTTTATTGCTTTGAGTATGTATTATACCCAGTCATAGCATTTTAAAATGTGTTCCCACAAACCCCTGCTAACAGTGCAATAAAACCATGTAAAAGTTAATTCAGGAATGAAAGAAATCAACTCAATGTCAGCAATACCTTTAATTAATTTCCCAATAGCTATGGCATTTTATTTCATGTACTAGGGTTAGCTAATAAACACTACTATTTTATTTTAAAAATACATTTTATTTAAGAAAATAATTACATTTCTGGCTTAATTAAACTGGATTTTTAGCTTATTACAAATTAGCATATGTAAGATATATGGCACCAAAATGAAAATATCGAATAAAGGATTTAGACATTTGCTCTTAAAGACCTTAAAATCTATTAAATAACGATATGATACAGATTAAAGATTCACATGGAAATAATGACAACCAAAACATATCGAGTACTATCTTGAATAATCAAGATTAAAAAAAAAAAACTACAAATGTTTCACTGGTGCATAAAGGATAGGAATCACATACATTATTTATTCAAAAGATCTTTCACTTACATCGAAGAACTTCAACAATTAAATCCAAATCAGTACTGAGTTTCTTGATGTGGTCGAGGTTAGCAACCGTTGTTATTGGCACATACTGATCACTATCCATCTGTGATATAAGATACATGTCACTTGCAAGATTCTCTCTGTTTAAAACAAAATAGAGGGGTTTATTTTATTAATCAATATTAAGCAATTAAATAAAAACTTATTACTTCAGATATAGGCAAGGATAAATACACATGTATTTTCTCATTTTATATGACCTATTCCTTAGAGGCTGCATGTAAAAACAAATTATATGCACTAAATTATTCTTTGAATATTAGACATGATTCTACAAACTGAAATCCAAAAATTCAATGATTCATCTTGGACCTTAAGTAGCCCTGGGTTCTCAAAAATGATTTAAGTAGACTCCAAATTCTGAGAAGCTATACTTATACTAGATAAAGGGTAGACTGTATTATTCAAAAACGAGCCTGGATCACCCTCAATAAGGCTTCTTACCAAAAATAAGCCACCAAGTGATAAAACTTTTGGCCACAGCAACTTATATTTTTTTAACAGGATGTGGACAAATCACAATTTGTGAAGAATACAGCATACAATAACAACTTACATGAAAAAATAAATTTTTTAAAAATACAAGTAACAGTCCTGACCTTATTTTTAAAATTAAGTTTGGTTTTAAAGTGAGGTATGCTTCTTTGCTCCAGAATTCTATTTAAAAAACAATTTCAAAGAATTCTAATAATTCCTGTGAATATAAGCAACCTTTCCTTCAGCAAGATCTTAGCCAATAAGCTGAAGAGTATCTTATAAATGGGGAATTAATAGTAATAACCACACTGCCAACACAACAACATAATAATATCAACTAATTTTTCTATAGACTCTACATTGTAGAAAATGACCGCTCTTCTACTTCTGACCAGCCAGCTCCATACTTTTGGAAACAAGGCTGTCAGAAAATAGAAGGCTGGCTTAGCATAAATATATCATTATAAAAATGCAAAGCACAGGCATTCTATCTGACAGTGGGAGAGCAAATAAGAGATATCATCCAATTCAACCAAGGGAATTCAGAGCTTACCTCTTACCTTTCACTGTTCCTGAAAGAATCCATTTGCTTTTCAGAGAACAAAAAATGTTACAAAATCAACAGCTACTGTAGATATGGAATAATCTGGCATTCCAAGTGACATCAGGTATTGGTTTTGTGTTTTGAGATATAATGCAGAATGGGTTCTTAAATTTTCCCACGTCTGATGAAAAGTGAATAGCTTAAGATTTCAGATTAAAATTTGATATATGTACTCTTATCTTTATTTTAGCAAACTCCTGCATATAGCCATACAACCCTAATAATATTTTTAAAATTGACAGACAGTTCCTATAAATCATAATGGATAGTCTTACCGAGATAAGCAGAATTCCAGTGTTTTTTTAAGTATTTCTCGGGGGTCTTCCTGGACTTCTTCACTTTCTTCTGTACAAAAAATAACAAATAACTCAGAAAACAAGATAAAAGTATGCAACTACTACTACTAAACAATTACTCTGAAAATGTCTGAACCAATCTTCCGATTTAAAATTACTGTTACTATTTCTTCATGGTAAATTAAAAGAGATGAAGAATTAAAGTTATCAACTACCCATCCAACAAGCAAACATGGGAGCAAGGAGGCAGGCAATTAATACTGAGTCTTTTTGAGTCCCATTTGCTAGAGCTGTATGAAAGTACAGTAAATCTGGACTAGATAACCCCTATTCCAGTTCTAAAATATCATACCAGATAAAACTCAAGTGGATTATTATACTGAATTGTCTAATTAAAGAGAAGTGGTTACATGTGTCATTTATCCAATTTATGCATTTTGCTTTGTTGTAAGAGAAATTTCCCAAAACTGTCATAAATACCTTCATAAGTACATTCCCTGAATTACGCTAGATTAAATTAACTAATAAACCACATAACAGGTACATCAACAACAGTGAATTAGTTTGTTTTCTCATACCTCTTTGAACAAATTTCCCCATCTTTTCTGGATCAATAGGTGTGAAACGATATGACAGAGTTGTTTTGATTTGGATTTTCCTGGTGGTGGTTTTTAATATTTTTGTTTATGTAACTATCTGAAATAGTCTGAATTTTTTCTTCTGAAAATTGTTTACTTATGACCTTTGATCACCTGCCTCCCTGAGGAACAGATCTTGACTCTATATATTTGTGTCAATTCTCTACAGACTTTGGACATCTGCCAGATCATATATTTAATGAAAAGCTTTTTCCTCTCAATTTTCATTTTTTCTTACAATTCTAGCTGAAGTTTTTTTTGTGTGTGTTTGAATATCTCTTGATATTCTTGACCTTTTATTGCTCCAAATAAACTTATTATTTTTTGCTAATTCTATGAACCAATTCTGTTTTAATTTTTTCATCTTAACAGGAAATTTGTAGAATAATTTGAGCAGTAATATCATTTTTTTTTAAGCAATTAGGGTTAAGTAACTTGCTCAAGGTTACACGGCTAGTCATTATTTATGTGTGGGTGCTCATTTTCTGAGGCCGGATTCAATCTCGGGTCATCCCAACTCCGAGGCCGGTGCTCTTATTCACTACGCCACCTAGCCGCCCCTAGTAGTATCATTTTTATAAAATTGGCTAAGCTTAAACCTCAAACAACAACAAACCAGTTTAGATTGGACTTTTAAGAATTATTTTGTAAGTAAAGTTATATAAATTCCTTATATAACTTGGTAGGTTTCCCTGGACACTTAAAGTATTCTGTTATTTTTAAAAGGAATTTCTTCTCTTTCTTACTTTTGTTAGTACAAAAAAAAAGGTAAGTGATTCATATGCATTTATTTTATATTATGCTACTTTGCTGAAAGTCTCAACTTTCTCTACTGATTCCAATATTGGGCTGTATGGAGGATACATTTGGGTACATGAAAAAAAACATTAGAAGTTTCACTAATATCTAACATAAGAAATGACTGGTAAGGTACTCTTACTTCCTATGAGATGGTCATGTGTTATATGAGGGGAAAGGACTTCCACAAAACCTGGAGGCTTCAACATGGTAATTTCAACATATTATGTGCGTGGCTAAATTGCTTTATACATTACATCATCTAATTTTACCTAACACTGTCAAAAATGGACAAGAGTTTAAAAAAGAATTTCAAAAAGAAGCCTGAAGGTGACACCAATAATACAGGTACAAGTGAATAACAGATGAAAATGGCAGAGGTAACATTTCTTCTGTTCCTACTGTAACCTTTTTATTAGTCACTTAAGTTAAAAAAAAAAGAAAAAGGAAATAATCAGATCCACCAATGCAAAAATAATTGACATCATTAAGCCAATTACTTGAAACGTGGGTTATACTCCCTATTATAAATAATGATCTGGTCCCAAAGTGTGTATCATACCTTAAGATGTCGGCTAATAAGTCACCATAAACAGACATTTACAAACTTTTGTAGGAAAAAATGACGAGTGTCACTTATACAAACTTAAAATTTGCAAAGAAGATTTTATATGCTGCTTTAAAATCTTCTAAACAAAGAATTTCAGTAGGTTTTGAACCCATTTATTTTTAAAAGCATAAAAATCTAACACCTTATAACTAAATATAAACAGTGATAGAGAAAAAAATTACCTTCTCTTTGCATGTACTTACTCCATTGATTACTTTTTCTCATATTATTTATAGCTTGTACTATGTAAGTTGAAAGTGTAGACAATAGCACCCTTCCTACTTCTCTCTTGATATTATTCAGAGAGCCTCCAGCATTTCTGGAATTCTAGATCTTCAGATACTTTTTGTCGTAGCAAGGTAAGGTTCTTTTATTCCTATGCTTTTTAGTTCTTTGTGTATTTTGCAGAAGACTTTTAATATGTCTACATCAATGTTATGATTTAAAATATTATTTGTTTTTAATATTTATGTTTATAATTTTACAAATATTGAACTATTCTTGCATGTCTAGCAAAAATCTCATCTTAGTGAAAACTTTTTTAATATACTATTGTAGCTTCTGTGTTAGTGTTTTATTTAATACATTTACATCACTATAATAAGTTCAGTGGTCATATAACTCTTTCTTCACCTTCCTCTACTTAGTCTATGTATCAGAATCATGTTTGTTCCATAGAAGATACATAGAACAGTATCATCTTTATTTTTGTAAACATTCCACTCTAGGCAATTGCTAATACTGACTACTGCATTGGCAAGGGGGCGTTTTCTCACCTGAGAAAAATTCTCATTCCCTGTAGCAATGAAATCACAGGTCTAATTCCTGTCAGTGTTAATATAGTAGTTACTTGTGGGTTTGTTTTTGAAAAAATCTTAAGGAGAATTCACTTATATATCTATTCAGACAAGAATTTGTTTCTTTGTCAGTTCTTCTATGTTTTGATCAAATTATCTGCGACCAGCTTGTTTTAACTCATTAGTCCCTGTTTTGTTAATCCAGGTAGGTTTTTATTTTTGTAGATATTCATTAATTTTATTAGTTTTCTATTTGGAAGGCATATAATTAGGCATAGTAGGGTTAAAAAAAATTATTTTCTCCATTGTGAATGCACATTCCCTCTTCCTAAAAAAAAAATCCAATTAGCTTTATGTAATCAAAGTTATTTATTTTATCTTCTGTAATTTCCTCTATCCATTCTTTTTTGGTTAAGAATACCTCTAACTCATAGCTGTGAATGACTTGAAATTCCAATTTTTTTATGCATGATCATTAATGTTAAAGTTACATATTCATTTATAACCTATTGCAATTTTATCAAACAGGAAATGCTTTCCTAAGCAATTTGTGCTTTTTAATTTATCAAGCATTGGGTCACTCAGTTCTATCGTTTCTTAATTTCTTTTGTCTATGTTTATTTGATAAAAACTGCCAGGAAAATTAAAAAGTAGCCGGGCAGAAACTAGGCACAAAATAAACACTGACCCCATACTCCACAATACATTTCAAATAAATCATTTCATAGAAATATTAGAAGAGAAGCAGACCATATACCTTTCAGAGTTATGAGTAGATGCATTATTAACTAAACAAGGAATAGAATTACAAAAGATAAAAACAGAAAACTTTGATTACCTCAAACTGAAAACCTTATACACAAATAAAACTAATGTACCCAGGATGACAAGATAAGTGCTCAAACAGAAAAACCTCTACAATAAAGATCTGATGCCCAAGAAATACAAAAATTAACCAATACATAGTTATATCACACACACACACACACACACACACACACACACACACACACTCACTCTCTCTCTCTCTCTCTCCTTCCCCCCCATGCTTTTTTGGAAATAAGACCAAAAGCTATTTGCCAGTGGTGAAAGGATACTAACAAAAAGCTAAATGGTCAAAGGATATGAAAAAACAGTTCTCAAAAAAACCCCTACAAATTAGTAACAACGATTCAAAGAAATACTCCCAGTGATATTAAGAGAAATGCAAACCAAAATAACTCACATCCAGCAAGTGGCAAAAATGACTCAAGATAGGTATTGTTAATATCAGAGAAGTGATAGGTATGTAACTGTATTGTTGATGGAGCTATGAATCAGTAAAACTATTTTGGAAAGCAAGATGAAATTATGCAAAGTGATTAAAATTTCCACACTCTGATTCCACTAATAGGCTGATATACCTAAGAAGGTCAATGATAAGAAGGACCCACAGGAAGAATGAAGTAAGCAAAGCCAAGAAAATTACACATAATAACAACAAGGATATAATTGGAAAAGAACCAACAAAAAAAGAAATAAAAAGCGAATGGTAAGTAAGAGCACCTCAGAGTTGGGATGACCCGAGATTGAATTCGGCCTCAGAAAATGAGCACCCACACATAAATAATGACTGGCCGTGTAACCTTGAGCAAGTTACTTAACCCCAATTGCTTAAAAAAAAAAAAGTGAATGGTAAAATATTACGAAGAATAAACATGTCTTAAAAAAAAAAAAAGATATCCTCCAGATACATCCATCTGCAGAACTGAGAAGTGCAGGAATGAGTAAACTGCACACATTCTAAGGCTTTTTCAAATTATTGATCAGTTATGTTGTTTTTATTACTTATTATTTTTGTCTTTAAAAATAATGTTTATTAAATATACAGAACGTCTCTTTGGGAGAGGAAGGAGGAGAAACACTGGGGATGAAAATGAACTTAACAAGTAGTCTATTTCACTGGCCTTTTAGAAATCAACAAATCTACAAGCACTTAGTAAGTACCTACTCTATGTGTCAGGAAGTTGGGAACCAAAGACAAGAATTGAAATAATTCCCACTTTCTCAATGATTTTTACATTCTAAAACTTAAACAAAAACCCAATTAGGTTAATATTATCAGCTTAACAGCCTTGACTTTCAATAATTTCTATTTTGGTGTTTTTCTGGGAATTCCTTTATTAAAATTTCTAGGATTTGTTTTATAAGTTGCTGTAATAGTAATGTAATTTGATCCCTTTGTATTGGCAAAGCTAACAGGTACCTAGCACCTAGTTTGAAATTAATTAGATTAAGCCTTTGTTAAGAAACAAAAGATATGAACCCCTGTTGCCAACCTAACAGTAAGTTGCTAATGTAACAGGAAGGGGCAGAACAAGGAGAAGCTAACAGGCATATAAGGAGAAGCCCCAGCTGGAATTTCAGATCTTCTTGGTGCCAGGTTCTGGAGGGTGAAGAAGACAGACCCAGGCTGGAGAGAATGACTTTTGAGAACCTGGATGAAGTGATTTTGATTCTGGGAACCAGCCAAAATTTCTGTTGAAGACCTTTGAGGGCTAGCAAGAGCTGCTTAAGGTGCTGCTAGAAGAAACATGACTGTGGTGTTGGTACTTTGTCTGTTTGTGGCTTTATTAAGCATTGACTTCCCAGGAATAGAGACTGTGAAGGATTTAAGGTGGACTGGACACTATGAGCTTCGCTGTGGAACAGGAACTGCACTGACAGCTGGACAAGGAGCTGGGAGCTGTCTTGCCTTTGAACCCGGGTGACAGGTTGGTGAATTCAGATAGAAGCTGGGACCATGGAAGGGAAACCATGAAAGCTGAAAGCCTGCCCCAAGTCAAGATGAAAAGACCTCTCTGTGAATACTGAGTAGTGACTGACCCTGAACTAGGTATGGATGTAATGGTCAGACAACTGGAAGTCCTGTCTACTGAACTGTGTTATTTTCTGTTGAGTATTAACTGATGGAATTGTTATCTATTTGTGACTGTATTTCGTGATAGAATTAAGGACTCTGTGCTTGACTAAATTAATGTACTACCCAAGGTAGAAGTACTCTGACTTTTGCATTTTGTGACCCTTAAGGGGGAAAACCTCCTTGAGGATGATTGAATGATTGAGTTACTAAGTGACTGACTAAATGATTGTACTTTGCTCAAAACTATGTGACTGCTGTGGTGAAAACTATGTTGCCACTTTAGTGATAAGCCATTGTAAATGTTCTATTTTGGTTTTCTGTAATAAGTTGTAACATTGTGAATGCAGAACCTTGATTTTCTGTGAAATAGTGTTCACTATACTGTACAATCAGAACCTTGAAAGCTGTTCACAGCAGCAGTCGTCTGGAAAGCTGCTCGTGCATGGCTTTACAGGTGCACGCTCATTTTTACTTGCCTTTGATTGAAACAGATGGATGGATGGACAGATGGACAAACAGGAGTCATTTAAAACTACATTAGATATATTCTACAAATCTGCATATACAACATTAAAAAAATATTTTTAAACAACCTATCCCTTAATCTCTTTCTTAAGGAAAAGAGTGTTCCTTCTATGCCTGAATCTTCTGTTCATATTT
Organism: Gymnobelideus leadbeateri; assembly: GCA_011680675.1. Lineage (NCBI taxonomy): Eukaryota > Metazoa > Chordata > Mammalia > Diprotodontia > Petauridae > Gymnobelideus > Gymnobelideus leadbeateri. The sequence continues at coordinate 42,309 of WOXC01003402.1, forward strand.
TATTTACTGATTTCATTTTGCTGTTAGTCTATAAACTGTTTTAATATTTTTATCTTCCTGCATTTATGTTGCTTATAATTGAATAACCAATCTTTTTATTTTGTGAAGGTGATGTGTGATGATGAAAACTCAGCATTCTCTTAAGATTGCCAAAAAAGGGGGTGGGGGCGGCTAGGTGGCGCAGTGAGTAGAGCGCCAGCCCTGGAGTCAGAAGGACCTGAGTTCGGATCCGGCCTCAGACACTTAATGCACACACAAACAAAAACCTAGCCTTGTGACCCTGGGCAAGTTACTTAATCCCAATTGCCCTCCAAAAAAAAAAAAAAGATTGCCAAAAGTATATCATATTTAGTTTTTCTAGCAGTCTGAACATATTTAACTTCCAGTTAGATTTATGAAAAACTGAGAAACACTGAAGCTTCTAGATATTCATCTAGTACTTCCTATAATCCAATTAGTATTTTACTGTTGCATTATCAGAGGGACATGATTGTTACTGCTTTTTAAAAATTGTGAGGCATAAATTCTACTCCAATCTTTTTTAATCATGTTGTAAACTTGATGTTTTATTTTAAACATTAAATTTGGGGATTTTCTTTCTAATTTATTGTCCTACATATCTACTTTTAACAGTTAAGATTTTTAACTGTCAAGTTTTTCCCCTTGCCAAGTTCTATTATAATTGTTTCTTCTCTTTTAAAAGAAAAAAACCCACCACATATTACATCTATTTATATAGATAGATAGAAATATAGTTTATATTGTCTCTTCTCTTTCCCCATCAGCCCAGGCCTGATTACTGTCTTGCTTTTGTTCCCCTTGTGTTTTGCTTAACACAAACTGTGTGTGTGTGTGTGTGTGTGTGTGTGTGTGTGTGTGTGTGTGTGTGTGTGTGTGAGCTTGAGCTCTTCTTTGTTCAGCTTGGATAAGGGTAAACTGCATGAGACCCCTAAGTTATTCCCTTATATATTTTGCCCTTCACCTGGAATGTTTAAATATGTGAAATAAATCTCTCCCTTCAGGATTTTTGCTCCTTGTCTTTTGACCATCCAAATTTGGAGCTCACATCTTAATTTGTTCCCATTTGTTGGTGAAAGTAGGCTGGTCCGTGTGACCTTGGGCAAGTCACTTAACCCCAACTACCCTGCCTTCCCCCAGAAAGCAAAAAAAAAAAAAAAAAGAGCATGCTGGTCAAAATGGTTCTTTCTGCCCCCCCCCACCCCCCGCCCCTTACAAAGTGTAAGCAATAAATCTTTTCAAGATGTTCTAACTTGTTTTACCTACCTGAAGTTCCTTTTGCCAGTGTGCTTACATTTTGAGCAACTCTGCCTAGCAATGTTTTTTCAACAGGAATGAATGGAAATCAAAATTTCATTAATAGGCTTTTTAAAACCCTACAGCATTACACTCAACTTAATACTGTTATTTTTGTTGTATATTTTCCTATGCTCTTCTGTATTCTTTATTCCCATATTATTTTTCCTTCCAATGATGCACAGACCTATGCAAATCTGCCTTGAATAAATGGAGCATCATCTGCATCTTCCTAGCTCATTTTGATGTTTTCTTTTCTCTTAAATCTGGACCCCTCAATGTCAGCAATTACCATTTTGAGTGAGTTAAAGCTGTTTGCTTGTCTATTTGGGTCCTCTGTGGATTTTCTAAATCTCTGTTTTCAGTAGTTTTAGGCAATTTACTTTTCTATTTCTCAAAATATAGTTGTTGGTTTTTTTATGTTCCATTGTATTTGTGAGGGAAGCTAAGAATTCTTAAATTTATGTCTGCTTTTTAAGAAACTCGTTTTTTGATAAAAGATATCATGTTCTTTCCATTTTGTAGTTCTAATTTCCCTCTAATATTTCTTATTGCATCATGAGACTTTTTAGTTATCTCCTTCATTCTTTTTATCTTCATATCCCATGATATTGAAAGTTTTGTTAAACTATTTCTAGCTTCAGTTCTAAGCCATCCAGTCTTCTTTGGAGTTTTTTAAATTAAGAAATCTAAATTTGCTCCTTATCATTTCCATAGGGATTCCAACCATTCTTTGGTACTTATAACCAATTCCATTCTTTATTTTTTCTGTTGCTTCAGTTGAAGCTAGTAGAGAATTATCTTCTTTTGGAATTTTATCCTGGATTCTTTTACTTCACAGTATTTTTTTCCTAGGAGAGTCTGTGCAGATTTTTCCATGTTAGCTTATCTCAAAGGAGTGAATTACAATGAAATACAATGAATGAGTAAAGCCAGCTTCAGATTAAGGAATATCCAGGGTTAAGTTATACCTCTGACCTAAACTGGATTACATGACCCTAAACAAATCACTTAACATCTCAAGGTATCTACATTAGAGTTTCTAAGATTAAAAGTTGCAGATGGTTGCTTAATTTAATAATCAGCCTATCAAGGGAATTCCAGGGAAGAGAATGTACTAGAGAAGACTTTGATGCAAAGATGAAGTGACTGCTAAGACTTGCTGATGGGGTCTACTACAGAGATAACGACAATTTAGATGACATTGTTCAGTGGAGCCTGGCCAAGGAAATCCAAAGAGGAGCACAGATATATTAGCATGATCCTCTGCTGCTTTTCTTAGGGACTGAATACCTTTTAAGAATCTTTTCACTCTTTTCTTCTTGTTTTTAACCTGTTTTGCTATTTTGAAGAAACATGGGATTGGAGGACTGACCTTAGATAACCCCTGTCACTCATCTATTTTGTTAGAATTTACTTGTATTTTCCTTTTTTTGCACATATACAATTTAACTACTAAAAGACTGCTAAGATTTACGTCTAGGACTGGGCCTAGGCAAAGTTTAAGCAGGTGATAAGAGTATCCAATGTCTTCACTCTACTTCGCCATGAAAATTTTTATGCTACCCCTTGGGCCAATCAAGTCTTCTGCTCTGCTCTTTTGAGTCTTCTTATGCCATTCTTCACTACATAATCTAAAATGGAGCTAGCTATCAATAGGAACTTTATTAATGAAAATCAAAATCAAAGAATCGTATGCTTTGAAAGTAGCTTACTACTGTAAAACTGAGAAATTGCAAATCCAAAAATTTCCAACAAAAGATAAGGAAAAAAATCCTGTCCTCCAAAAAATGAACCCACACCCCCAACATACCACCTATTTTGTGGGCAACTATGACTACAGAGCAGTTAAGTTAAGCAGTTAAGGGGTTGCAAGGGAGGGAAAGAATAGGAAGGCAAAAAGGCAAAACCACATTATCACTGAATTTGGTTCAGGGAGAGAATGACATACATACTAAATGGGATATCTCAACCTGCAGCAGAATAGGGGGAACGGGGATGAGAGGAGGGATGATGGATGGGAGGGCATCCTTGGGGGGAGGGGGGGTTGGAAGTACCCACTATAGAAGAGGGACAAGATCAAGTAGGGAATGGACCAGGTGGGGGGTGGGATGAGTGGGAGGGAATTATAAGCAGCCTTGCACAATATATCTACTATGGTAATGTTTTGCATAGCTAGACATGTACAACATATACTGAATTACTTATCTTCCCAGAGGGAATGGGTGACAAGAGAGGAAGGAAATGGATCTGAAATTCGAGGTCTTAAGATTAAATGTTTCAAATATATATAAATACTATTATTAATACTCTTTTGCTTGTAATTTGGAGGTAAGATGTGCAGGCACTGGGACACAAAGATTCACCTTCCTCTAATGGAAAAGTCGAAGGGGGTATGGGAGAAGATAGGGGAGAAAGCAGATTGGAGGAAGTGATATCTTGTGGGACTGCTATTCTGGGAGGGTAGGTAGGGGAAAAACAGGGGGGGGGGAATAATTGTAACTCAAAATCTGGGGGAAATGAATGATGTAAAACAGAAGTTAATAAAGCATTTGTTTAAAAAATAAAATAAAATAAAAAAAGAAATTAGTGATAAAAAAAAAAAAAGAAATCTATCTTACCCTACAGTTAAACAGAAGGGGATGGGGGAGAGGCGAAAATTAGAGGAAGGGATAATTAGAAGCAAAACACTTGAGAAGGACAAGGTGAAAGTAGCAAGAGAATAAACAAAGTAGAAGGAATACAGAGAAGGAAAATACAGGTAACAATAGTAACTGTGAAAAAAAACTGTGAAGCACAAAAAAATAAAAGAACTGATAAGCAGGCAGACTCCAGAAAAATCTGGAAAGACTTACATGAATGGATACTGAGTGAAGTGAGCACAACAAGGAGAATACTGTACACAGCAAAATGACTAACTTTCATAGACTTGGTTCTTCTCAGCAATATTAGGATCTAAGGCAACTCCAAATGACTCACGATGTAAAATGCTATCCACATGCAGAGAAAACAACTATGGAGTCTGAATGCAAACTGAAGTATACTATTTGCTCTTTTGTTGTTGTTTTGTTTTTTCTTTCTCATGGTTCCTCCTACTGGTTCTAATTCTTCTTTAGAACATGACTAATGTGAAAATGTTTAATATGAATATTTATGTAGAGCCTATATCAGATTGCACACTGTCTTGGGGAGGCGAGAAGAAAAGGAAGGAAGGGAGAAAAAATTAAAAACTCAAAAGCTTATGAAAGTTAATGTTGAAAATGAAAAATGAATATTTTTTTAAAAAGGAAAACAATAAGCAATGTTAAATGAATTAGAGTCATGGTTTTATATGGAATCCTCTTTTTGTCATCTATTATGTATACTGAAATGTCCTCTTTTTGGCATTAAGTTCAGAAATTTTAAAATTTTAAAATTTTAAAATTTTTAAAACTAAAAAATAAAAATTCTGCTGAAGGGAAAAAAATACCCCTTGTACAGTACACAGTCCTAGAACTATAGTACAGGCAGCAGTCAAAAAATTACAAATTTGAGAATTTTTTGTAAATCAACTACCTAGAATTTAGAATTCACTTTTCTATCAAAGTAGCACTATAAATATGAAAGACCTTAAATACCAAACAGAGTTTTTGTATTTTGTGCTTGAGACAATAGGGAGCCTGAAGCTTCTTAGACTTGTGTGTTAGAAATACTGTTACGATTATGTGAAAAGCAAGAGGAAAGTGAAAAACCAAATCAATGAGAAAGCAGTTACTACAGCCCCTAAGAGAAGTGATAAAGGCCTGAATTAGGGTAGTAGATGTGAGTGAAGAGAAAGTAAAGAATGGAAGAGTTGCTGTGGAAGTACAATCAACAGAACTTTGCAACGGAGTATATGAAGGCATAAGGATGACCAAAACTGTGAACTTTTTATTTTAAAAAAATATTTATTTTTTATTATTTAGAAGGAAGGTAATATACTCAATGGAAACAGCAAAGTTAGGCAGAGGGATAGTTTTGAAATATTTGTTCTATTTTGGACCTGCGCAAGCAGTTGGTAACAAGGGACTAGAAAAAGTTTGATAAAAAAAGAGAGCTGGATGTTAGATTTGGGAATCATGCCCACAGAGATAACTGAACACCCCCGATATAGACAGAAAGCCCAGAACATCCTGGGGAGGAAACACAGTGAACAGTCAAGCAGGTCAAAAGAACCAAAAGACATTAAGGTCACAAAAACCTACAGAAAATATCAAGGAAAAAAGGTAAAGGCAAATAGTGCCAAGCACCAGAGAGAAAGCAAGAGAATGAGGAAAAGGAGGAGGCCCACTACAGATCACAAAAGAAAAAAAGGAAAGTTAGTTTAAAGGACTATTTTATCCTAGGTAGAAAGCAAAAAGAAACAGCCCCTAGTCCCCCAGGAGCTTACATTCTACATATGTATAAATGAAGGTATTTACAAAATATAAAACACTCCCCAAGGTAATTTAGAGAGAAAGAGGTAAAAGAGAAAACAGGAAAGGCTTCACACAGAAAGTGGAGCTTGCGATGACTTTTGAGGTTAACCTGGAATTCTAAGAGGCAGAGAAGCACAATGTTCTCTATAAAGAGCAATAAGAAAGTTCAATTGACTGGACCAGAGTATAAGGAGAGTAAGGTCAATGATATGACAGTCAAGTTACCAATGTTTTCAAGTGCCACCAAGAAGCAAGACTAAAACAAGTCAGGGCTAAATTTCATTTCTGTGTCCCCAGAGCCTAGGACACTGCCTCATAAATAGTTTGTGCTTAAAAAGAGGTTGATTAATTTGAATCAGGTTTACTATGATAGTGATATCTGGAAATCTCATTGTATTTCCTCATTTAATTTTACAAAAAGACACACTGTATCTAATTTGGTTATATAAAATTCTAATTCAACATCTTTATTAAATAAGTCCAGCTGAAAGATAAATAAAAGTTAGTTTTTGGCCAAGTTACTTTATTCTGCTTGACCTCAGATTCCTCACCTATAAAATTAAAGTGGTAGATTCAGTGATTTAAGCCTTCAGCTTAAAAACAAAACATCCTAATATCTGAGAAAAACCACTATCTTGGTAACTCCCATCTTGGAAGAATCACTATTATGGAGGCAGCTAGGTGGTGCAGTGAATAGAGCACCAGCCCTGGAGTGAGGAGGAACTGAGTTCAAATCTGCCCTCAGACACTTAACATTTACTACCTGTGTGATCTTGGGCAAGTCACTTAACCCCAACTGCCTGCCTACCCCCTTCTAAAAAGACCAAATCCTTACCCCTGCCCCGCCCCCACAAAAAAACAAAAACAAAAAAACCCCACCATACAACTATGATATGGAACTAACTGGGATCCTGGAAATTTTATTTTTTTCACCATTACAACAAAATGAAACTATGTAAGTAATTTCCCCTAAGAATGACCTAAAGTACTTGCATATATGATGCAAATAAGTCACCAAATTCTGACAATTTTCAGTAACCTTTTACAACTCCTATTGCCATCATCCTAATTCTAACTCTTACTATTTCACATTTGTGGCATAATTTATTCAACTCCTTGCCCAGGTTTTCTCTCAATGCTATTCCAGTCTATTTTATATACTACCAGATCTAACTTACTAAAATTAATAGCTCTTCTTTATGTAGCACTTTAAGGTTTACAAAGAATTTTTCTTTTTCTTTATGGTAACCCTTAGAAATAAGCAAGCAAGGCATCATTATTCTAATTTTCCAGATATGGAAATACATTCAAGAAGAGGTTTAGCAATTTGTCACAGGTTGTAAAGTTAGCAGATGGCAAAATCAGGACCAAAATGTAGATCTTTTGATTCCCACTCTGGTACTCATTTCATCTCATTGTTAAAATGAGATGAAACAGAATTTTTACTGTCCTTCCCCTCTCCTTAAACACTTCCAATGGTTCTTGATTAGCTATGTGATAAATACAAATGCCACTGCCTGGCAATCAAGGTCTTCTGACCCCTATCTACTCCCTGGACTTATTTTTCCTTGCTTCCTTACCGCAAATCAAAACAGCTTACTAAATATTTCTTTTTTCTCCACACTGATATAACTTGAACTTCCTGGCCTCTTCCTCTTTTATAAAGAACACAAAAGCCATGCAGTTTACTTCAGGGAAGACTCAGTTCAGTTTCTAGTTCTGTAATTGTGAACAGGTCACTTAATCTCTTAAATACCTCAGGCAATTCTCTAAGTCACAGGTAGACAGGTTTCAATCTGTGTTGATGGAGAGGTTTCCCATACGGAAAGTTCTCTAGGATAATAAAACCATGGATACTTAGTATTTTTTGCTGATGACAAGGTTAAGGATCACAGAATAGTACAATTTCAGAATAAAACTGAAGATTACACAAAAAGCAATGTAAAGATGAATGGTGAATGTTACGATGTTCTAACATACGACCAACAATGACTTGGATGCAAGATGTCTCATAAAAGCAAATGAATGGAAAAAGAGGAAGGTCAGTTAAAACAACAAGGAATAACAATAGATAATTAGTCTAAGGTCTACAGTGTTGTTGATGGAACTTAAGAGATCCAGTAGAACACCTTCAGAATTGGGTATAGGAGAGGATAGACAAGAAATGTACTGAATGAAAAGACACAGATGAGTTTTAATCTGCACCACTGGAGGGAGAAACCTCATCAATGATATCATGAACATCTTAAATTTAACACTTAATTTAAAATTCTGTTTTTCTCATAGTCTACCAAAGCACCTTCCAGCATAGTGTTCTGCATGTAGGAAATCCTCAAATATTGAATACTGACAAAACAAGTATATCGTTTTCATTACAGCTGCTAAAACTGAAAAATATATTTATGGAGGAATCATATCAAAATATAATCAAATGTTATTAAGTAAATCATAGAATGTTAGAGTTGGAAAAGGGGCCTTAGAGACCAATTAGTCTACATCTCAAATTTATAGTTTAGGAAAACGAAGGAGCAGCTTGGTCAATTTGTCAAAGCAAATTAATAGCCAAACCAGTTCTAGATAACAAGCCTTCTGATTTTCAGTCTACTGGTGGCTGCCACACTGCATGGTATCCCCCTCTGCCCTCCCTCCAAAATTTAGTAATGTGTCATAATTCATCTATGAAAACATCTTATATCAAATACATCAGACTTACCTGTCTGGGGGTTTTCAGGCATAGACTCATATTCTGTATGGTCCAGTACCAAAGTGTTCATTTCTGTTTGGTCTGATAATGAAACTGGCTCTTGCAGGTCTGCTAACACTGCATTAGTATATGATGTGTCGCCATTACTGCTGGCATCCAATCCTGCAACTGGAAATTGTACCCCGAAAGGGAAAAGGAAAAAAATTCTCTCAAAAAAAAGTTTCTTTAGGCTTATTTTTGTTAAAAAGACTTTTAATGTAGGTCTTCAGTGTGTAAATTACTAAAAATTGATAATAGTACAATCTTTGTATTTGATAAACTAATAGTCTCTATGTAGAAAACAATAATGTAATTGTAAAACAAAAATACAATTTCAATAATTACCTCAGCTAGAAGAGGTTTCAAATTTAAAGCATACCTTCTTTGCAGGCATCTGGAGGGTGGTCTGCTATTTCTTCCCAGGCTTTGCTCACATTTCCATCAGCGGTACCACTTGCCTCCAAGTGTAACATATGATTCCCCCATACTTTTGCATTAGGGTTTAACTCTGAAACCTTGGCTGGTTCCTAAAACGGGATTTTATGAAATATTTTAACATAGTAAAACAGCATATAGATTTCACTTTTAAGGTTAAGTAAAAATGAATCTGTAGTAAGAAATTAATGGGGGGGGGGGTAGGAAAAGCAGAAGAGAGAGAGAAATGGAGGGGAAGAGGAAGACGGGAGGAAGAGGAGGAGGGAGAGAAAGAATATTACATCAAAGTACCAAACATCTAATTCATTTCATACAACCTAAGCAGAGATTTGTTTCAGTGACCAAAGTGACTAAGTGACTTCAGTGACTAAGCTTTCCTATGGATTCCTTTAGTAAATATCTGACAGTTATTTTAGCCACAACATATAAAACAACTCAGTGTTCATTCATCTCATTAATAAGCAGGTATGTTATAAAAGAACCAATAACTGAGCTTTGGGGAGAAGAAAAACTAGGCCTAGAGCTCTAGTGTTCTTATTACCTCACAAGTTGCTGTCTTCTAATTCCTAGGCCAGACATACATTTTAACAAAGGTATGTTTAACAAATGGTATGAAATATTATTTTGGTATTGTGTTACTTAGCTAAATTTTAAAAATACTGGCTTGTATAAATGAAATGATACAGATCTTCAAAAATTTTTCAAAAAAAAAAAAAACACTATGAAAATAACTTTTTCCTTCAGAAAGATTAGGTAACAAAACAAAAACACAACACTGAGAAAGGAAAATGGTTTATCCAACATTTAAGAGTCATTAACATCTACAAGTCACAGTTAACTTCCATAAGATGTTTTATAAAAATATGAGGTCAACTGTACATTTTTAAAAATTAGATGTATGTTAACTTTATACTTTTTCTAAATTGATTTATTTACTTTTAGCTTACAACATTCAGTTCCACAGTCCCTTGAGTTTCAAATTTTCTCCCCCTTCTCTCCCCTACCCCCCTCATGGCAGCATGTACTTGAAAATAGGATCTACAAATATCTTCACATTAATCATTAGTCAGGTTGCTTTATATTTTTCAGAGCGCGTTTTCTCTATCACTTCACTGTCATCTCTATATTAAACTAGGGAACATATTGTATCTGGCTAATATGCTAGAAAACTGAGGCACAGGTCAATGTGCCTTTCACAAAGTTGTCTAATAAATTCCTCTCAGAATTAGGACTATAAACTCAGACCTCCTCATATCTTTGTCTAGTATTGTTCAAACCCACCACTCCATATCCAAAACAAACAAGGAATGGAATGCTCCAGTTAAATATCCTGATTATTCATTTTTTACTGCTGTTACTTAATTATTATTACTGTTATTGCTACTAATACTATTATTATTACCTGGCATTTATATAGCATTTTAAAGTTTGAAAGTTTTGCAAATATCATTACAGATAAGAAATTTTCAAAGAATAAAAAAATCCATTCAGTACTAAAATCATGCTGAATGTGATTTGCTGATGGGTCAAAAAGTTTTTTTAGAATTCTCTGAGGCCCTTCTGTAGTCATATTCAATCTAAAGAAAGGTCTAATAACTATAGTAATGAATATAATAGACAATAATACAATCAAATGGATGTATAACTGATGGCATAACCAGGCTAGTTGTTAGTGGTTTCATGTGAACTCTGCTTGGCCCTGTGTTAACATTTTTATCAGTGATTTGGATAAAATCATACATGTTGTAATCATCAGATTTACAGATGATAGAAAGCTAAGAAAAATGATAACTACAGTGATGAGTATAAACAATATTTCAAGATTATCTACAGCAACTGTAATACAATACGAAAATTACAATGATCTCTCTTAATGACAAAGTTGCAGGTACTGCTAATATATAATATTATCATAACATATTATATACAATAATAATATAATAATATACTACTATATGGTTCGTTTCCTTCATAATAGAACAATATGCTAAATTTCAGTCAGGGGTTCATTATATTAAATATATAATTTTTCCCCATCTAAGTTCACAGATCTTCTACACTTGATCCTAGGATTCCAAGTAAGAACCCTCATCCTAGACATGTGTTTTTAAAGTGTCCCCTAGGGCTCTTTTTATTGACCCACAGGTTTAACAACGTTCTAATCAAACTACAAATGATTTGGGGGGGGAAAAAGGTAAAAAAAAACTCAAATAAATAACGGGAAAGGGTAGATGTAGTAATCATAGAATCACAGAAATTGAGAGCTGGAAGGCATGGCAGAGTAATCATCTAGGCCAATTCATAGATGAAAGAAATTACCATATAGCACGGTAGACAAGCAGCTGTCCGATCTTTGCTTTAAGAACTCCAAGGAAGGGATAATACCTTACCTCTTAGTCCAATTCTGAACAACTCTAATTTTAGAAAACTTTTCCCTGACAATGAATCTAAATTCGCTGCTGTGTTACTTCCCATACTTCTGGTTCTGCCTTTTGCAGTCAAACAAAAACAAGTCTCACCTCTCTTCCATGACAAATGCTCCAAACGCTTGACGATGGCTAGGTGACTGTGGATAAAGCACTAGGCCTGGAGTCAGGAAGACCTGAGTTCAGGTCTGGCCTCAGACACTAAACCAACTAGCTGCATGATCCTGAGCAAGTCACTTACACCTGTTTGTCCCAGTTTCCACGTCTGTAAAATGAACTGGAGAAGGAATTCCGATATCTTTGCAAAAACAAAACAAAACAAAAAAACCCAAATGGGGCCAGCCATGATGAGTCAGACACAACTGAAATGACTGTACCAAAAAACACAATCAAATCATGTTGTTTTTCATCTCCAACCTAAATATTTAAATAATTAAGACAGACTTAAGACTGTTCCCCCATCTGGTTGCTCTCCATTGTCATTTCTTAAACCATGGTGTCTAAAATAAAATACAATACTCCAGATGAAGTGGCGTGACCTTTTTATTACCTTAAATCACTCTTCTTGGAACAGCCTAAGGTCACAGTAGGTTTTTAGGTTTCTGGGCAGTTACTTCACAATGCTGGTTCATACTGAGTTTGAAGTTTATTAAAATATCTTTTTCAGAACTGTTGTGTATCAATACCTCCTTAATTTTTTTATTTCTAAAGTTGTTTCTTGGCACTCAAATGCAAGAATTTATATTTACCAATACTGAATTTTATCTTATTAGATTTAGTCCAAACATTATCAAGATTCTTTTGGTTCATGAATAATATCCATTATTCCAAATAACACAGTTAACATCCAATGTGTTCATTATTTCTCTTAGCGTCCTATCATCTGCAAATCTGATGATTACAACATGTATGATTTTATCCAAATCACTGATAAAAATGTTAACCAACACAGGGCCAAGCAGAGATCCAAGCAGAGAGGGCAATAACAGGTTGACATGAAATCACTAATAACTAGCCTGGTTATGCCATCAGTTATACATTCATTTGACTGTATTATTGTCTAATTCATAAATTTCTTCTACACAAGAATACTATGATGAGATACTTTATCAAAAGCTTTGCTAAAATCCAAGTTAAACTCTATAACATTTGCCCTTTATCTATTAACTTATATATTTACCAACTCTTTCTAGAGATTCATTCTAGAAGGACTAAAGTCAAGCTCTTTGAAGCACTTCAACGTGCCAATTTTGCTTCTCCCTTTTTAAAAAAAATTGGGAAAGTTTGTCTAATTTTGTGGTACTCCTTGTTTTCTCTATGATCTTTCAAATGTCAGACTGGCTCAGCAACAGCATTTGCCATTTCTTTCAGGACCCAAGGATAGAACTCATTTGGCTAGGTGACCTGATTTTCTCACAAGTCAACTAAACATTCTACTGCTACTTTTACTTTTTTATCTTACGTATCTTGGGGCTATCAACCATGCCAGTAATTTTTATTCTGTCATTTCTAATTATACACAGGCCATTCTTCTCTCCCCTCGCCAGCCTTGGCTCATTCTGACCTTGCGCATTCCTTTCACCATCAGTAAAGGACCATGGCACTCTTCTCTTATTACCTGGGCTTGCTTCAAGTATAAGTTTCTTTTTAAAATCTAGATAGTAAGGCCCCATCTCTTCTGAAATTATCAATCTCCTCTTCAGTGAAATGACTTCCTTTTGCGTCATAAGGGTTTCCTTACTGAGTGTGTCTTGCAGGTTAACATCCCCTGAATTATTTTATCCTGCAGGATCCTATTTATCTTCCCTCTGATCTTTCAGACATGTCCACTCCCAAAGTTTAGGGGGCATAACAGTCTATGCCCAGATTTCTTCTCCTCCATCATTAAGTCAAGGGTGCAGTACTCAAGTCTCTTCAGGGTTTCCATCATATCTGCCCTAGCAGCCAGCTTCTCCATGTTGGTGAAAGTCAAATCCAGAAAAGAATTTCCCTTTAATCATCTCTTCAGGGGTGGCTAGGTGGCGCAGTGAGTAAGAGCGCCAGCCCAGAGGTGGGAGGATACTCAGATACTTAGCACCCACACATAAATAACTAGCTGTATAACCTTGAACAAGTTACTTAACCCCAATTGCTTTTTAAAAAAAATCACCTCTTCATCTTTTAAAAGAAAAAATGATTACTAAAGTAAATCACTAAGCTATTAGCTACTCTGCTTTTGGCATACAGGGGAGGAGCCAAAGGGGGTAAAAGGAGGGAGGGAGAAGGAGGGTGAAAGCACTACCGACATGTCTAGATCAAAGAAGTTTTCCATCACTTCTATTTCTTGGCTCTGCACCAGTCTTGGGATCTGTTCCCCACATTTCTTATCTATTTCCTCCTTTTTTTTTTTTTTGACCAGGTGATTTGTGGTACACTTGAATGACAAAATTACTTTTACATCTCCCTCCTCTGACAATTATTCAAGTATTCTCCATGACTCCTTATCCCTTCTGATTCCTGAATTTCCTCGTAAGAATATTTTCTTAAAAATCAGTGCTACAAAAAATTAGTGCTACAGGGGCAGCCAGGTGGGCCTGGAGTCAGGAGGACCCCTGAGTTCAAATCTGCCCTCAGACACTTAACACTTACTAGCCCCATGTGACCTTGGGCAAGTCATTTAACCCCAGTTGCCCTGCCTTCTCCCCTCCAAAACAAAACAAAACAAAAAACAAACACACAAAACTAGTGCTACATTCCATCCCGTCCCTTTACCTACTACTTACTAGTCATAAGTTCCAACCACTAAGTCTCAGTGATACATTTAAGTCAAATTTTTCCTCAGGTCTTGAGGGAACTTTTGGTTATTTGTGAAAAGAAACTTGAATATACTCTCTACCCATTCTAGATATCAGATTAATGTATTTAAATCAAGGGTTCTTAATTTCTTCTGTGTCATGGAATGCTATGACAAGATGGTAAGGCCTATGATCACCTTATCATAATAATGCTTTTAACTACATAGATTACAAAGGGAACCAATTATATTGAAATAAAAATGAGATTTTTTTTTCCATTGAAGTTCATGGACTCTTGGAAATCTATCCACAATCCCCCCCTTGGGTGTATAAATCCCAAGTTAAGAAGACTGATTTACATCAAGTTTGGAGTTGCCACTGTTATGTCTCTTTAGGGAGTCCCCCTGGAAATAAGAGTACAGTCAGCAGTACTGCCTCAAGGTCAAGGAAAAACATTGCAAGAATGCTGTCCCATAAAACTGGCATGTGACCTACTAAACAACCTCCCTATTTCGATCAGCAATCATAGGACTTCAAGGGAAATCGAAATTAGTTCCCTAATCAGAATTCCCAGTTTTACTATCTACAAAAAATATACAGCAAAAATTTTCTATCGATAACAAGAAAGCTATTCATTCAATTTTGTCATTTTTCTGATAGTGGCCTAATTCTAGAAATTCTGCCTTTTAAATTCTTTCAGAAGTTAGTGCCTTGAATACTTAAAAACTGGTGGTAATAAAAATTTCTAGCTATTCTCTTTTCATCCAATTGCCTTTTATCAACTTTTCATTATCTGGACAGCCCAAGGAACAAGGGAATGGTAATTAAAAGCTTACTCTATATTTGGCTTCCACCAACTACAGAAGGTGAAGATGAGTGTGTAGTAGTTTTGGATAGGGTTTGAAATATCAAGAAATAACTTCTTTAATTAGATTCAATTCAGCATTAGTCTGCTTACATCTTAGAAATTCCTTTTTTCAAAGAATGAATGTATTTAGAGCTGGAAAGGCTCCCAAGAGACTATCTAGTTCTACATTTTAAAGATGAGGAAAGTGACACCCAAAGAAGCCAAGTGATTGGCAAAAGGTCACACAGGTGAATACAAGTCTCCTGACAACAAGGCAAGCAGTGCTTTTCCTAGTACACTTTTCAGCCCTTTCACAAACTGCTCAAAGGGAACAAAAGTGGAGAAAAGGAGGGATTATTTTGCTTGCAATTCTGTGGCATGCCAGTAACCCCACCAGACTTCTATTCAAACTTGGTTTCTTTTTTGATCTCTAAGATGTTTGGGGTCCTCTCCTAAAGCAGACGTTTGACTATGTCACTCCTATTCAAAAAGTTTCAGTGTTTCTTGAACAAAACAAAAAAAAATCCCATTTAACATTTAAAGACCTTCAAAATCTAGTTCCAATGATACTTTTATACCACAGGCAGATCTCTTAAGCAGAGATCTATGAATGTGTATTTCTTTTTTTTTTTTTTTTGCTTTTTGGAGGGCTATTGGGGCTAAGTAACTTGCCCAAGGTCACATGGCTAGGTTTTTGTTTGTGTGTGCTTTAAGTGTCTGAGGTCGGATCCGAACTCAGGTCCTTCTGACTCCAGGGCCGACGCTCTACTCACTGCGCCACCTAGCCGCCCCTATGAATGTGTATTTCTAATATTTTGATAATTACATTTCAATATAATTGGTTTACTTTATGATCCTATGGATTTTCTTAAGCTTTTAAAAACTTTATTCTGAGAAAGGTCTGAGAAGCTTCACCAGTCTGAGAGAGGCGTTCATGAAACCAAAATGGTTGAAAATCCCTGTTGTAGCAGATATCACAATAACATCTTTTAATACACTTTACAATAAAATTGGTGTGTTTACTGTACCCCCTATAAAACATCCAATCTCCGTCTTCTGTTCCCTTGAACAAAGTGTCCCTAATAACCCAGAATGTTCTCTCAAAATTCACTCCTATCTTTTGACATTGCTAGCCAGTCAGTCAGCAAGCATTTATTAGTCATGTACTGTGTGCCAAGCTCTGTACTGGGAATACAAAGATGGTCTCAAGGAATTTACATTCTAATAGGTAAAGACAACACATAAAAGGGAGCTGAAAAACTTGTGCAAGGGGTATGGGGTAGGGAACAGGATGTGTATGCAAATGAAGATAGCACTCTGCATATGGACAAGGTAAACAAAGTCTTGTGGAGATGAGTCAGCAGTGTGGCCTGAAGAATGAAAAAGTTCCTATTTCTCTTCAAATCTCAGTTCAAGTGCTCCTTCTTATCAAAGTTTGTTAGTACCTTTCCCCATCCCCAAATTACTTATCTAAGTGCATGCTGCTTCCCACTAGTAGAATGTAAGCTCTAAGGCAGAGAATACTCAATTTTTGTAAGACAGAACCTAATATCTAGTCTGTAGAAGAATTTATCAGTTAATCAACAAAGATTTATTAAGTGCAAACTATGTGCCAGACACTGCATTAAGCACTGGGATACAAAATGGCAAATGTTAGTCCTTACCCTAAAGAAGCTTACAGTTTAATGGGGGGTGGGGAGGAGAGGACACAAATATGTAAACAAATACATAAAAAGTGAGCTGAATACAAGATAAATAAGAGATAATAGAGAGAATGTAGCAGAATTAAGAGGGGGTTAGGGAAAGCTTCCTATAAATGTTAGGTGGAACTTAGAAGAAAACCAAGAAGGTCAGTAGTCAGAGCTGAGAAGAGAGTTCTAAGCACGAAAGACTGCCAGAGAAAACGCCCAAGAGATGTCATGTTTTGTTTCTAGAACAGCCAGGAAGTCAGTGTCATTGATCAAAAAGTATATATTGGGGAACAAATGCATAAGATTGGAATGGCAGGAGGGGGTTAAGTTATAAACGACACTGAATGCCACACAGAGCATTTTCTATTTGATCCTAGAGGATCAAACTGGAAACCAATGAAAGTTTATTGATTATGAGTGTGTGTATGTCTACATGCAAGCCTCTCTGTCTCTAAATGATAGGATGTGCACTTTAAGACAATAACATGGGTGGCTGAACAGAGAGTGAATAGGGAGTGGGGGGTGATTTAAGGCAGACCCACTAGTCTGAATTTCACATACTGAAATAAATGATAAAGATATGAGGTGATAAGGGCCTGTACCAGAGCGATAACATTGTCAGAGGAGAGAATGGAGCATATTTAAAAGATGTTACAAAGGTGAAATGGTCAAGTCTTGGGAATAGCCTGGATATGGGGGGTGAGAGATAATGAGGAATTCAGGATTACTGTGAAGTTGTGAGCCTAAAGTACTGGGAAGATAGCACTGCCCTCTACAGCAACAGAGAACTGGGGCAGAGGGGGGGGGACACAAAATGACTTCTGCTTTGGACATATTGCATTTTAAGTGGCAAAAAGGCCTACAGTCAGAAAGACTCATTTTCCTGAGTTCAAATCTGGTCTCAGACTCTTTACGAACTGTGTGACCCTGGGCAAATCACTTAACCCTGTTTGCCTCAGTTTCCTCATCTGTAAAATGAACTGGACAAGGGAATAACAAGACATTCCAGTATTTTTGCCCCCCCCCAAAAACCACAAACCCCAAAACCCAAAGAGTCAAAACATAACTGAACAACAAAGAGGGTTTCCAAATTCTTGAACATAGAGGTGGTATGTTTGTGGGTAACAGCAAGATAAAAGGTATGGCCATCTTTGTGTGTAGCTAAGACAGACTGAGAAGTGAGGTGATTAGAAATTGAGTAAGTGGAAGAACTAAGTGGTTAGGGCATTTGAAGGATAAGCAATATGTATGCTGATGTCCACTAGTATGCTTCCTGAAGTGAACCATAATAAAATCTCCAGATGGTAAAAATGCATGCTAAGCACTTTACAAATATTATCTCATTTGATCCCCACAACAGCCCTCTGAGAAAGGTGCTATTATTAGTTATTTTACAGTTGAGGAAACCGAGGGAAACAAAGATTAAGTGACTTATCCAAAGTCACACAGTTAATAAGTGTCTGAGGCAAAATTCAAACACAAGTTTTCCTGATTCCAGACCCAGAATTCTATTCATTGTACCATTTAAAATAATCTAGACATCCATGACTCCATTAATGCTGTTGCTTTGGAAAGGCCTGGAAATTTAACAAGTAATCTTCCCTACCCACTAGGCTAACAATACTTTCATCCTTCAATATCAACTTGGTAATGAGATGTGGAGGATACAGCATAGTGTAGCCTAAACTGGTCTAAGGATTTACAATCAGGACCTGTACTATAGATGGTAAATCACTTTGTCTAAAAATTTAGTTTTACTCATGGCCTTTAAGGTCCTAACTCTAAATCTATGAGTCTTTGGATTTAATTGCAATATTAGTGTCAGCTATGTCAATATTTTACTCAATGTTATAAAATGGTAAAATTTCTTATTCTACAAAAGATGCTACATTTTTTACTTATATAACAACTTTTAATGAAAACTCACGGCCTATGACAGCATTCATGAATTTCAAACTGATAGTAAAATTTATAGTATTTTATAACAAACTTAAAATAGAACTCTCATATTAAGTTATGTGGGACAATGAGGGAATGAGATTAAGAAGCAGAGTTAGCTTTATGTAAAAAGAAATTGAGGGGGTTCCCCTTGGGGTCAGATTTTTGGATAACATTTACTAAAACTGTTTTTAGGGTAAATGTAGTTTCCTAAGGGCTATAAAACTGGCAAAGTCTTAAATAAAGAGAAACATTAAATGAAAATTTCTGACAGATATATTGGGTTCACAGATACACAAAAATTCAGTACTGTTAGACTTCTGGATTTAAAAAAAAATTATTAAGCAGATTAATGATCTCTATTCCAGTACTAACATCATTTAAACACATAAATTTTTTTGGATGAAATACTTTAAACTGTAAATAATATATCTTCCAGCTTAGAAACTGTAAAAAAGAGGCTGGTATAGCAACGAAAATCACAATTGAAAACTTACCTTAACCTTCTATTTGACTCAAATTTTACTTTACTTTTAATGTAAAAATCAAAATGTAGAGATTACTTGGAAAAAGACAGTGGCACTATGGAACCATACAGACCATAAAGGTAACTTTTTGTGGGTCAGTATTAGGAAAAACAAAAGGGCAATGAGCAATGTTGACTAGCTAGGTAATAAACAAACAAACAAACAAAAATCCTAGAATTCGTTGGGTTCCTAGTTCTTTAAAATAACAACAAATCACTTCAAAATACTTACCAATTCTTCATGTTTCTCTTGCCATCCCCAAATACCACCATCCTCTGGTATCAGCTGTTGATATGGATAGTTTTCCACTGAAAATGACACAGCCTCTAAGTCTCCTGGCTTATTTTGTAACTTGTCGCTTATATCTTCCATTACCTCTTTAGGGACTGAATTAGTCCACTGGTACCCCATTTGGCAAGCACTACAACCATTAACAAATCTATTAGAAAATATCTGATTTGTTATCCCTCCAGATTGGCAGTAAGAAAGTTCATTTAAGAAATTGAAATTCAATTCATCCTGGAAATTCACTTTGAAGGGATTTTCTGACACATTCAATTTATCTTCCATATGATGAAGGGCACAATTCTCATTGAGTGGTACCATTTCTTTGACATCAACCGAGATGACAGGAATAGCTTGAGGTATGTCATAAGAAGGAGTAGCTATGTACTTATCCTCTTGAGTTTGGTCAATTTCATCTAGAGTTTTTGTGTCGTCTAACTTTAGTTTTTCATGTGTCAACTTGCAATTTTCCACTTCATTCTCTTTGGCACTTAAAACATATTCCCTAATTTGTAGCTCAGGATTTATGTCTTCTAAATGGCATACCTGGTGGTCATTTATTTCATAAGTATATAATGAATCATTAACACTAAGACCAATATCCTCCTTCTCTCTGCATGGTCTTTCTTCATTTTCTTCATTATAAAATCCTGGTTTATTTAAATTTGAATTATTATTACCAGAAATATCATTGGCTTCTTTCACTGATCTACAGTAAACTTGTTTTAGTTGTGAATTTTCACTGCTCCTCAAGTTACACTCTTCAGTTTCTGGTTGAGGTACACTTGAATTAAAACACTGAATTGAACATGGCAATAAACTAGGAGGTTCTATTTTATGCTTATTTATCATTTTCTGGGTTTCAGGGTTATTTTTCAGTTCAGAGTCTTTCAAAATTTCAAGGTCATCATGAGAAACCAGAAGAACATTCTGACTCTGCAATAAATTTTCCTTACAGATTAATAGATTTGCTTCTTGATCAAAGATAGGTTCAGAATCTGACTTCAAACTTTCTATCTCACAGTTATTACCCTCACTATGGATTGTTTTGGATACCAGATTGTTTAACGGATCTGTTTCACTTTCAATTACTCCACAATGATCACCTTCATCCTTGGACAATATATGAAATGACTTCAAGTCTATTTGATTACCAGGGCAAGCTAAGAGAGATGTAGGGAAAACATAGTTTTTGTTTACAGAACTAGAAGGCTGGAGATAACTTTTATCTTTACTTTCAAGTACTTCTTGTGAGAGAGCAGGTGTTGGGTTCTTTGGTCCTTGGTTTACTTCAAATAATTCACAAGTTAAGGTCTCTCTGGTCTGTGTCAATGGTTTGCTTATATTTGTATCAGTAGATAAATGTATCTGATTTAAGAGTTTAGATTCAATGGTACCTTTAGCATGATTCTCATCTTCTAAAATGTCTGTCTCATTTTGAAACTGGGAATGATACTCAGATCTCAAAGGTAAGTCAGTGTTTACAAACTGTAATTTTTCCTTTTTACATTCATCTAAGATGTTCTCATTGGTGTCCAAGATGTAAGAAAATTCACTGTGATGGTCATTAGAATTAGACACTGCATCTTTTGTATCACAGTGCAGCTGAAGGAAGTTATTTTGAGAATTCTTAAAACTGGTCAACTGATTCGCACTTAGATGAAGTTCACCTAGACTGTCAGAAAAAAAGTCCTCTCTTCTGTTGAATTCTAATTCAACTTTAGTTTTACTGTCATTTAAGATTTCCTTTAGACAAATATTTTCCACTTCACTGCTGGAACTTAAGTTCTGACCCATAGTAACAGTTGTAGCATCACATTCATTATTAATTTTACTATCTCCACTGTCTTTGAGTAAATTAACAGATGAACAGTTCAAATGATATAATTTGTCTGAAATAGGAAAATTTCTTTCTTCTTGATCAACACACCTGTCTTTTAATGAAGTATCATCGATGTTAGAGTTAAATTCAGATAGAATGGTATCATTATGTAATGGATTGCTCTGTATATATGCTTTAGGAAATTCAGCACAAGCTTTTATTTTTAAATTATCATCTGACATCTTATAAGTATCTTCCAATGTATAAGTTGGATCACTTTCAGTTAGTAAGTCAGTAATACATTTAATTTCCTCAGAAACTTTCTTTACTTGATTTGGAGGTAGTATTTTGTGCTGGGACAATTCTTCCTCTTGTGTGTTTAACTTAGCTCCCCTTTGTACAGCGTGCCAGACTAAAAATTCTTTCCCAGTATCTAGAGGCCATGCCATGGTACACATTCCCTCACTGGTAACAGCTGAATGGTTTTCATCTGTTGCAGTTTCTCCATGCATATTAGTAGATATCTCTTCATCTATTTTTAGACACTCAGAATCAACAACACAAATACTATAAAATTCATTCTCTCTTGAATTACTCTTTTGTTTGTGATCGATATAAGTTGGTTTTTCATCTGCTGTTTGTCCTTCAGAAATAGCTAAAATTTTGCTGCTCTCATTATTATTGTTGATTTGGACATTTGCCACTATTTTCCTCTCTGCTAATGAGCTTTGACAAGTTACTGGGTAATATTCCAGATGGTTTGTATTTAAAAAAATCTCTTCCTGTAAGCTTTGGTCTGAAAGCATTGGTACATATGAAAGAGAACTCATATCTTCAGATATGTTAAGTTTACTTCCATTATCAATAGAGTATGCGTTAGTATTAGGGTTTTCAGAAAGATGCTCATAAGCAACTAAATCTTTTTTCTTTTCATTTTTCTCTAAATTTTCATATCTATTTAAGACCTTGTGTACCAAATTTAATGAAGGAATAAAATTAAATGAATTGCTAGTGCTACATGGCACTTCACGTTCAGCGTCTGAACTATGAAAAGAAGGAAACTTCACTTTTTTAGCCCAAAACAGATGTTTATGATTTGGCTCCTCCCAGTTACCAATTCTAGTAGTTGTCCCATTGGCTCTATTTTCTACTTTGTGTAGCTCCTTACCTTCCACAGTATCGAATAATGAAGATAAAGTTTTACTTATCCTGCTTTCTGGGACTTCTTCCTCCTCAGATTTTCCTAAAAGGCCAGTTTTTTCGTTGTTATTGCTGTTGCTTAATTCTTTGCTGAAGCAGCAACCCATGTTTAAAAGTTCAAAAAAATCATATTAAAAGTACCCAGTCATTTCGGAACCTCCAAATGTACCTCAACTAGCTTTCTATAGCTACTGAAGAAAAGCCAACACCCAGAAACCAAAAATAGTGCTGCTCGAGACACTCACATGTTACTGCCACTCAAACCCCAAATCCCAATTACAACAGATCACAGTATTCAGTTTTTTCAATTTATGCCATACATACATGTTCTTAAACCTAAAAACCATACTTAGAGCCACAGTAGGAAATTTTGTGTTCCCCATAAAGCATATGGCATTAATAATTTTACTTAATTTATAAATGCTACAAATGTTGCATTCACCATATAGAGAGACAGAGTATTATTACAGCTAAGTTCAGTATCATGTAACAATCCAAGTTTGCTTAGAAACAATAATCTCTTAAATTCCACTGGCAAATAGAAACCATTATATACTCCAGTATAGAGCAGATTAAAGCAAAGGTTACTAAACCAAAGACATAAAAACAGAATTTCTCTAATGACCAATAACAGAACTTATGTAGACAACCTCTAACTGCTAAGAATGCAAACTTTTACTGGTCTTAGAATTAAATGTTTATGAAGCAAAAAAATAAATAAATAAATAAACACTTCTGCCATTAGGAAACCTTTCCTAATGACTAATGAATTATCAATTAAATAACAGATTTGTCCAGTAATTTTTTCAAATTACAGTAAATTCAACTACATAACAAGTCCCACAATTTTCCCATTTTTGTCCATCCTGCTTCATTCAAATTGGAATACCCTCCCCAGAATGTTCAAATTCCCTTGAAATTCAACCCATCCTTCAAAGCTTACGTCAAATACTATCACTTCTTCATGGTACATTTCTTGATCCCTCTAAAAGAAACATGATCTCTCCCTTCTCTTGACCACTTAGTACCTCTAATGGAAATATTTTCCTCGTAACACTAAATTTATTATTTGTGTTATTTCCTCCTACTACATTTCCTCCTTTATTGACACGACCATCAGCAACTTTACCATCATTTCCCCTCTCAGACCCCGAAAGGGTAGCATTACTTCCCACCATCCCAGGAAGCAACACCTACAGATTTTCAACCTGGGCAACGTTCCTGCAGGAGTTACAAGCATAGTTACTTATAAGTCAGAAGAGAAATTTCTTGCTACCAAAGTTATAGGCAACATTAAATAGTTTAAGAAATTAAAATTACTTTATCAGTGAATATCACATCACACTGAAGAAGCAGCATTACCATCTCCTTTAATGCTACACCCTACCATGAGAATTTTCTACTGTGACTCGTAGCTGAAACCTAGCACTCAGCACCATGCTTTTGCACATAGTAATAAATGTTTTATCCTTTCTTCCATTCATTTGTTCTTGTACCCCCCTCTAACCATTTCCTATAGGCCTCAAAGAGTAGACATCTAAATATTTCACTGAACGTTTTTTTTACTAATCTTTGGTTTTTACATCACCTGTGTTTTCCAACATATTCCTCTATCTGCCCTTCCCAGGAGGCCATCCCTAAGATTTTAGAAGTTAATAAAAACATCATCATATACAGTGTTTCATACCCAGTCCTCATACCTTTGCAAAGAAAAGTGGAGGCAGGGAGACTTTCTTCTTTGGGGCCAAGCTTAGTCATTATAGTTTCATAGCATTAGTTTAAACTGTTTTGTTGTTCTTTTGCTCAGTTTTGTAGTTACTGTTTATCCTGTTTTCTTGGTTCTACTCCTTTCATATTACATCAGTTCATATGACACCCCCATTTTGTTGTACTCATATTTATTGCTTCTTATTGCACAGCATTATTTAGTTATTTATATAATACAACTTTAGTTTAGTCATTGTCCAATCAATCAGTTGAGCCATCACTTTTGTTTCCAATTATTTGCTATGACAGGATGTGATGCTATACATATCCTGATATGTGTGGAACCATGCTTTGTGAAATGATGATTTTCTTGGGGCATGTGCCTAATGGTGGGATCAAAGGGTCAAAATATACACATATTTCAGATATTCACTCTAGTTGCTTCCAAAATGGTTGAATCAATTCACAATCATAAATATATAATGTAATTTTAATTTTTTTTCATCTTTACAAGTTTATAGGAAGTAAGGTAAAATCTATCACATCTCTTCAGTAAACAAAACTTTTCAGCTACCATATTCATATACACTAGGGGACCTCTAAATCTAAAACGACAAATTGTTAAATACAAAAAGTCTTATGATCACTAAGAGTAGAAATGGGAGAGGAGGAAAAACAGAGTCCTGGAGGATGTCACTAACTAGGAAATCATGACAATAAAGTAAAAGAAACAAAGACAGAGAAGGTGTCTTTAACAAATAAAGTTTTATTTAACAAATAAAACTTAAAATTTACTGGTAAAGCTCCCTCTATTTATATATGTGAGCAAACTTGCCATATTCCCTGGCTTGCCAGGATTTCAAAAGTGTGTATGGACTACAGAGTGTTGGTCAAAAAACAACAACAACAACAAAAAACCCAAACAATGATTTTCTTATTTTGAAGAACCTAGATCAAAATGATGTCTTCTAATAGGTACAAGGAAATAATAAAAAGCTGAGAAGGAAAACGGGTGATTTTTTGACCCTAAGATCCAATTTAAGAGGAAAATTCTCATAACCCACATTTATCTATATACTTATATATTCACTGTAATCCTTATACTACCACTATACCAAAGCACCTTTTACATCAGTGGAACAAATGAGGCACTCTGAGCCTTTTAAAAATCAGTGACACTGGAACTTCTATCTTATTAATGATGAGGCAGTAAGAAATGGTTATAAAAGACAGTTTAAGAGTAAAAAATGACCATAGCTCTAACAGAAAAAACAAACAAACAAACCATAAATGCTCTAACTTAAGCCTAAATGTGAATGCATAAAGTTAACTTATCTGGGAGATACGACCTAGAAAACAGCTCATAAACTTGTTTTTCTTAAAAGAACAAAGCCATGAAAAAAACAAAAACAAAAACAAAACAGAAAAACACTGAAAGTTTTCCAAGTTTGTTAAGAGTGTACAGGTTTGTCTTGATTTAAGTAACCAAATACAAAAACCCAAATTTCTAAGGCAGAAAACTGAGTACTATTTTAAAAGGCCAAGCAACCTTCATACCTTTAAAGTAATTCCATTTATGGTGATTTTGTTTATATACAACTTAATAACTATTGTGGAAAGCATACCTTGTAAAAATGATTCATACTCCTAACAGAATCAATAATTTTTCAAGACTCTGCAAACTAACAAATTACATAAACAGAAATAGAAGGCAATTAAGAAAGAAATACACAAAATTTTAACAACAGCTACATGGAAATACAATTTTCTTTAAAAAAAATTTTTTTTTTTAATTCTAACCTCGGCCAATACCAACACGAGCATTTCCACATACAAAGTATAGGAAAAGGAATTGTACATAAAATCTTGAATACTTTAATAAAAATAAAATAACAGAAGCTGTACTAACAGAAATAAAATAAATTAAACATGCCAGTTTCAAAGCCATGCTGCTTATCTGTCTCCCTCTCAACTTTCTTCTCTTCAGTGTTTTCAAAAATACAAACAAAACCTTAAAAACAAAAAGCTTTAACAATCATTTCTTTGGGTTTGTTTGTTATTTTTTTTAAATATATTTTATCCTTGACTCACACTTCCTCCTAACAATAAACCCACCTCACCTTTGAAACAGAGAGACTATGTAACAATAAACAGCATGCTGGACTTGGAATCTAGGTCTGCCTAGACCTAGTCCAATTCTGGACAAATCATTAAACTTCTCTGAGGCTCAGTTTCCTCATCCCTAAAATGTGATGCTCTGAAGCAAACACAATACTCCAAGTGTGCACTGATGAAGGTACAAGACTGAAGCCCCAAATAATATTAGCAAACATGCTGTTGACTCATTTTGAGCTTTAGCCCCTAAAACCTATCTTTCTTCATAAGAACTGCTGTCTACTCTTGTCTCTCTGATTTATATGAAGTTAATTTTTAACCCAAATCTAAGGCTTTAAATTTACCCCTATTAAAATTTTTATCAGATTCAGCCCAGTGTACTATCTTAAAAACTTTTAATGCTAATCTCCATTACTTAATGTTAGCTATAACACCTTGATTTCTGTTGGTCACCTACAAAAACTGAGGGTGAGGAGAGCAGCTAATCCAGAATTGAGGTTTACTAAAGAGTCAGTGGCAATTATAACATGGTGACACTGTACTCAAGATTAGAGAATATATCTGGTTGAGTTGATCACCTGCAATTTCAAGACTAAGGTGAGAAAATAAAGCCAGAGCAGAGGTGAGACACTCCAGACCTTTATAATAAATCAATGGTAGACCCAGGTTAGGAATTCCTGTCATATTAATGATAAATCAAGGCAATAATAAAAAAGTTATTATAAAAACAGGTTAAGTGCAAAAAGTAAACACAGTTCTAAAATAAAAATAAACAAATGTATGAATAAAAGAATCAACATTCTAACTTAATAGCTATGATATAAAGAAATGTGATTGTATCATCTAAGGGTCATAATGAAAATGAAGTCTAAATGCATCAGTGAAAGAGATGAAGGATAGAACGTTATAATCATATAATAGATCGGAAATTTCAGAACTCTGCTTCATAGAATAGGACAGTAATGGGAGAGATTTAAGGTAAAATTATCCTTCTATGCCCAAGATAACACACGGATGAATGGCAGGAGCATATTTCCTGACTTCCAATTTTGTTTTAACAAAGAATATTTTTCACTGTTTCCCAATGAGTCAAAAACAAATTAAAGAGAACTTGGGGAAAAATTACTTTAACATTTTTTTTCAAGAAACAATCAGTACTGTAATTGGGAATTATTTAACAAGATAAATAAAAATTAAAAAAAAATTTTAAATCTATCAATAGGGGTAGCTAGGTGGTGTAGTGAATAAGAGTGCCAATCCCAGAGTTGGAGTTGGAAGGACCAGGGATAGGTTCCAGCCTCAGAAAATTAGCACCCACACACAAATAAATAACTAGCCATGTAACTTCGAGCAAGTTACTTAACCCCAATTGCTTTAAAAAAAAAAAATCTATCAATAAGCCTACTATGTGGCAGGTACTGTCCTATGCCCTGGTAATACAAAAATAGTACAAAGTATTTTTATATTAGCAACTTAAGAGCTTCTTAACAAATTATTACAAGTCAGTACATTAGTACTGTACTACAATTAATCACATAATATAAAGCTTTTATGTATTCAGTACCTATACATAACGTGTAATACCCAATACCTGTCAAAATATTCCCAAAAGGTCTTAGGGTGAGACTAGAAAGCAAAGCTGACCTTTAAGGGTTTATCAGGTCTATCTTATACCACACATGAACTGAAAAGCAAAAATTCTTCATTTGGTCTTTAGCTTCAGATTTTGAAAGTATTATTTCCTCACAGCTCTACACATTTATATGTGCTTTTTGTTATGAAGGAGAAAATAAAAAACAAATAACTACAGCATGTACATTAGAATTTAGCCCAAATATTCTCTTAAAACCATGTGAAAGATAATTATACTTCTAGACTCATATTTTCATTTTAACTTTTATGCCTTAGACATATGTTTAATGAATACTGAATAATGGTTTTGGTTCATGCTTATTTGTTTGGTTTGAAAATTAGGGTTATTTTAGAAATAGGCTGAATCCAACCCTGTTCCCATTGATATGCACATAATTGAGAAATATTTATTTAGCACGTACAATGTGAGAGACAGACACTGGACTCCACTGGCATCTTCATCTTTGGGCGAAAGACTAATTATTACTTCTTTCTGGAAACTAGTTTTAGATGAACAGCCTGTCTTTAACAATTCTGATGTGTAGAACATTTCCCATTTTGATAAGCATATTCTAAGTATATCATATTGAAAAAATCTGTCAACCATATTGACATATGCACTGAATAATTTGTAATTAAATTTATTATAATTCAATGGAGTTTAGTAATCATTTAATTTTATCTTTAAAAAATCAAATGTTTAGAACCACATTAATAAAATATTTTAGGAAATAATGGCTGATATTGTTTAATACTACTTGGAAATTCGTTGTTTTTCTTTCCATACACACCACTGTCTCTAAAGAAAGGGGATCTATGTGATAGAACTGTAATTTCCAGGACAAACTGGACCTTTATGGTCATCAATGATCTTTGTGATGATTCCGGAGATATTTTCACTGTGTCCCAATCATTAGAATAAGATGGAACAGGTTATGCCTAATTAAATTATCCTTAAACTTTTTTTTCTTTTTTTTGGCGGGGGGGTGGGGGGGGGGAGGGAAGAGGGTTTAACTTGAAGGTCTGGTGGATTATTAAAATCTCCAAAAATTAAACATTTCATGGGATATTATATATCTGCTAAAAAGAATTCCCTGATTTTAACTGGAAAAAATCAAAAGTTCTCTTTCAAGTTAACTAAAAATCTCTAATGAAGAGTGTATTAAGTATAGAACGTACTACTGAAAGCATTATTTTAAAAACGGAGCTTCTACTTCATTCCATATTACTGGGGGGTGGAGGTAGGTGCACAGGACTGTACATGACATATTGGTCAGAGTAGCCACACAAGGGATCAGGATTGTCTTCCTGTTTATAACATTTTCTTTAAGATGCTAAATGAAATAAAAGTAGGACAAAAGTCATGTGTAAGTAGGACTGATGAAATTCAAAAAGGATTTTTTAAGTGGTTAAGAATAATAACAGATGGACAAAGACAATATTAATTATAATTTTATGAGGTAAATTGGTTATCCTAACCAGGAGAACAAAAATAGTCAAGACCTTAGCAAACACTTCACTTATTTTTTACTCCAAGATAGCTGGCAGCCAAAAGCAGCAATGATTTAGAATATAAACTTGTTAGTACAATCAGACAAAGATAATAGCTGATTATAAGTAGTACTAGCTCATAAAACAAGAAAAAGCAGTAGAAGGCTAAAATCAATTAAAAAAAAAACTTATTGACATGTCCAAGTAAATAAAGTAATCCTAAGGTCATTTCTAAGTGAAAGTGGAAGCACATCAATGAGAAGAAAGTGGGACAGATCTGAAAAAAAAATTTATATTGAACATTTTTCATCAAAGGTAACTAGAGGAAGGCAAAGCACACTAAAGACAATGAAAACAGGAAACCAGTAATATTAGAGCCAACACAGGAACAAGATTTATAGCTGAAAGGGACTCTCTAGAGGTCTTACAATCCAATGCTTTCATTTTATAAATGAGCAAAGTTCTAAGGTTATTGCATAAGGTCGAACAGGTAGAAGTAACAGCAATAGGCTGTGAATTCAAGGCCTCTGACTCCAAAATCAACATTCTTGCCACTGTGTGTTACAAAATTCCTGTGACAAGCATGTCCAATCAAGCAAAACCAATTCTCACATTCAGATGTGTCTGAAAATGTCTCATTTTGAATCTTTACTTTATCACCTTTCCATAAAGAGGCAGTCACTACATTGATTGGCATTTACAAATTTTTGAGCTATTTTTCTTTAAAATGTCATTATTCTAGTATTTCTGCTCATTTAACTCTATAGTTCATACAAGTCTACCCAATGTTCTCTAAAACTATCCAGTTCATTATTTCTCATGGTGCAAAAAAATTGTTATATCTATACAATTAATTTATTTGTTAAGGTGTGCTTGATAAACAGGCATCCCTTAGTTTATAGGTCTTTTTTATAATAAAGAAAAGCTACAAATGTGTGTGTGTGTGTGTGTGTGTGTGTGTGTGTACACACACACATTTATATATTTATTTATTTAGTGCGCGGGTTCCTTTATTCTTTCCTTTGGTCATTTTACAGTATAGGCCTAGTAATAGTTGAGCTCAAAGTGGTTATTATAAATAGATTTATAATAATTAGATTGGAGGGGAGGGAGGAGGAAGGCTTTGAAAGTTCATGTCAGGGGCGGCTAGGTGGCGCAGTGAGTAAGAGCGCCGGCCTTGGAGTTGGGATGACCCAAGATTGAACCCGGCCCCAGAAAATGAGTACCCACACACAAATAATGACTAGCCATGTAACCTTGAGCAAGTTACTTAACCCCAATTGCTTAAAAAAAAAAAAAGTTCATGTCACTCAAAAATAAAGTTCTTCTGAGTTAATCTGTAAGAATACTCCCCAATTGATAAAACAGTCAAAGGATATGAACTGGCAGTTTTCAGATGAAAAAAAATCAAAGTTATCTATAGGCATATGAAAAATACTCCAAATCAATAGAGAAATGGAAATAAACAACTCTGAGATATCACTTCACACCTATCAGACTGACTAATATGACAGAAAAGGAAAATGAAAAATGCTAGAAGGGACTTGGGAATATTGGGACACTAATGCACTCTTTTTTTTTTTCTTAAACAAATGCTTTATTAACTTCTGGTTTACATCATTCATTTCCACCAGATTATGAGTTATATTTTCCCCCCATTTTTCCCTATCCATCACCCCAGAATAGCAGTCCCACTAGATATCCCCTCATCCAATCTGCTCTCTCCCATATCTTCTCCCATACCCCCTTCGACTTTGCCATTAGGGCAAGGTGAATCTCTGAGCCCCAATGCCTGGACATCTTATGAAACATTTAATTTTAAAACTTCGATTTTCAGATCCATTCCCTTCCTCCCTTGTCACCCACTCCCTCTGAGAAGATAAGCAATTCAGTATGTGTTGTACATGCATAGCTATGCAAAACATTACCATAGTAGATATATTGTAAAAGACTGCTTATATTTCCCTCCCACCTGTCTCACCTCCCATCTGGTCCATTCCCTACTTTGATCCTGTCCCTCTTTGATAGTGGGTACTTCTAACCTCCCCTCTCCCCAGAATGCCCTCCCCTCCATCATCCCCCCTCTCATCCCCCTTTCCCCTACTCAGGAGAGTGAGTGAGGGGAAGATATTCCATTTAGTATGTATGTGATTCTTTCCTTGAGCCAACTTCAATGAGAATATGCTTTTGCCTTTTTGCCTTCCTGTTCTTCCCCTCCCCTGCAACTACTTCCCCTTGCCTCTTCTACATGAGATAGTTTACCCTACCCTGTCTCTCTCCATCTCCTCTTGCAACTTTCCTCTCTCACCTCTTGACTTCACCCCTTAAGAATCATCCCTTCCTTGGGGCAGCTAGGTGGCGCATCGAGCAGAGCGCCGGCCCCGGAGCCAGAAGGACCTGAGCCCGTTTTTGTTTTTTTTTTTTAAAAACCCAGCCGCGTGACCCCGGACATGTCACCCAACCCCCACAATTGCCCTCCAAAAAAAAAAATAAATAAAGAATCATCCCTTCCCATCAAATTCAACCTGTGCCCTCTATCCGTGTATACCGGTGAACATATGCCACGTACCCCTCTTCAGTTATTTTCATAATGAGAAAGGTTTCATCAAACACAGTTATTGTTTTTCCATGTAGGAATGTAAATAGTCCGACTTTGATAAATTCCTTTTGATTTCTTTTCCCTGATTACCTTCTCAGGCATCTCTTACTTCTTGCGTCTGGATGTCAAATTTTCTATTCAACTCTGGCTTTTTTCCTCAAGAATGCTTGAAAGTCCTCTATTCCACTGAATGACCATATTTTCCCCTGAAACAAGATACCCAGTTTTGCTGGGTAGTTGACCCTTGGGTTCATTCCCAGCTCTTTTGCCCTCTGGAATATCATATTCCATGCTCTTCGATCCCTCAGTGTAGAAGCTGCCAGGTCCTGTGCTATTCTGATTGTGTTTCCACAATATTGGAATTGTTTCTTCCTGGCTGCTTGGAGTATTTTCTCCTTGATCTGGGAGTTCTGGAACCTGGCTATAATATTCTTGGGAGTTTTCTTTTTGGGATCTTTTTCAGGAGGTGATCTATGGATTCTTTCAACCTCTGTTTCCCCCACTGGGTTAAAACATCAGGGCAATTTTCCTTGAGAATTTCTTTAAGGATGATTTCTAGGTTCTTTCTTTGATCATGACTTTCAGGTAGTCCAATAATTTTTAAATTATCTCTCCTGGATCTATTTTCCAGGTCAATGGTTTTTCCCATGAGATATTTCACACTGCCTTCTATTCTTTCATTTGTTTGGATCTGCTTAACAGCATCTTGATTTCTCATAAAGTCATTAGCTTCCATTTGCTCCAGTCTAACTCTGAAGGAATGAATCTCCTCAGGGAGCTTTTGAGATTCTTTTTCCATCTGGCAAATTCGACTTTTTAAGGCATTCTTCTCCTCATTGCCTTTCTGAGCCTCTTTTGCCATTTGAGTTAGTCTATTTTTTAAGGTGTTATTTTCCTCACTCAGGCTGTTGACTGTCATTTCATACTTTTCTTGCATCTTTTTTATTTCTCTTCCCAGATTTTCCCCCACTTCTCTTATCTGCTTCTTTTTTTTTAAACAAATGCTTTATTAACTTCTGTTTTACATCATTCATTTCCGCCAGATTTTGAGTTACAATCATTTTCCCCCCATTATTCCCCTACCCAAGCTCCCAGAATAGTAGTCCCACAAGATATCACTTCCTCCACTCTGCTCTCTCCCATACCTTCTCCCATACCCCCTTCGACTTTTCCATTAGAGGAAGGTGAATCTTTGTGTCCCAATGCCTACACATCTTATCTCCCTATTACAAGCGAAAGAGTATTAATAATAGTATTTATATATATTTGAAACATTTAATGTTAAGACCTCGAATTTCAGATCCATTTCCTTCCTCCCTTGTCACCCATTCCCTCTGGGAGATAAGTAATTCAGTATATGTTGTACATGTCTAGCTATGCAAAACATTATCATAGTAGATATATTGTACAAGGCTGCTTATAATTCCCTCCCACTCATCCCACCCCCCACCTGGTCCATTCCCTACATGATCCTGTCCCTCTTCTATAGTGGGTACTTCCAACCTCCCTCACCCCAAGGATGCCCTCCTATCCATCATCCCTCCTCTCATCCCCCTTCCCCTATCCTGCTGCAGGTTGAGATATCCCATTTAGTATGTATGTCATTTCTCCCGAACCAAATTCAATGTGAATGTGGTTTTGCCTTTTTAGCCTTCCTTATTCTCCCCCTCCTTTGCAACCACTTCCCTTGCTTCTTCTACATGAGTTTCTTACCTGTCTCTCCCCATCTCCTCTTGCCACTTTCCTCTCTCACCTCATAATTTCATCCCTTGAGTATTCTCCCTTCCCAACAGATTCAACCTATGCCCTCTATCCATATATAACTGTAACCATATACACACACATTCACATATGTATTCATATGACCACACCCCCTTCTTCCATTATTTTCATAGTGAGAAAGATATCATCAGTCACAGTTATTGCTTTTCCATATAGGAATGTAAATAGTTCAACTTTGATAAGTTCCTTTTGATTTCTTTTCCCTGATTACCTTCTCAGGCATCTCTTCCTTCTTGTGTCTGGATGTCAAATTTTCTATTCAATTCTGGTTTTTTCCTCAAGAATGCTTGAAAGTCCTCTATTCCACTGAATGACCATATTTTCCCCTGAAACAAAATACTCAGTTTTGCTGGGTAGGTGACCCTTGGGTTCATTCCCAGTTCCTTTGCCCTCTGGAATATCATATTCCATGCCCTTCGATCCCTCAGTGTAGAAGCTGCCAGGTCCTGGGCTATTCTGATTGTGTTTCCACAATATTGAAATTGTTTCTTCCTGGCTGCTTGTAGTATTTTCTCCTTGATCTGGGGATTCTGGAACCTGGCTATAATATTCCTGGGAGTTTTCTTTTTGGGATCTTTTTCAGGAGGTGATCTGTGGATTCTTTCAACCTCTATTTTGCCCTCTGGATCTAAAACATCAGGGCAGTTTTCCTTGAGAATTTCTTGAAGGGTGATTTCTAGGTTCTTTCCTTGATCATGGCT
The DNA here is from genome assembly GCA_011680675.1 of Gymnobelideus leadbeateri. Taxonomy (NCBI): domain Eukaryota; kingdom Metazoa; phylum Chordata; class Mammalia; order Diprotodontia; family Petauridae; genus Gymnobelideus; species Gymnobelideus leadbeateri. Next base: position 76,774 of record WOXC01003402.1, read on the forward strand.
TTCAGGTAGTGCAATAATTTTTAAATTGTCTCTCCTGGATCTATTCTCCAGGTCAGTGGTTTTTCCCATGAGATATTTCACATTGCCTTCTAATCTTTCATTTGTTTGGATCTGCTTAACAGCATCTTGATTTCTCATAAAGTCATTAGCTTCCATTTGCTCCAGTCTAACTCTGAAGGAATGAATCTCCTCAGTGAACTTTTGAGATTCTTTTTCCATCTGGCAAATTCGACTTTTTAAGGCATTCTTCTCCTCATTGCCCTTTTGGGCCTCCTTTGCCATTTGAGCTAGTCTATTTTTTAAGGTGTTGTTTTCCTCAGTCAGGCTGTTGACCCTCATTTCATACTTTTCCTGCATCCTTCTCATTTCTCCTTCCAATTTTTCCTCCACTTCTCTTATTTGATTTTTAAAGTCCTTCTTAAGGTCCTCTATGGCCTGCAACCCACTCATGTTTTCCCCTGGGGCTTTTGGAGCAGGACTTCTGACCTCACAGTCCTTTTCCCGCTCTATGCCCCCAAAATAGGAGTCTAGGGTTGCATTTTTCTGTTTCCTTTGCCTTGGCATGTTGCCACTTAATTACTTGACTTTTGGGCTTGTTGCCACACTATGGCTTTAAGGCCAGCTAGAGGAATTTTCGTCTCGAATGTGTGGGGGGCAACTTCCGTTTCTGGCAAGCTGTAAACCCACCCACAACTTCCACCCTAGAACACAATCCAGATCCAGGGAGGTTAAAGCAAGAGCGATTACCCCCCAAGACTGATCGCTGGATCTCCCCATGATTTGTAGGCTGGGAGCCAGAGCTGCCTCTGAAAACTACAAAATGGCGTGTCTCCTCAGAGACTTCTAGCCCCCAAGGGAGGGAGCTGACGTATTCCCCAAATACAGGTCCCAAAGTCCATAGGACACTAACCTCTTACTTTGTCCTAGGCATGTCTATGTTGATAATTCTGGAGTCGCCACAGCTCCTGGTGTTCTGGGGTTCCTCCAGCTGGCTTCTGGCCCTACCGCCCTGGGGCTAAAACCTCGGCTCACACGGACCTGGGCTCGGCTCGGCTCCTGAGCTCTGCCGGCTCCCAGACCGCTGCGCTGGTCCTTCCTGCAGGGATGCTGGGCTGTCCTCAGCGGGAGGTTAGTTTCTCTGTGTCGTTCTGTGGGTGCTGGGGCTCCAGAAGTTGTTCACAGTCCTTTTTTACATAGTTTGTGGGGAATCTGGGGGCAGAGAGACTTGGACGAGCTGTTTCTACTCCGCCATCTTGGCTCCGCCAACTCTTATCTGCTTCTTAAGGTCCTCTATGGCCTGTAGCCAGCTTGTATTTTCATCTGGGGCTTTTAGTGCAGGAGTTCTGACCTCACAGTCCTCCTCCATGCTTTGAGCCTCTTTGCCCCTAAAATAGGAGTCCAATGTTGAACTTTTCTGTTTATTTTGTTTCATTTGCCTAGGCATGTTGCCACTTAATTACTTGATTTTTGGGCTTGTTGTCCCAGTAAGACTCTGCTACCAGACAGGGGAGCTTCTGCCCAAACGTGGGGTCTTCATAACTTCCGCCAGTTGGGTGGCCTCTGTAAAGCCTCCACCCACTCTGAAAAGTTGGATACCCACCCCAAACTTCCCCCCCAGACCACAATCCAGATCCAGGCAGTTTAAAGCAAGAGCGATTAACCCCCAGACTGATTGCTGGATCTCCCTACAGTTCGCAGACCAGGAGCTAGAGCCACTACTGATGCTGCAAAATGGCTTCTGTGCAGCTGCTTCTTCAGCAGCTTTTCGCCCCCAGGGGAGGAAGCCATGAGTTCCCCAAATACTGGTCCCAAAGTCCATAGGGCACTAACCTTTCACTTTGTCCTAGGCATGTCTGTGCTGATAGTTCTGGAATCGCCACAATTGCTGGTGTTCTGGGGTCCATCCAGCTGGCTAAAGGCCCGGCTGCCCTGTGGCTAAAACCGTGGTGCGCGCTGCGCTGGCCGCTCCCTGCAGGGCTGCTGGGCTGTCCTCAGCAAGAAGTTAGATTCTCTGTGCCGTTCTGTGGGTGCTGTGGCTCCAGAAGTTGTTCGGAGCCCCCTTTCACATTGTTTGAAATTTGTGTGGGGCAGAGCACTTTGGAAATGCTGTTTCTACTCCCACACTAATGCACTCTTGATGGTGGTGTGAACAGATACAACCATTCTGCAGAGCAATTTGGAACTATGCCCGAAGAGTTACAAAACTGTATATACCTTTGACCCAGAAATACCACTACTATACCTGTATCCCAAATGGATGAAAGAAAAAGGAAAAAGGCTTATTTACAGCAGTTCTTTCTGTGGGGGCAAAGAACTGGAAATTGAGAGGATGTTCATCAATTGGGGAAAAGCTTGTGGAATATGATTGTGAAGGAATACTACTGGGCTATCAGGAATGATGAGCAGGTTGATTTCAGAAAAACCTTGAAAAGATTTACTTTAGTTGATGCAGAATGATGTGAACAGAACCAGGAGAACATTGTAACACAGTAAAACCAATGTTGTAAGATGATCGACTGTGAATGACCTAGCTACTACTCTCAGCAATACAATGATTCAAGACAATTCCAAGGGATTTATGATGAAAAGCGCTATCTGCCTCTATAGACAGAATTTCCATCTCCAGAGACAGAACTGATAAAGATAAGTCTGAATGCAGATAAAAGCATACTGCTTTTTATTTTTTTCTTTTGATCTGTTTTCTTTCACAACATAACTAATATAGAAATATAGGTTATACATGTACAGTCAAGTAAAAACACATCAAGTTGCTTACCACCTAAGGCAGAGGAGAAAGGAGAGAGAAAGGGAGAACTTGGAACTCAAAATTAAAAAACAAACAAACATCAAAAATTGTTTTTATGTGCAATTGGGGAAAAAAAAGATGATTTAAAAAAAATAAAAGTTTTTTGCTCAGCTTCCTTTTTGTACCATTCTTCCAGCTAAGATTTCATCCCAAGGGCCTGGGTAAAGAGAGATTCTTAGAAACTTAAAAGGCCTGCCCACTTCTCTTGACATGCCCCAGTCTGAGTGGGTCAATTCAATTTCAATTAAAAGTGACTTTTCTGGAGTGGCTAGGTGGCACAGTGAATAGAGCTCGAGTCCAGGGGTCAGGAGGACCCAAGTTCAAATCCAGCCTCAGACACTTAACACAAAATACTAGCCATGTGACTTTGGCCAAGTCACTTCCTCCCTCCAAAAAAAAAAAAAAAAAGGCAGAGTGACTTTTCTGCCACTTTCACACACACAGGTGCAAAAATTTCTAGTTACTACACTGCCATTCACTCAAATTGGCAAAATAAAGTTAGAAGCTATGAAATATGCTGTGTACAGGTTTGCAAAGAAATGAGAATACTCATTCACTACTAAATTAACTGGAAAGCCATGGAATCTTTTTGACGAACAATATGGAAGGGGAGAGCAAAAGTCACAAAAATAATCACAAAGTTTCACTGTGAGGAACCCTAAAAATACTATTTAAAAGAGAAAAGAGAAAAAAAAACAACCACTTTATAAATTGCACAGACTACAAACAATATCTAATAAGCAAAGGTCAACAACAAAAACTATAGTATATTAATGTGATGGGATATCATAGGGCAATTAAGAGCAAGAAATCTAAGAAAACAAAAATATGAAGAGACATTTATGAAATAATGCAAAACAAACAGGAGAACCAGAAGAACAGAGTATAAACAAACACTTCTCACTTAAGAGAAAAGTGGATGAAAATGAAGTCAAAAACAGAATCCTAAAGACTAAAATGGTGAAAAAGTGAAAAAGTTTAGACTGCTTTATGAACTAAAATAAATTTAAAAGTAAGTTACCCTAGTCAGATCCCATCTAGAATATTACTGTTTTAGACTCCACATTTTAGAGAGAAAATTACTAAGCTGAAAAATGTCCAATGGATGGACAACCAGGATGGTTCAGTTCATACCATGAGTATCAGCTAAAGGAATGAGGTATGACTAGCCAGAAGAAGAAAAGACTGGAGAGGAGAGGAGAGGAGAGGAGAAATGAAATCTGTCTTCAAGTATGTGAAGGGCCACATAATGTGGAAGAGTAGAATTAGAACGGTTCTTCTCAGCCACGGAAGGCTTTACTGAAGTTACAAAATATCAAACATAGGCTTCACATAAGCTCCTTTTAAAAACTGGATCTCAAAAGTGGAATGGGTTGCCTTAAGAGGCTGTGGGTTCCTATCATTGGAGGTCTTTCCAGCAAAGGCTGTTGGCTATGTTGTAGAAGGAATTCTTCCTTAAGCATGAGTTTACAAGATCTTTTAAAACTGTGCTATTATCATACTAGATGAAAGTTTCCAAGAATTTGGGACAAGTTATTTTTTCACTTCCCTGTAAGGATATTATTTTTCATTTCGCTGAAAGGGTTCAATAAAGGACTAAAGGACTACTGACAATCACAATCACAAGAAAAGAGATTTGGGATCACATTAAGATCGTGACCCCTGAGCTACATGAGGTGCCTCTCCAGTTCTAAATTCCCAGATCATTATAAAATATATCTACAATAAAATGAGTATCAGTTATAAATTAAACAAGTATCAGCTATAAATTACTTCCATGCAAATAAATTCTATCTATTCTCTCTACCCTCCCACCCTCCAATTGCTGACCTATAAAAGCCTCAAAACAAACTTTAAACATAGCTTTAGTCAATTAATTCTAAAATATATTTGGCAATTACTATAAATTTACCGGGAAAAGGACAATTCTGCAAAAATACCACATCCTTACACTTGAGATCAATGCTTTTAAACTTCTTATCTACCTTTTCCACCTTGGACTAATAAGAAATTTCTATTTGATCTGATTGCATATTTCAAATAACAAATAAAATTTATGAGGAATACTCCATAAAGTTACCAAATTTACTTTGGAATCAATAATTAATATGCTAAATAAGAATTATACTATAAAATGTCAAGCTAATCTTCACTGAGATAAAACTATATTAAAATATGTGAAGAAAAAAATTAAACTTTATATAAAACCTGTTAACTGGCACAAAATAAAACCTCAGCACTTTGAAAGTTCCTTTTTAAACCCCCCCCCAAACAGTTACATTTATGCAAAAAAATTACATTCAAATCACTTTTGCTTTTGAGACTTTTCAAAGCATTCTTCCATTTGAATACACTCACACTCACTCTCTCTCTTTCTCACTCCTTAAAGTCTTTCTGAATTGTCATATTCCAGCTCTTTAAAACTGGTTTTGTATGTCTGGTAGGTAGATGTTAAAACTCAAAATGTTACTTAAAAAAAAAAAAAATCTATCAAACCATGGCCTGGTGCCATTCATACTAAATTAGGAGGAAGACTGGAAGAGTGGTACAAATCACATTTGTAATAACATTAAATATTTTCAATCATCGGCTTTATTCAAACTTGTCAGCAACATTGTTATTGCTAAAATAAAGGAGATAGGAATACTGAATATACTTGCATTTAAGCATTTATAAGTGCTTCTTTAAAGTTTTTGTTCTAAGAGAAAGCTTACTTCTTGCATTTTCTATGATGGAAGACCCTATTATCAAAATATAATTTTGATCAGATCCAGCCTCAGATACTTAACACACTTACTAGCTGTGTGACTTTGGGCAAGTCTCTTAACCCCAATTGCCCTCCAAAAAGCAAAAAGATGAATAAATATATAATTTTGGGCCTCTAAGATAAACTTTCTATGAATGTTTATACATAATAAAAGCTACCTGATTCAGAGCTAGGATAATATGGTCCCATTAATCTGGGAAAGTATCATTACCAACATCACTATCATTTGCACATACTGCCAAAAATTTAAAACTAGACAAAAACAATACATCCAGTTTAACATAGAATGTAGTAAGATGAATAAGATAAATATGCAATGTTATATACTTTTTAACAGACCCTGAATCACAAGCTGAATTCTCTTTTTAACTTTATAAAGGAAATAAGATATAATGGCTTAATGTTAAAAAAACTGTTTAAAATTAAGTAAGCTTAATTACTTTGCAAAAAAAGTAGGTTTTAAATACATAACAAATGCTTTAAATAAATGTACCTTGAATGTTTCCCAAAACTCTTTACCAAAAAAGACTCATTAAATGTGCAGAAAAAATTTTTTCTTCATAAAATTAATGAGGGTTTATGAATTCTGTAAATTATCACTTACCTTCCTCTTATTTGGAACTAGTTATTTCTACTTTTTCTAACTTCACAAAATTCTGAGATATTAAAATCTGCCAGTAACAAAAGAATCAGTTTTTGATAGTAGCTAAATTTCCAAATCATTAAGTAGTCTTAAGAAATGTTAAAAACTACCACACGGGAAATTCAGGAAATTAAACTTCTTACCTAAACCCCACAAGCTTATTATACTTACTAGATGAGAACTGTCTTTTACTTCTTGCACTTGCTGCACCTGCGGTTCAGCCACAACTTTAGTGTCCTGATCAGAAGTCATGAGCTGTCTACTTTATGACTCCTCAGAGAGAACTTTGCTGGTAATCTTCTTGCGCTATGAAGTAACAAAAAAGTGAAAACAGTATGAAAAGCTGTACAAAGAATTCTCAATTTTTAAAATGAAACCACTTTGGTGGTACACTAGATGATAATATACTATATGTTATATATAGTAGATTAATAAAATCCTTGAAGCTGTCAGTTGTTTTTCATTTTAAGTGCCTTGTTGGTTGTTATTCACTGTTTCAGTTGTGTCCAACTCTCCATCAAACTATTTGTGGTTTTCTTTGCCATTTTTTATCTAACTCATTTTACGGGTGATGAAATGAAGCAAAGAAGTTAAGTGACTTGTCCAGGGTCACGCAACTATTAAGTGTATGCAGTCAAATTTCAACTTGGGAATAGAAGTCTTCCCGACTTCAGGCTGGGTACTTTGTCCACTGTGCCACCTAGCTGAGTCTTATTCTTCTATATCTTCTTTTAAATGCTCTAAATTAAAAATCAATGCGACTTAAGTTTACTCAGTCTTCAGAAACAATTAATTAACGACTTTTGAGACTAAATATTAAGGAAATATCCTCAAACTCAGTAACCATCAATTACCATATTTAAGCAGAATTCATATTATATATATATATACACATACATATACATACATACACACATACACACACACAGAGCACATCACAGCAACCACCACCAACTTGTAGTTACATTTCATAAGCAAAAAAGCCATCACTTTAATTCTTATGTTAACAGTAAATAAAAAATGAAAATCAGATAGCTTTAATGTAAGTAAAACATTATATACTTAATATTTTAACTCACTGACAATGTCAACATTTGAAAACATACTTAACTTTTTATAGCAGACTGGCTATCCTGGTATGTGTCACTATTTAAATTTCTAACAATTTACCTAAAAGAATACAAAAACTTAACTTTAGTTAAGAATACTGATATATAGGGGGACGTAGTCAACATCATGGAGTAGAAACAGGACTTCTGCAGGGCTCCAGCTCCCACTACTTCTAATTTATGTAGAAGAGGACTCTGAACAAACTTTGCAGCTACAGAACCCACAAAATGACACAGAGAAGCTAACCTCCTGCTGAGGACAGCCCAGCAGGGAGTGGCCAAATGCAGAGCTCTGGGAGCCGACCCCAGCCCCACCCAGGGCAGCCTGACCAGCAGCAGACTAGAGGGACTTCAGAACACCAGCAGCTGTGGCGTTTCCAGAATTACCAACACACAGATGCCAAGAACAAAGTGGAAGGTCAGTGGACTTTGGTACCCACTAGTGGGGAGTACATCGGCCTCTTCCCCCTGGTGCAAGAAGCCACTGAGGAGCTATGGAGCATGCACAGCAGCTTCAGCTCCTGGCCTGCAGACTGTAGAGGGAGCAAGCAACCAGGAATGGTTGAGGGGTAATTGCTCGTGATTTAACCTGCTTGGATCTGGATTGCTGTCTTGGGTGGAGGTCTTGGAGAGTGTGACCAGCTTGCCAGAGTGTGTGGAGTCTTCAGAGAGGGCACCCAACTAATGCCTCTGGCAGCTGAGAAAACCCCAGCATTTGGGACAGAAACTCCACTGTCTGGTGGCAGAGTGCTCCAGTGGCAAAAAAAGCCCAGAGGTGACATGAGTAGGCAAAGGAAGCAAAATAAACAGAGTACCCCAACTTTACACTTTTACTCTGGCAACAAAAAGGATCAAAGCATGGAACAGGAGGAAGACAGTGAAGTCAGAAATCCTGCACCAAAAGCTTCCAAGAAAAATATGAATTTGTTACAGGCCATAGAGGAGCTTAAGAAGCAGGTAAGAGAAATGGAGGAAAAATTGGGGAGAGAAATAAGAACAATGCAAGAAAATTATGACAGGAGAGTCAACAGCCTGACTGAAGAAAATAACACCTTAAAAAATAGACTAACTCAAATGGCAAATGAGGCTCAAAAAGGCAATGAGGAGAAGAATGCCTTAAAAAGCCAAATTTGCCAGATGGAAAAAGAACCTCTAAAGCTCACTGAAGAGAATCATTCCTTCAGAATTAGATTGAAACAAATGGAAGCTAGTGACTTTATGAGAAATCAAAATACCATTAAACAGATTCAAACAAATGAAAAAAATAGAAGATACTATGAAATATCTCAAGGGAAAAACCACTGACCTGGAAAACATATCAAGGAGAGTTAATTTTAAAATTACTGGACTACCCGAAAGCCATGATCAAAAAAAGAACCTAGAAATAATCCTTCAAGAAATTCTCAAGGAAAATTGCCCTGATGTTTTAGATCCAGAGGGCAAAATAGAGGTTGAAAGAATCCACTGATCACCTCTGAAAAAGATCCCAAAAAGAAAACTCCTAGGAATATTATAGCCAGGTTCTGAAATTCCCAGATCAAAGAGAATACTACAAGCAGCCAGGAAGAAACAATTTCAATATTGTGGAAACACAATCAGGATAACACAGGATCTGGCAGCTTCTACACTGAGGGACTGAAGGGCTTGGAATATGACATTCCAGAGGTCAAAGGAGGTGGGATTAAAACCAAGAATCACTTACTCAGCAAAACTGAGTATCATGTTTCAGGGAAAAATATGGTCATTCAGTGGAATAGAGGACTTTCAAAGCATTCTTGATGAAAAAATCAGAGTTGAATAGAAAATTTGACATTCAGATACAAGAAGAAAGAGAAGCTTGAGAAGGTAAACATGGAAAAGAAATCATAAGGAACTTATAAATGTTGATTTACATCACTATATGGAAAACCGATAATTGTAACTGATGAAACTTTTCTCAATATGAAAATAGTTGAAGAAGGGTATATAGACATATGTGAATGTGTGTATATGTTTATAGATATACATAGATAGAGGGCACAGGACCATTTTAATATGAAGGGATGATATTTAAAAGGTGAAATTAAGAGGTGAGAGAGGAATATAACGAGAGGAGATGGGGAGAGACAGGATGGGGTAAACTGTCTCATAGAAGACAATGGAGGGGAAGAACAGGAAGGCAAGAAGGCAAAACCTTATTTTCACTGAATCTGGCTCAGAGAGATAATGACGTATATACTAAATGAGATATCTCACTCTACAGGAGAGTAGGAGGGAAGAGGATGAAAGGGTGGATGATGGAAGGGAGGACAGCTGGGGGGGAGGGAAGTTAGAAGCACCCACTTTTGAAAAGGGACAGGATCGAAGTAGAGAATAGAACAAGTGGGAGGTGGGATAGGAGGGAGGGACATATAGTCAGTGTTTTACAATTTATGTAGTACAACATATACTGAACTGCTTATCTTCCCAGTAAGGGTGAGTGACAAGGAAGGAACGGAATAAATCTGGGATTCAAAGTTTTAAAATCAAATGTTTAAAAATATGTACATACTATCATTAATACTATTTTACATATAATTGGGAAATTAAGATATACAGGCTAGGTGGCACAGTTAGTAAGTGCGTAGGGCCTGGAGTCAGGATGACCAGGGATCGGTCCCGGCCTCAGAAAATGAACACCCACACATAAATAATGACTGGCCGTGTAACCTTGAGCAAGTTACTTAACCCCAATGGCTTAAAAAAAAAAAAGATATATAGGCATTGGGGCACAGAGATTCACCATGCCCTACTGGAAAAGTTGAAGGGGGTATGGGAGAAGATATGGGAGAGAGCAGATTGGAGGAGGATATATCCTGTGGGACTGCTATTCTGGGGTGGAGGGTAGGGGGAAAACGGGGGAAAAATTGTAACTCAAAATCTGGCGGAAATGAATGATGCAAACTGGAAGTTAGTAAAGCATTTGGAAAAACAAAAAAGAATACTGATATATAATTATAGGACAATAGATTTAGAGTTGGAAGGAAACTCATAAGTCATTTCATTTAATCCTCTCATTTTATAAATGAGGAAAGTAAGGCCAAAAGAGGGTAAGTGACTTTCACAAGGTAACATAGGAAGAAGAACAGAACCAGTAATGAAATCCAGTTCCCCCAACATTTGGAGCAAGGCTTTTTCCATAGGGGCACACTACTACTCCCATGAATGTAATTTAATGAGAGAAACTGCAGGGTGAGGAAATTTAAGTATGGCTTACACAACGAAAAATTTATAGGAGGTGTGCTTACACAAATGTTCCCTCAAATATTTGTCATCCACCACTCACCAACTTTCCTGGAGATTTCTTAAATAATCACTTTTAAAAATAAATGCTTCTAAACATGTTCAGGCTTGATATAAAATCAAGGATTTCAGAAAACCTATACTATTAGTAGATGTCTAGAAAAGAAATGCAGAAACATTCATATTTTATTTCATTTGGGTACCTTAAGAAAGGACTCAATGACAACAATTCCATAGTAGTTATTTCCCTATAACAAGTTCTTTAAAAGCTTAGTCACAATCTAAAGCTGTATTCTGATGTTTATGTACAGAGAAAGGAAAATAAGCCAAACCTAATTATATGACCCCATTATGAAAAGGAGAAAAAAAATCCAAATATTAGGCAAAAAACTAGAATGAGTGAGCTACTAAATATAAAATGATCAAAGTATTGTAGAGAAATATTTACTCTTACTGCTGACAGAAGTAAAAGAACTGTAGAGTCTTTTTGGGAGAGCAGTCTAGCAGTACACAATAAAAGATGACAAAAATGTTTATATACTCTGACCCAATAATTTCACTTGAAACTGTATGTTGAAAAGTATAACTGCAAAAAACCTGAAATCTGAATACCTAAATATCTAAATGTTTAATGTGGTACATTAATGTAATGAAATATTATGCTATTAATAGTGACAAGTCTTAAGATTGCAAAGATATATACGCACCTTTATAAAATAAGGCAAAATGAAAAAAAGAGAAGAAGAAGAATGGAATACTTACTGATATCATGAGGAAATAAATGAAAATAAATGGCAACATTCTTGTGGGCATTTAGAGGGAGAGACTAAAATAATGTTATCTTTTTTGCACGGAAAATAATGGCCGAACTGCAAGAATTCTTCATTCGTTTCTGCCACATCAAAAAAAAAAAAAAAAAAAGCTTCACAGGGTTAAAAAGAGAAAAAGCATTCAAATGAATGGATCCACTAACCCAAGCAAAGCATTTTCTGGAACAGAAACTTGAAAATCTAAAAAGTACTTGAAAGGGTAAAAATTCTCTCCACAGCTCCTGAACCCTTCTCTTTCCTTACCAGATTATCTGAATAAAGTGATGCTTTCCCTTTCCCTAACTTCTCTGGACATGGAAATAACTATTTAATTTATTTTTGTAGGTTCTACAGATAAAAAAGAAAATTCAAGTTAAAAAACTTGCCCAAGATTAACTTAGGCAAAAGATGAATTATATTATAACAAAAAAGTATCCTTCAAGCTCCTGCTTTTTACATTCACCTAGAAAAACAACACAAGGATGTATTACTTCAAATGATATAAGACTGGAACAAACCCAAATTTTTGTGGTCAACCCTGTGCTGATATAAGGCACTAAATTTAACAAGGCTAGTGTTTGAAGTATAGACACAGTCTATTGCAGGAATCCATTGTTCATGTTCCAGATACATACAGCCTCTGAGAACCCAAAGTCAAGTCACAACAAGCAAGGCACAGAGAGTTATAATGGGGGGGGGGGGGATTTAAGCAAATGATACATTTCATATGATCAGTATATCAGTACATACCTTAAGCTATCAGTACTAGGAGCATTACTTTTATAAATCAGAAATTAAATCAGGGGGTGGCTAGGTGGCACAGTGAGTAGAGCGCTGGCCCTGGAGTCAGAAGGACCTGAGTTCAACGATGGCCTCAGACACTTGATCCACACAAACAAAAACCTAGCCATGTGACCTTGGGCAAGTTACTTAACCCCAATTGCCCTCCAAAAAGAAAAAAAAATTTAAATAGGAAGTTTATCAATTATGTTAAATTAAGAATTAATATTACTAGGGATAAATTTCTTAGGTTTGCCTTAAGTGGGAAAAAATTACTTTTGTCCACTGTAACAGAAACAAATCCTAATAAACACAGAGTCAATAAATATTTATATGAAAGACATACAAAAGCCAATATGGCACATCTTAATCTGAAAAACTTCATTACTAATGAAGATTGATTTAGACAAATCGGGGGGAAACATTCAACAAGAAATTCACATAGTAGGGTGGCTAGGTGGCTCAGTGAATAGAACACTGACCCTGGAGTCAGGAGGACCTGAGTTCAAATTTGACCCCAGACCCAGACACTTAACATAAAACTAGCCTTGTGACCTTGGGCAAGTCACTTCAAAGTCACACTAATAACGACGGAAGGAAGGAAGGAAGGACACATAGAAACAGTAATGTGGAATAGGAAAAAAGAGGGAAGAAACAAGGGCTTAAAATGGTCCTGGAAACAAACTGTCAAAATATTAAGATTTGTGATTTGAAAGAGGATTCTTTGTTACAAGTGAGAGAGAAGGAAACTAGACTCAAAGACAAAAACATTTCAACTTTTCTCCATGTCACATTAAAGACAGCCTTTTTTTTCTTCCTGTGGGTGTGTATGTGATCATTTGATCAGCACTTAAACTATCAAAGTACTTTAGTGGGTCTTTAGAATAGTTTCTTCTTTTGAAGGTCTGGAAATATCTTCAATATTTAGAAACAGTGAATTCCTTTTGATTAGATTGACCTTTAAGGAGACTAAATAATACATGCATTGTTGAGTCAAGCAGGTTAACAACAAAGAATGAGACCAGGAGTCAAAAAACTTTTGGATCTAGCTTTGCCATTTGTTGGTCCTTGATTTTGACTGTTAAAATTAGAATTACATGATCCTCTAGGGTTCTTTCAAACACTAACACTCAAAGAACACAAAGCACACTTAAGGAACCGCAGGAAGAAGTTACATTATTTTCCTGTAATATCTAGATGTCAGATGTGAAATTAGAAGTGTAACTCCTAGCTTCCAATTCTGTGTTCCATTTCATATTGAAAAGTCTACCCTTACACATATGAAAATGTCAAAAATAACTTCAGGAATCAGGTGATCAATGTTTCCAGGAGAAAAAACAAAGACATTGTTTTGGGCACTGAGATTTTTAAAACAATGCTATACAAATAAATACATTCTTGTTAAATATAGCACACTATAGAGAAACTATGTCAAGTATCTAAGAAAAAAAGCATGTAGCTTATCCCTCCAGTTTTTTAAGAGGACCAAAAATCAGTGGATGATGGGTGAACTTCACTTGTGAGTGACTGATTCAAATGAGACTTAAAAAGTTGTCAGCCTCACTTTCTTCCAGTTTTCTGAAGTCCAGTAGCAAGACAAAAGTCAAGAGGAAGTAGCAACTGACTGTGCAAGCTCTAAGTGCTACATGGTCAGTGGAAAAAATTGTTGTCATGCCCATTCCCCCAGGGGAAGTCTTCATATGCTTAGGACAGACACACCCCCTAATTCACCAACCAATAGGTCTGAGGCCTGTCAGATACCCTCAATCTGGTTTAGCCTCTCTGCCTAGAAAGTCTTTCACAGTGTAGCCAATGTACATACTACAGCTTCTTGGAGACACAGTAGAGAGGTGGATGACAGGTGGACAACCAAGGTGGATGAGCAGCCCTTAAAAGGGGCGGCTAGGTGGCGCAGTGAGTAAGAGCGCCGGCCTCAGAGTTGGGATGACGCGAGATCAAATCCGGCCTCAGAAAATGAGCACCCACACATAAATAATGACTAGCCATGTAACCCTGAGCAAGTTACTTAACCCCAATTGCTTAAAAAAAAAAAAAAAGACTTGGTAAACCTTCAAACCAGAAGTGCTAAGTCCTCCTTGAACATCCCCCCCCCCCCACATACACATACACCCTAAGATAAAGGCTCAGAGTTAAGAGTTAGGTGTATGTGACGCAGGTTGTAAAAGGCAAAGGCAAAAAGTATATTATCATATTTAAGACAAAACAAGCAGGTCAATCTAGCTGAAATGTGTAATGAGAAGGAATGTGAATTAACTCTGAAAAGATACAAGTGGCTCAAGATTCTAAATTCCAAACAAAGGAATTTGTTCCCAAAGGCAATAATAAACAGGAACCTGCACAAACTTTCTGGGCAGGAAAGTCATTCTGGACATGCTGTTTAACCTCACCCTCAATCTGCTCATCTGCAAAATGATACTAATTGCACTACATGTCATATGGATTTTTGTAAATAAAGCTCTTTAAAAGATTTCACTTCTGGGGCGGCTAGGTGGCGAAGTGAGTAGGACGTAGACCCTGGAGTCAGAAGGACCTGAGTTCAGATCCAGCCTCAGACACTTACACACAAACAAAAACCTAGCCGTGTGACCTTGGGCAAGTTATAACCCCAATTGCCCCCCAAAAAAGCAAAAAAAAAAAAAAGAAATAAAGAAAGAAAAGATTTCATTTCTGTATAAATGTAAGCTATTGTTATGTTAGAAAGATAGATTGGAAAATATAGTACTAGCCCATCTTATGTTAAACAAGGAAGACAGTGCCACAATATAAGAAATAAAATCATCATAAACAGAAAATATGAGACATGGAAAAATAAAAATTAATACTGCATGCTACATTTAAAAAGATGGCACAAAAAATCTGGCCTTCCCTTTGAGGAGAAGGCTTTGAGAAGTCTGAAGAAGTAGAAAGGGGAAATGGATTTGG
Source organism: Gymnobelideus leadbeateri (assembly GCA_011680675.1). NCBI lineage: Eukaryota > Metazoa > Chordata > Mammalia > Diprotodontia > Petauridae > Gymnobelideus > Gymnobelideus leadbeateri. Next base: position 91,892 of record WOXC01003402.1, read on the forward strand.
GGTCTGGCGCTTACTAGCCTGCAGTTCTTTCACCAAATCACTTAAGTTTCTGAGAAAATCTTTCGTTTCCTCATCTGTATGTAAAATAAGGACTATATGATCTTTGAGAGCCTTTTTAGTTCTAGGTTCTATAATCCTCAATTCAATAATTGACAGGTCTTTGATTAAGAGAATATATTATTAGCTAAGAATGTGAGGCAGCAGGTTCTGATAGAAACTCACCCCCCCACCCCTTACCCCAGCTGACTTAATGGGAAGGGTCTCGGTGAAAGCAATTCCATTCAAGTCAGAGAACTGGATTCTGTCACCAAGGACCTGGCTTCAAATCCTAGGCTCTCCCACTTACCACATATGTAGGGGTGAGCAACTGCTGTGGCCTCCTCTCCACTTCTAATACTCCATGGCAACCCTCCTCTACTTGGACCATTTCCTCTGCCTCCTACTGACCTGGACACTCTCTGTGTGTCTCAAAGCCTATATGTGATCTCTGCCTCATCTAGCCAGGGATAGCTCTCCAAGCCATCCATCCTACTGTGATTAAGGACACACCTAGGTACACTGATGAAATGCAAGAAAACATTTAAGGGATTTTAAATTAATAAAAGTTCTGAAAAAGATGCACCATTGCTGAGTAGAGAGGTGGCCTTTAAGCCAAGAAGACCTGGGCTAAAGTACCTTCCATGGCAAATAATGTCTATGTAAGAGAATGAGTTGTACAAGTGTCAAACTATACTGGTAAATGAAGTTTCTTCATCCTGGAGTTTCTACTGCACATCGCTGTCTCTACTCTAAGACTATCGATAAGTTCAAGGAGTTCCTCATTGGCAAATTTCACTTTAGAAGACATTTTTATAGTTATGGAACTGTGTAACTGTGATAGAAAAAAGTAGTATTTCCAAAAATTTCTTGTGTTGTAACATTCTCAACAATAAAATAGCCACAATAGTTTAAAAAAAAAGTAGATTGTCCTGATTAAAAAAAACAATATGAATAACTACAACAAAGATAATCCTTAGGTCTAGCCTGAGAAGGACATACTCACAAAAAAAAATTTTTTTTTTACAATAAAACTCATTTAGTGATCAGCCTAGACATCTGTTTTTAGTAGTCTACTTTGAAGGTAGCTGACAGCACGGTGGATGGAGTGCTCAATCCTTAGGTCTGGCCAGATAAGGACATTTTCACACACACACACACACACACACACACACACACACACACACACACACAATAAATAAATAATTTTTTTTTTTAAAACAATAAAACTCATTTAGTGATCAGCCTAGTGTCTGCTTTGGAGGTAGTTGATGGCATGGTTGGATAGAGTGCTCAGTTTGGAATCAAGAACCCAGTTTTGTGACCCTGGCTGGGAAAGTCACTAACCTCTGTTTGCTTCAGTTTCCTCAACTATAAAGGAGGGAATAATAGCACTTGCCTCACAAGGAAACAGTAAGGATCAAATGAAATAATATTTGTAAAAGAGCACAGTAGGTGCTACACAAAAATTTATTCTCTCCTCTAATTTCTTAAAAATAGTTCAAAGCCCATAAAAAGCAGAAAGCAAGCATTTCCAAAATAAGAAATTACTTGGTTAAACAACACAAAAATATACCAGAAAATGAAAAAAATAAAAATAATTTGGTATTTTTAAGAATTTCACAAATTTGCAGATGAATACTTGAGAGAGAAGAATTACCTCATTTTTTTTAAGTGTTAAAGCTTAAAACAAAATAGGTAACAAAATGAAATTGTTGATAGCTATCCAAACATCTCATTATAGGTTTATACTAGGAGAAAACATATAAAATCAAGAAATACAAATGTCAAAGAAGTTCATCTCAACCTAGAATAATTTTCAGTTTTTAGACAATGAGGGTGAAAAAAATCTAGTACTGATACAAGGCAAGTGCTGTAATGACAGTTCAGAAAATAAAACTTATTTCATATGATAAAAGTTTTATGTTCAAAAAACGTGGGTTTGTCCCCACAGCTTATCTGAAAACATAAGAAATGTAAGCTCTCCAAAAGAAAAAAAAATCAGTGCTCTCATAAGGACTGATTACAGTTTAAAAAATAAGAATTTCCTGTTTTACTACAATGCTGATTGTTTTGACTAACTTCTTACCCACTGTCAAAACGAAGAAGCTAGGTAGCTCCAACATGTTAAATTTTAAATGTTTACAGGAAAAAATTAAAATGTTAAAAAGTACTCAATTAATAAATTTACAATTGTCTAAATAAACTGTAATCTCAGCATGTCATGCATTTTAATGCTCCTAATCAAATGACTTTAGAGCAGAGGATTAAAATATTAAGGGACTGGTTCTATTCAACATTCCTGCCAAGTCTATATCTATGAAAGATAAATGTAGCTATCAAAAAAATTGAACATATTAACAGAAGGGGAAATAAGTGAGGAAGAATAAAGAAAAGAGGTTTCATGTAGTTTAAAGCTTTTGGTCTCTTGGTTTTTGTTTTTGTTTTTAACATTCAAAGATAATTTCCAATATGTTCCACCATCTTTCCTATCCTCATTTTTGCTTTGAGCACTTAAGCACATAAGTGATTTTATTTGGAGGATCTTAATGTATTCTTCCCACAATTTCTCTATTTTTTCCTTTCTGCAATAGATATTTAAAGATATCATACAGCAATTTTCATGGTGATCTTTTGACAAATGCCTATTATAGCACACTTCAATACAAGATGATCAAATGTCCCATGAAATGATATTTCTTGCTGTCTTTGAAAGCACATTAAAACCAAACCCAGAAGTTCCTTTGTGTTTATCTCCAGGACAATTGTAAGCTGTCTTTCGATATAATTCCTACTTCCTTTTTTTTGCTTCTAATTTACTTTATAAAGAAAGAGCTGATTAAAATCCTTCAGAGTTCCTCAAATATTATGTGCCTAGTCACTGATCCCACGATAAGGATATCACTAAAAGTGCTAACAACTAAAAAGTGTTTCTCTGTGGTCCTCACACCTTTCTATACTTTTTCTCACCACTCTTTTGTGATCCAGGAAAGGACTCACAAAGAACTCCTCTCGTCTTTGCTTCTGTGGACTTTGCCATCATACCCCAATGAGGTTGATTTCCCCAGCCTACCCTCCTCGGCCCCCTTTTGTATGCTGTACCTACTCCCACTAGAATATAAAAACTCTTTCAGGAGCTTCTATTTGTATCCCTAGGACTTAGTACAGTTCCTGGCATATAATAAGCACTACTAAAAGCTTATTGACATTATGACAGAACTGAGAGAGCCTTTTATGACTTGCTATAGTCTAATCTTCACCAAATAGCCTAGAGAAAAGGCTATTACTGAGATCACATTCAGTCTTGCCAGGACTGTAAAACTTATGCACCATGAGCCTGATCTTTGAGAACTCATGGTCACCTACAAGACAGTCAGATGGCGCTGAAGAGCTGGCCTGTGTGACTTGACCATATTAAATACTTAATAAATGTTTGTTGAAATGGAAATCATTTGGGGGGGGAGGGTGTCAAGATGGCAGAGTAGAAACAGGACTTCAGAGGGGCTCCAACTTCCACCTTCCCCAGTTCATGTAAAATGGGACTCTGAACAAACTTTGGAGCTACAGAACCCATAAAATGACACAGAGAAGCTAACCTCCTGCTGAGGACAGCCCAGCAGGAAGTGGCCAGCCCAGGCCTAGGTAATCCTGAGGTTTTAGCCCCAGAGTGGGCCTGACCAACAACCAGCTGGAGGGACTTCAGAACACCAGCAGCTGTGTCTGTTCCCAGAATTATCAACACATAGTGCTAAGGACAAAGTAAGAGGTCAGTGCAATGTGGACTTTGGGACCCAGTAGTTGGGAGTGCATCAGCTTTTACCCCCGGTGGTGAGAAGTGGATGAGACCCTGAGGCACTGCTACCCTGTAGCCTCCTGGCCCTCCTGTAGGGGGACCAAGCAACCAGTCTGAGGGGTAATCGCTCTTGCTTTAACCTGCTTGGATGTGGATTGCAGTCTAGGGTGGAGGTCCTGGCATCTGTGACCAGCTTGCCAGAGCTTGTGGAAGCTTCACAGAGGGCACCTAACTAATACTTCTGGCAACTGAGAAAACCCCAGCATTTGGGACAGAAGCTCCCCTGTCTGGTGGCAGAGTCCTACTGTGGCAAAAAGCCCAAAAGTCAAGTAATTGAGTGGCAACACGACCGGGAGAAGGAAGCAAAACAAACAGAAGGATCCAAACATTAGACTCCTATTTTGGGGACAAAAAGGATCAAAGCAGGGAACAGGAGGAATACAGTGAAGTCAGAACTCATGTTCAAGTCAAAAGCTTCCAAGAAAAATCCGAGCTGGTTACAGGCCATAGAGGACCTTAAGAAGCAGATAAGAGAAGTGGAGGAAAAATTGGAAAAAGAAATGAGAATGAAATGGAAATCATTCAATAAGTAGCATATTAGGTAACATTATGATATTAAAATTAACTATTCTATCAATCTACTTTCAGCACCAAATTATTTTTCTTTCAATATAAAAATCATCTTAATAAAAAGGTAAACAAAGAAATCTTTTGGCAGGATTGGTATAATATGGAAACAAAGTAACCTTTCTTAAAAAGAATGTCAATAATAATCAACTAGATGTTATTTAGTGTTTTTGTGAACTTGAAATCCTTTGTTAATCCACTTCTAGGGTGCCCAAAAGGAAGGTAAGAATTTACGATTTTTTAGAGATTTTTTAAGCTTTGTTAGAGAAAGTATTTTACCCTCACTTTTATAAGTTCCTGACCTCCATAAAAGGAGGTTTGCATCATATCTAAAGTTCTTTGTATCTTTAAATACATTTTGTAATTCAATCTATGTAAGTATTTCACATGCTTCGGTATACTGATCTCAAATTTTATGTACATTTTAGATTTTTTTTTGCTTTTTGGAGGGCAGTTGCGGTTAAGTAACTTGCCCAAGGTCACACGGCTAGGTTTTTGTTTGTGTGCGTTGAGTGTCTGAAGCCAGATCTGAACTCAGGTCCTTCTGACTCCAGGGCCGAAGCTCTACTCACTGCGCCACCTAGCCACCCCTAGAATTATTTTTAATAGGTTTTCTCTATTGTTGCTAATGGATTTTATTATTATATAGAAATGCTACTGATTTTGGAAAAAATTTTTTGTAGCCTTCAACTTTGCTGAAGCCAGCAAGATGTCAATGAGAATCTTTGCCTATTCATTAGGCTTTTCCTAAGAAAATCATCATATCACAATAATAAGGACAGTTTTAACTCCTGTTTTCACCTTTAATTTCATTCTCCTGCCTTACTGCTATTGCTAGCATTTATAGAATTATATGGACATCCTTAACAAGGATGATCAATTTTCAAAAAAGAACCATTTGTTGAAAAAGAAAACGTATAGGTATTATACGTGAACATTTCTAACCGTGGGATATACCACTATCTTTCTGAAAAGGGAAGAATAATAAATGTGTTAATAATAAATGGGTTAAGACAGTTCTAAGATTGTTGGGGTAAGGGAATATAGGGTTAACCAAAATACCAAACTTCCTCCTTGAATACTTGCAGAAAAAGTCTAAAAACATGAAAGTCATAAAATCTGGGAAAATTTCCACTAAAATCATATTACCTAACATTTCTCTATTGAATCTTGGTCTGATATTAACTTGTATAATTTTATTGTCAAGCATTAATCTTTTATAATCTTTTTTTTTAAATCTTTTTTTCTCTAGCCCTCAATATGGCATGGGATTCCAAGACCTTGGTGAGGACCTGACTCATCTAAATAGCTTTAATAAAATACAATTCATGCCTCTGGCTCAGTTATTTTGGGATTTGTTGTTCAGTTGTGTATAACTCTGTGACCTCTAATGGCGTTTTCTTGGAATTCTTCACCATTGCCTTCTCCAGCTCATTTCACAGATGAGGAACTGAGGCAAACAGTGTTAATGGACTTGCCCAGGGTCACACAACTAGTGTCTCAGGCCAGATTTGAACTCAGGAAGATGAATCTTCCTGTTTCCCAGCACAGTTCTTTATCCACTGTGCCACCTATGCCCTATCATTCTGGGACACCATACCTCTAATCAACCAGCTGACACTTAACAGACCACTGGGTCCCTTTAGGTCCCTTTACCCCCAACTACAACTGTTGTCCACATCCCCCCCTTCTCAATCACCAATGTCAAGTGAAGAAGTCACTCTTATTTCAATGCTTCAAAACTACTAATGGGGAGTGGGGGAAAGGTCGGTCCTATTCTCATTTACCCTTATAATCACATTTTTGAGACAAGAAGAGTCATTAAAAGCATCTAGTCCAAAGCTTATTTTTATGTGTAAAAGACATTTTTGGCAGTCTACTGAAGCCCCTACAGGCCCAGTCCTACACCTAAGAGTATTTATGAATGCATAAAAATACCTGTATTACAAAAGAAACTAATGGTATTAAAACCCAATTTTCAAAATTTTTTAAAAATAAAAACAAGTTTATGGACTACAGGTTAAGAATCTCTGATCTAGTTCAATCTTCTCATTACATAGGTAAGGAAACTGAGGTCCAGAATAATTAATAAAAGCTAATAATCATCGCTATTATTTATATAGAACTTTATGGTTTGAAAAAGCTTTATAAATACCTCATTTGATCCTAAAAATATCAGCAGATGCTAATTGAAATCCTTATTTTACAGATAAGAAAACCGAGGCACAGAGATGCTAAGCAACTTGCACACAGCTATTACTTGCATCATACAAAATTCAAACTCAGGTTTTTCTGACCCAAGGACTCTTTTAAGTCCTGGGCTCCATACACTAAGCCACCTAGATAGAGAGATTAAGTGACTTGCCAAAAGTCACACAAGTAATAAGTGGCAAGTCAGAGATTCCAAGATAGGACCTAGGATTTCAAGTGAGTACTCTTTCTACCACGGCAAGCAGTTGTTCTCAATTCTATGGCAGTTGGTTCTGCTTTAATTTTAAGATGACCAAACTATACAAAATTGTGCAATAAAAGTTATAGTTTATGGGGAAAATGGAGTTAGAGACACAACATAAAAAAAGTAACACCATTTAATGTTTTAAATGGTTAAGAAATACATAAATACAATGAACAGAAGCACTGTCTGAGCCTAGAGCTGCTGCTTGGCTTACACCCTCATTCTCAAATGGCTTACATTAACAAAATATCAGTGGGAAAGAACAATGGGCCCACCAAAACTTCAGGGCTGGTGGCCCATGCCATGCTGGAAGGGGAAGGGGCAGAGCAGCCTTTCTCTGCTCATAGCTCCTACTGCAGCAAAAGACATACAATAAATAGGGCATTTTACCTTGAAAAAGACATGAAGTTTGTTCATGGAAGTAAGCATCAGAGGGATTACATACAGCCTGTGAGTTACTGTGAAATGATGCAATTTTATGTTCTTTTGCTGTTTCTTGCAGGTGGACTATCTTGCACAAGCAAACAATCAATTCCACGGGCATAAATTCAAATAAATTTCTAAACAAGTGCTGTAGTAAAACTGACATTTTATAAATGAGAAAGTATAATGATTCCAGGACCTTCTCTAAAAACTTTTTTTTTTTAAGAAGAACAATTCATTTTCTTGTCATGTGCTTTTTTCTTTTCTTTTTGGTCTTCAAGTTAAGTATGGAAAGGGAAACTCTAGTGATTATAGGATTATATTTCACCATGGTTTTCTAGCAATTAGCAGGGAATTTCTCCATTTCAGCTTTGTAGCCAGTCACCCTATTTGAGTGTTAAATTAAATCAACAATTTTGAGCTTTGGAATCCTGGGCTACATGAATCTTTCATTAACATTCCTGAGTAATGTTAAATTAACAAAAGAAGTAGAAAGAGGTGAAAAATGTTAAATTACTCAAGAAATGTGTTTTTTTTTCTCTCTCCTTTAAAGATTTTTTGACCTATCAATCCAGGTTCTAAAAAAATTATGAATGCCAGAGTTGCATGAGTTCAAAAGTCAGTTAAAAAAAAAAGATTTATAATCATGTTTATAAACGTCTTTTTTAAACTTCCAACTTTTATCTGTTTTGAGGAAATTTTTCAAAACTATGAATATTAGCAAAACATTTAGTTACCTTAAAAAAATATTCTCAGAGCTTCTGCTTAACAACTATAAAGGCACGGAGAAGTGTAAGTCTAGGCTTTTTTTGTTTGGGGGGTGTGTTCCTCTTAACACAATTAAGATATTAAAAATAAAAATTTTATTTTATTCCCAAGTCTCTCCTAATTCCCTGTCACTAACATCACCACCATTGCACCCATCCTCCTCTGTTCCTTGACTCAGTACTTTCTTTGTATTTCTTATATATTTCATGTCCCATTTTGCATTATGATTATTTATGTATGTGTCACATCTCTCTACTAGGAAATGTGATCACAGAAAGAATCGTCTCATTTAATTCTATGTAGCTCCCTGATTTATTAGTGCTCAGCATACAGTAGATAATTGGAAAAATGTTTCAATGATTTTAATTTGATGCAGCTGGGTTACTTGATTTTTTTGGATCCCATTTCTAAATAAGTAACCTAAATTTTACGTATTTACATGAAAGAAGCAACTAGTCTTCAAACAGCAGTCAGTGTGATAAGGAACAAAACACTTCAGTTTGTAGTAGATAGAAGGCTGATTACATCAAATTCCAGAACATGGGATAGCTTCCTAGATGAGATATGTAATTACTCCAAGGAGTCAGAACCATCCATTCATACAGCAAAGACCTAAAGGATGGATCTCTATTGGCAAATTTCAACATTTATTTCAAGAGACATCTTACACATTTCTTCCATCAGTATGTATATAACCAGGATGGGCAATTAAGATGGACAAGTAAGAACCACAGCTGCAGAGATGTAAGAAACAAAACCAAGTAGGTTGCTTTTAAGAAATTAACTCTAAGGTTCCCATGAAAGTAAAGGTCAATCTTTTTAGCAGTATGGATCTAACTGGTGTTAGATACTACATACTACATAGATACAGAATACAACTACTTCTAAAGAACTAAAAGAAAGTGTCATACACAGAGGGGAATTTAGAGGCACAAAAAATGGCAGGTGTGAGCAAGCTACAAAATATCACCAGTGAAGAAATGAAAAATGAGTAAAAATGTCACCACGAAATTGTATTAAGAAAAGATGAGCTGATCATGTGGCAAGAACAAGGGAGAAATCAGAGTGCTCTACTTCCCTATTACCTTGTAAATGCCAGGAGAAAGCAAAGAAGGTGAGTGGACTTCTCCAGTGCCCTCACTTCAAAGCTAACTTATAGGAAACTATAGACAAGAGAAGCACGGGATAGGAAGACATTGATGGTCCTGAAGGGAGAACTAGAACTGATGAAATCACAGACCCATAAGTATAAGGTACATCCTTCTCCTCTTTGCAGAGGTGAGGGATACAGTTTGTAGAACACTGCGACATTACCACCAGCCACAGTGTTGGACACCTCAAGGAAGGACCTTCAACACTAATCCCTTATCCCATGTCTACCTCCATGGGCCTCTGGTCCAACCAGTGATCTGTTCTTCAAAGGTTAACATAACTGCCACTCCCTTATATTCTCGCAATCCTTGTGATTTGGGACCAATTGGCTGACAAAATAAAGCCCTACTCCCTTACTCTCTCTCTTTCAACTTCAACCTTCCCCAATATCTGACCACCCCTTCTGCAATGCTCTAGAATGACCATCCCATGACAGATCTTCTTTAGCTCTTAAACCTTTATCTTTCCCTCTCAGGCCTGGCTCCCTCTTGATGACAATGCATTGTTGGACACCCTTTTTAAGTACCAGTTGCACTATTACTCATAACCTCAACTCAATTGTCCTTTATGGTGGAGGAAGTGGACTTGCTCCACAGTGCTATTTCCAGACTCTTCCTCTTACCAATACTACCCAATAAACTCTCCTCCTTTGAGGCTCATTCAATTATTAATCATCCAATCAAAATTCTGGAAACTGTTATCTACTAACCCCAAAGACATACTCCTTCCTTCCTTCCTCACTGAATCTAGTCCAGTGTCCAAATCATGGGCTTTTCCTCCAATCCAACTCCTGCCCTCATAACAAAAGGCTTGAAAATGAACAGATGCTTCTTCAAACTTCTCAGTTCTTCAATTTACTAATTTCCCATAACATACTACTCAATTTTACTTAAGCTTTTCACTTACCATATGACCCAGAGTACTTTACTTCAATTTTCATAAACTCTATAATCCCTTTATCTGATCTTTCCTAGTGTCTAAAACCCAGTTCTTTATCCTCATTATGATCTCCAATCTCTCTATCCTTAAGTTCTTGCCCAGGCCATCATCCTTGCATTTACTATGTTCTTCTCCCTTTAATATTTCAACTCCTTGGTGAACCAAGGTAACAACACTAACCTTGCAATTTTATTCCTTGTACTTTTGTAGTATCACTGATAATGCCTTCCCAAAACCCTCCACACAATCCTCCACTTCACTCTACTCTTTCATATAACTGCTAACTGGGTCCACTATACATTTACATTACAGAAAGTAGGCAATCTTTTTATACTGCCCTAACTGACTTGTTATTCTATACTTCACAGTTCCTAATCCAATCCCCTACAATCTTCTCTATTAGATTATCCCCACTATCATTCTCAGAGTCTAACTACTGTTTTTAACCCTACTACCTATCTTCTCCAGTCTTTAAAAAACAAACCTCACTTGAAAAAAACAAAACAAAAACAAACCTCACTTGATGAAATCATCTCTATGCCTCTAACCTTTCTTGGTTAAACTCAGGAAAGGCATTTATACTAGGTACCTCTACTTCCTCTCCTCACTCTTCCTGATCCTCTACAATCTGGCTTCTGATCTCAATCAACTGAAAATGCTTTCTCCAAATTTATCAGTGATCTGCCAAATAATAAATAAACCGCCAAATCAAATAGTCTTTTCTAATTCTCATCCTTCATCACTTGGTAGCCTTTGACATTGCTGATTATGCTCTATCAAAATTTTCATGACACTCCTCTCTCTCAGGTATCCTTCTGCGTATTCAACCATTCCTTTAAGTCTCCTTTGCTGAATTCAAGCTACACTTTGCATCCATGCTTGTTTCCACAATTAGAACATAAGTTCCTTTAAACCAGAGATGGTTTCACTTTTATTTTTTATATCCCTATTGCCTTAGCACAGTGCCTATTAAGTATCTGTTGACTAAGTGCTAGTCTTTTCTGCCTCTGAAGCTATCTATGTGACTATAGATATGTCACTTAACCACTAGGTAGGGAAAAAATTCCCTCCCCTCTTCTGAAGAGAGGAGTTTCTGCATTGGGACTTCTCCAAAATGAAGTCACAGCTCAGAATCAAAATAAAAAACAAAAGAAAAAGATATATATATATATATATATATATATTTTTTTTTTTTAAATGAGGGCAATTGGGGTTAAGTAACTTGCCCAAGGTCACACGGCTAGGGTTTTTTTTTTTTTGGTCGGTGTGTGTTAAGTGTCTGAGGCCGGATCTGAACTCAGGTCCTTCTGACTCCAGGGCCGCCGCTCTACTCACTGCGCCACCTAGCCGCCCCTAGAGCCCTGTATTTTTTACATAGCATAAGTTTATCTATGACTTTTCGAAAATTGTCACATTTTTTCACAATAGGCATTCTTAAATAGCAGTCATTTCATACAATTATGTTAGTGTGTGCTGCGTATAATATAATCCTTTCAAAGAGATCTTATTTTAAGAATTTAAGCCTATATCTGAACCTCTGGACTAAACCGAAGTTCTTTGAGAGGTATATTACTTATCTTTGTAGTCGCCATAACAGTTAACATAGAGTCTTGCAGTGCCTCCATAATATCTGTTGACTAATTAATGCGGAAAAATTGCTGTCTTAGGAAATGTTAAGCATTAAACCTAAATTGGGGGAAAAAAAGTTAAATCTGATTCCTCCAAACTGGCCCAATTTACAATGGTATTCTCATATATGCTTAAAAGTGCAACCTCCTAACCCATAAAGCACAATAGTACTGCTATTGGAAAATAACAGAATAAAAATTACATAATTTCTGATGCTTTTATTTTGCTTTGCCCCTGAGAAAACTACAACTTTAGGTGCATGAAGTCATTTATAAAGCTGTTTACAGACACAAGACTACAACAGGAGCTGTGAGGAAAAGAATAAATATATCAACTAGAATAAAGTACTCAAAATTTCATGGTATACAGTACAGCATAGCATTACAGCATGCTGGGGATGGTCTTTTAAACTTAGAGGACTTCTAAAAAATGCCACAAAATATTTAACACATGTCAAATGAAGACAATACTACGTTATTGGCAGAATCCAATGGCAGAAAACTGCAAGAAGCAGTGTCATGGAATTCCTTGGAAATGTAAGAGTCTGTTAAGCATTTTAAGTACTACTCATTTCATTTTAAGTGCTACCATAGCTTAGTTCAGCGGTTCTCTGAACCACTTTCAACAACAACAGAGTTGTGAACTCGTAGGAAAAATTAATATGGGACACATATTACAAATTAATATTTATATTACACAATTATAATCATACTATAAAATGACATTCTAATTATGAATATGAAAGGTAAATATAGAATTATGAATTTTAAAAATAATTTTAAATATGCAGGGAAATATTCAGTAAGAATTAAAATACGTAATCCAACAAGAACTCATATGCTTACTATTATCTGTAACATTTAATATTTAACAAATTTTGTTGAGTGTAAATAATATTTTTAATGAACAAAGTTACAACTTGGAAGAAGTATAACATAATAATCATACATGGATTAAATTTTTATGACACAACTTTTTAAAATTGAATCAGGGTTTACAATATTTGGCTCAACACCAGACAGTATTAAATCTGGTTTGGTGTCTAATTTATTTCTGTATTTTGATTTAAAATAAAAGTAAAGTGAAAATACTTGCTCACGCAAATGTGGTGAGCTTCCTTGCTGATAGAAATTCATCTTTTATTTTAAACTACCTAACCAATCAGCAAAAATGAATTACAACATACAATACTTTTCTACTAGCTGATGGCAATTACTGTACTAAATGATAAATATATTTAAAGTTCAATTGCATACATTACTTTACCTTTAACATTATATAAACTATTTTGAAAGAAAAGAAAGTTCTTTTCTTCTACCACTGGTACTATGGTTACAAGTGGCCAACTAGATCATTTGAAAATCCATCAGACAGAACAGTAAGATAAGCAGAGGGTAAGTTTAGTTAAACAGTCTTAAGAATGCAATGAGGAGGCGGCTAGGTGGTGCAGTGAGTAGAGCGTCAGCCCTGGAGTCAGAAGGACCTGAGTTCGGATCCGGCCTCAGACACTTAACACACACACAAACAAAAACCTAGCCGTGTGACCTTGGGCAAGTTACTTATCCCCGATTGCCCTCCAAAAAACAAAAAACAAACAAAAAAATGCAATGAGATCGCAGGACAGGCTGGGATCCATTAGTGCACATAATGAATCCTCTGAAGTGGTCTCATTGTTTGAATTAGCACTGCATTACTTCCACTGGGCTAAAACCAATGACCATATTTACATAATTATAACTTTGAACAGTATGAATCTGAATGCATGAAAGCACTTTTGAGAGATGTATTATTTATCATTTTTGTTTCTACATAATGTTTATGATTGTGACGGTTTCAAGATGGTTCGTAATATGCATGCTCAATGAACATCATTTTCATGCAGCCTATCATCTGTGCTTCAAGGACACAAATATTAGTTCTATGTTGATCATACAATTACACAGTTGATACAGTATGGTAATAGGGTAACAAGTGAGCTACTCTAGTAAAGAAAGCAAACAAAGATGCACATATGTCTCAGTGGGAACTGGTTTGTGCTCTAATGGTAAGTTCTTGTGATTTGAAAACAATTTGATAACAAGTTGAGAAACTATAAGAACACAATGCACTTAGAAGTGATCAAAGTTTAATGTAACTTTAATGTAACTAGTGTAATGGTTTAATGTAACCACTGCACAAAACACCAAAATCATTGTGCACAAGATCATAACAGTTTCAAATAACTGCAGGGGAAAGAAAAACCCCATAATGCTTCAAATAAAGTAAACGCATGTTGTCAGAGTTATAGCATATTTAAAACAAATGAACAATTACTTACTGTTTAAGGTGCCACTAAAGAATTTTTAGTGTGAACCCCTTGGAACCATCACTGCAAGGAGTTTGCAAACCAATAAACCAGAATCACTGGCAAGACACAGAGTCAGCCTTGAAACCTGGAAAACTTGGGTTAGAGTCCATCCTCTGTTACAACTATACTGGCTATGTGATACTGAGGAAGTCATTTTAGTGCACTAGGTAACTCTTTTAAATGACATGACCAATTATAGAGAAATTAATGACCTGCATTGGTAGAAGTAATTTCCTCATCTGGAAGTTCCTTATATCAATGAAATCACACGTCCTACTATTAACTGGAATGACAGTGAATATTATTTGAAACAAGTATAAAGCTCTGGACTTTGGGTTGGCAAGACTTGAATTTGAAAATAAAGACAGTTCACTGACATAATGAATTTAGCAACGGGTCTAGAGTCAAGAAGACTTCAGTACAAATCTGGCCTCAAACACTTGACATCGCTAAGTAACTTAATACGTCTTCCTCAGTTCTCAACTATAAAATGGGAGTCATAATAACACCCACTCCCAAAGGAGATAATATTCATAAAGCACTTAGCACAGTGTCTGGCATATGTGTGTATACACATATATATGCATATATATGTATATAAATGCTAGCTATTATTAATCCTGTCTCAAACACTTAAAAGCTTTGTGATCCTCAACAAGACATTTATTTAAACTCACTGGGCCTCAGTTTCCTCATCTGTAAAATGGAAATGATAATAGCTACTATGTCACAGATTTGGTTTGTGTTTCCAAAAAGAATATACATTAAGCACTTTGCAAACTTTAAACATAAACCATATATGAAAATTAGCTATTTTATTATTATGGCATTCATTAAAATAAAACAGCCTGTAGTACCATTCAATAAAAACAAATCTACAAGATGACCTTCAGGGTTTTTTCAGGCTCTGAATTTGTGGTCCTACGAGCATTCATTAAGTACTTACTCTGTATCATCCTCTATACCAAGCACTGAGGACAAGAAAACAAAAGTGCAATAATCCCTGCCTTTAAGGAACTCACATTTTATTGGAACAGCCATGCATGTGCGCGCGCATGTACATACACATACACACATACACACACACACACACACACACACACACTCCCCTTGAGGGAATAAGAGACACAGCTGGGGGTGGAAGGAAACCACAAAAGGTCTTATGCATCTAAGTCTAAAGAAAACCAGGGATTCCAAGAGGCAGAAGAAAAAGAAGGCACAGAAAGAGGAAGATGGAGTGTCATGCATGAAGAACAAGGTAGTTACTTTAATGCTACAAGGGGAATATACTGTGAAATGAGGCTTGAAAGTAGGATCAGGCCAGGCTCTGAAAAGCTTTAAAAGGAGAAGAGGCATAAATAAAAATAATAGGGAGGCAGGGTACTTGGAACTGGAGTATGACATTCAGATTTGCCCTTTGGCAAAGAAAAGGAAATATTTGTACAAAAAGTAGTTCTTTTGTGACAACAAAGAAGTAGAAATTAAGGGGTTGCCTAACAAATGGGGAATGGCTAAACAAACTGCATTATATGATTGTGATTGAATTCCATTGTTCTATGAGGAATGATGAGAGCAAGATGGTTTCAAAAAAACCTGGGAAGACTTATATGAACTAATGAGAAGCGAACAGATGACGGAGAACATCGTAAACAGTAACAGCAATACTGTAACAATGATAAACTGTGAAAGACTTAGATACTTTGATCAAGACAGTGATACAAGACAATTTCAAAGGACCATGATGAAAAATGCTATCCCCCTCCAAAGAAAGAGCTGATAAACTCTAAGAGCAGACTGAAGCATTTTTTCACTTTGTTTATATTTCTTGCTTTTAACTCTTGTATTTTTTTTTCCAACATAGCTAATATGGTAATATTGTTTTGAATGACGTTACGTGTATAATATACTGCTTGCTTTCTCAATGAGTGGAGGAAAGGCAAAAGGAGAGAGATAATCTGAAGGTCAAAAAATTTTCTTTAAAAAAAATTTTTTTTGGAGGGGGAAGGCAGGGCAATTGAGGTTAAGTGACTTGCCCAAGGTCACATGACTAGTTAAGTGACTGAGGCCAGATTTGAACTCAGGTCCTCCTGACTCCAGAGCTGGTGTTCTATTCACTGCACCACCTAGCCTCCCCTCTTTTAATTTTTAAAGTTTTGATTTCCAAATTCTATCCCTTCCTTTCCCTCCCCCACAAGATGGTAAGCAATGTGACTGACATAGGTTATTAACTATTTATATTTTTTTTTAAAGTTTTAAAATATGGCTTAAAATAAAGACATGGATGAATGATAAAAAAAATGTCTAGTCAGTTATGTAGAGGGCAAATCAGAGTGAAGAAAGACTTGAGGCAGGTAGACCAATTAGGAGCCTACAGAATTAATACAAGCAAGAAGAAATGAGGGATTCAGCTAGGATGGTTAGAGTCAAGAGAAAGGGATATATAAGAAATGTATAAATATAAACAGTATGAAGATGATATCAAAGTGGCAGAGCTGGATAAATGGCAGGATGGTAGTGCCTTTAGCAGAAATAACAACTTCAGAAGAGAAAAATACTAAGTTGTGTTTTGGGCACACTGAGTTTGAGGCACCTACATAATACCCTGTTTGTATGGTGTGCTATGGATATTTGCTAATGAAAAAAGGGAAAGAAGGGACCCAGGATAGAGCTGTGGTAATCACAAACAATTATGGGGAATGACATGGATGATGATCTAACAGAGGCAAATGAGGAGAGGACAAACAGTCAGGAAGGAGAAGCAAAAAAGAGCGAAGTCACAAACATCCAGAGAAGAAAGGAATGGGTAGTCAACAGTGTAAAATACTATTTGGCAATTAAGAGATCAATGGTAACTTTGTTTCTTTTTTTCTTTTTTGGAGGGCAACTGGGGTTAAGTAACTTGCCCAAGGTCACACAGCTAGCATTTTTGTGTAAGTGCCTGAGGCTGAATCCAAACTCAGGTCCTCCTGGCTCCAGGGCCAGCTCTCTACTCACTGTGCCACCTAGTGGCCCCTGATCAATGGTAACTTTAGAGAACAAGGTGAGCTAACTAATGAGTCCAGAAGCCAAAGCAGAAAAGGTTTAAAACAGAAAGGAGAGAAAATGCAGTATTTAGCTAACTCTTTCAAGAAGTTGGTCTCATAAAAGGAATTAAAAAAGAAAAATTAACAACTGCTGAAGGGACTGTGGGAGGACAGACATAATACTGTACTACTAGTGGACCTGTAAAATGGTTCAGCAACTCTAGAAAGTAATTTGGAATTACACTCCCAATATTGCTTATCAAAACAAATTGTTCCCCATTAAGTGGAAAATACCTGAAAAACAAATACAGTAATGGTCTTATTATCCGAATATAAAAAAATGGCAAAATTCTCAAAATTTCAAAGAAACCCAGGAAAGCTGAGGTGAACTGATACAGATCAAGGCAAACAGAAGCAAAATAATTTACACGGACAACAACCCTATAAAAGAAATAACTTTGAAAAGACAAGAATTCTGATGATCAATCAAAATTCTGAAAGACTGGTAATAAATCATGCTTTCCCACCTCTCTGAGAAGAGGTAATGGGCTAGAAGTAGGAAATGAGATATTTTTGGATACAAGCAATACAAAACATATTTGTTTTTACTGGACTGTGCCTGTTTGTTAAAATGGAGAGGTTTTACTGAGGTGAGGTGATGTGAGTAGGGCTGGGAGGAAAATGATGGCAATTTTTAAAAAACCCATTAAAATATCAACAAAACAGTAACAAAGAGAAGTTCAAAAAGGGGCATAAAGAGCAGTGATAAAAGATGATAATTTAAGGGGATGGTAAAGTCTAGTGAGAGTTAAGGATACAAGTGACTTTCTTATATCTCCCCATTCTGTCTCTTATTTAAGGCAACAGCATTGCAGAAAATGCTCCTGACTTTGGTATAGTTTGAAAGATGAAGAACAGAGAAGCTAATGTTTCTACTTGGACAACAAAAGAGGACATCTGACCCAATTCTTCCTCCAAAACCATTTGTTAGAAATTGTTCTGATGGGGCGGAGCCAAGATGGCGGAGTAGAAATAGCTCGTCCAAGCCACTCTGCCCCCAGATTCTCCACAAACTATGTAAAAGGGGACTCTAAACAACTTCTGGAGCCCCAGGACCCACAGAATGACACAGAGAAGCTAACCTCCCACTGAGGACAGCCCAGCAGCCCTGCAGGAAGGACAAGCGCAGCGGTCTGGGACCTGGCAGCGCACAGAACGCAAGGAGCGGAGCCGAGCCCAGGTCCCCATGAGCCGAGGTTTTAGCCCCAGGGCGGCAGGGCCAGCAGCCGGCTGGAGGAACCCCAGAACACCAGGAGCTGTGGCGACTCCAGAATTAACAACATAGACATGCCTAGGACAAAGTAAGAGGTTAGTGTCCTATGGACTTTGGGACCTGTATTTGGGGAATGTGTCAGCTCCCTCCCCTGGGGGCTAGAAGCCACTGAGGAGACACGCCATTTTGTAGTTTTCAGAGGCAGCTCCGGCTCCCAGCCTACAAATCGTGGGGAGATCCAGCGATCAGTCTTGGGGGTAATCGCTCTTGCTTTAACCTCCCTGGATCTGGATTGTGATCTAGGGTGGAAGTCATGGGTGGGTTTACAGCTTGCCAGAAACGGAAGTTGCCCCCCACACGTTCGGGATGAAAATTCCTCTATCTGGCCTTAAAGCCATAGTGTGGCAACAAGCCCAAAAGTCAAGTAATTAAGTGGCAACATGCCAAGGCAAAGGAACAGAAAAATGCAACCCTAGACTCCTATTTTGGGGGCATAGAGCGGGAAAAGGATTGTGAGGTCAGAAGCCCTGCTCCAAAAGCCCCAGGGGAAAACATGAGCGGGTTGCAGGCCATAGAGGACCTAAAGAAGGACTTTAAAAATCAAATAAGAGAAGTGGAGGAAAAATTGGAAAGAGAAATGAGAAGGATGCAGGAAAAGTATGAAATGAGGGTCAACAGCCTGACTGAGGAAAACAACACCTTAAAAAATAGACTAACTCAAATGGCAAAGGAGGCCCAAAGGGCAATGAGGAGAAGAATGCCTTAAAAAGTCGAATTTGCCAGATGGAAAAAGAATCTCAAAAGTTCACTGAGGAGATTCATTCCTTCAGAGTTAGACTGGAGCAAATGGAAGCTAATGACTTTATGAGAAATCAAGATGCTGTTAAGCAGATCCAAACAAATGAAAGATTAGAAGGCAATGTGAAATATCTCATGGGAAAAACCACTGACCTGGAAAATAGATCCAGGAGAGACAATTTAAAAATTATTGGACTACCTGAAAGCCATGATCAAAGAAAGAACCTAGAAATCACCCTTCAAGAAATTCTCAAGGAAAACTGCCCTGATGTTTTAGATCCAGAGGGCAAAATAGAGGTTGAAAGAATCCATAGATCACCTGCTGAAAAAGATCCCAAAAAAGAAAACTCCCAGGAATATTATAGCCAGGTTCCAGAATCCCCAGATCAAGGAGAAAATACTACAAGCAGCCAGGAAAAAACAATTTCAATATTGTGGAAACACAATCAGAATAGCACAGGACCTGGCAGCTTCTACACTGAGGGATCGAAGGGCATGGAATATGATATTCCAGAGGGCAAAGGAACTGGGAATGAACCCAAGGGTCACCTACCCAGCAAAACTGAGTATTTTGTTTCAGGGGAAAATATGGTCATTCAGTGGAATAGAGGACCTTCAAGCATTCTTGAGGAAAAAACCAGAGTTGAATAGAAAATTTGACATCCAGACACAAGAAGCAAGAGATGCCTGAGAAGGTAATCAGGGAAAAGAAATCAAAAGAACTTATCAAAGTTGAACTATTTACATTCCTATATGGAAAAGCAATAACTGTGACTGATATCTTTCTCACTATGAAAATAATGGAAGAAGGGGGTGTGGTCATATGAATACATATGTGAATGTGTGTGTATATGGTTACAGTTATATGGATAGAGGGCATAGGTTGAATTTGTTGGGAAGGGAGAATACTCAAGGGATGAAATTATGAGGTGAGAGAGGAAAGTGGCAAGAGGAGATGAGGAGAGACAGGGTAGGGTAAACTATCTCATGTAGAAGAAGCAAGGGGAAGTGGTTGCAAAGGAGGGGGAGAATAAGGAAGGCTAAAAAGGCAAAACCACATTCTCACTGAATTTGGTTCAGGGAGAAAATGACATACATACTAAATGGGATATCTCAACCTGCAGCAGGATAGGGGGAAGGGGGATAAGAGGAGGGATGATGGATGGGAGGGCATCCTTGGGGTGAGGGGAGGTTGGAAGTACCCACTATAGAAGAGGGACAGGATCATGTAGGGAATGGACCAGGTGGGGGGTGGGATGAGTGGGAGGGAATTATAAGCAGCCTTGTACAATATATCTACTATGATAATGTTTTGCATAGCTAGACATGTACAACATATACTGAATTACTTATATCCCCAGAGGGAATGGGTGACAAGGAAGGAAGGAAATGGATCTGAAATTCGAGGTCTTAACATTAAATGTTTCAAATATATATAAATACTATTATTAATACTCTTTTACTTGTAATAGGGAGATAGGATGTGTAGGCATTGGGACACAAAGACTCACCTTCCTCTAATGGAAAAGTCGAAGGGGGTATGGGAGAAGGTATGGGAGAGAGCAGACTGGAGGAAGCGATATCTTGTGGGACTGCTATTCTGGGAGGTTGGGTAGGGGAATAATGGGGGGGAAATGATTGTAACTCAAAATCTGGCGGAAATGAATGATGTAAAACAGAAATTAATAAAGCATTTGTTTAAAATTTAAAAAAATACAATAAAAAATTGTTCTGATGTATATAAAACCTTTTCTATTTGGTAGAAATTTAAAAAGCTTACATTTCAATGGCACTCGTTTTAAATGCTCAGGTCCACCTCCAAGACAAGATAAGGCAACTAAGTAGGATTTTTAACAGAAGAACTGCTAGCTTTTTTTCATCTAACCTATAAGGTAAAAAGGAACAAAATCTAGTTTTAACATAAAGACTGTCAATAATCACTAGAGAATAAATTCCATTATACTCAAATACTGTTTTTACAGCAACCAAAAGCTAAGTGATTCAAGGATTAGTGATCCAACTTTTCTGAGCAAATCATGCTCTTCATAATTTACGTGGTTTTTCACAAGAAATGGGCATACGTTTTTCTTTTGCTAGTGCCTTCCCTCAAAACAAACTATAAAAATTACAAGAGTTAAGAAACAAAAAGGAGGGGTGGCTAGGTGGCGCAGTGAATAAATAGAGTTATGGCCCAAAAGTCAGGAGGACCTGATTTCTAAATCAGGCCTCAGATATTTAACACATACTAGCCATATGACTTTGGGCAAGTCACTTAACCCCAACAGCTCTGCATTCTCCCCTCCAAAAAGGAAAAAAAAGAAACAAAAAGGCACTTATAATTGAAAACAATACTGAAGTCAAATGCATTAGATTAGTAGTGATAATTACCTAAATTACCAAATCTGAAGGTTTATAAAATTTTCTAATTTATTTTTTTAATAGCAACATTATACATTCAGTGTTTTTAACATTTCAAAAATGTTTTCATATATAAGTCTCATATTATTTTCCTGAGCACCTTAGCACAATGTGGTACATAGAAGGTGCTTAATAAATATTTATTGACTAACTGACCAATCCTGTAGGGTTAAAAGTCACTTAACAGCCATTTTTGCTTCCTTGTGTAATTATGGGAAATATGATGATCCAAGAGTTCTTAACCTGGGGTCCATGATTAGGGTCTATAGGCTTTAAGGGATGAGTAGGATTGAGTGAACTTGAATGGGGAAGAAGTTCACCTTTATTTTCACTAACCTCTAACTGAAATTTAGCGTTTTCTTCAATTAGGAATGTAAGGCAACAACACAAATTCTGAGAAGGGATTCATAGGCTTCAGATTATCAAAGAGATCCATGACACAAAAATGGTTAAGAGCCCCTAGAATAATCTAGTTGTGATATCATGATGACTAAAATCAATGATAAGCAGAAAAAAGCTTGATTTTAGGGGATCATTTTTACCTTTTGTAATGTTCCTCCATCTAGTTTCACGGTTAAAATGTCAGTTTACCTTAACGCTTCCTGTAGACTTGCCACACTATATTAACTGACTACTTTCCCATGGATCTGGGACAGCGTCAAATAGAGTTGCTCAAGAAACACTCAGTGATTAGTAAGCCTGGAAAGGTGGGCTAGATCCAGGATGTTTCTAGCATTCTCCTTTACAAATTTTTACAAACAACAGGGTAGGAGAGAGAAGGGAAGAAAATTTAAAACTCAAAATCATATAGAAGTAAATGTTGAAAACTAAAAAAATTATTTTTTAAAAATTACTACTGGATTGTAGAAATGCAAATGAAAAAACTATTAAGTACCACCTCACATCTATCAGATTAGCTAAGATGACAGAAAAGGAAAATGAAGATGCTAGAGGAGATGTGGAAAAACTGGGACACTAATGCACTCTTGGTGGAGTTATGAACTAGTCTAACTACTCTGGAGAACAATTTGGAACTATGCCCAAAGAACTATAAAACCATTTATAGTCTTTGAATCAGGAATACCACTACTAGGTCTGTATCTCAAAGAGATCAAAGAAAAAAGAAAAGGACCTTTTTGTACAAAAATATTTGTAGTAATTCTTTTTGCAATGGCAAAGCACTGGAATTGAGGAGATGCCCATCAACTGGGGAATGGTGTCACAAGTTGTGGTATATGACTGTGATGGAAGACTATTACATTGTAAGACATGAAGAACAAGATAGTTTCAGAAATCTGGAAGGACTAATATGAACACATAAAAAAATAAGATGAGCAGACTGAGAACACTGTACACAGTAACAGCAATAAGGTAAGGATGATCAACTGTGAAAGAACTTTGATCAAGACAATAATCTAAAACAATTCCATAGGACCCATGATGCTACCCACCTCCAGAGAGAACAGATGAACTTTGAATGCATTTTGAAGCATACTTTTTTAAAAAACTGTTCTTTGTTTTTATTGTTTTCTTGTGCTACATGACTAATATGGAAATGTTTTATATGATCTCACATATATAATCAAAATCAAAGTGCTTTCCTTTTAAGGAGGGAGTAAGGTAGAAGGGAGACAAGAGAATTCAAAACACAAACATTTTTTATTTAAAACTTTTTTCATATTTAATAGGGAAATATTCAACAAAATAAAGTTTTTTTAAAAGGTAGAGAAATATTCAGCACTCATGGCTAGACCATGGAAATATAATAAAAATTATATAACTAACAGAATTAATGCATACCTTTAATGCTATACCAATCAAATTACCAAGAGGAAACTTTTAAGACGATAATATTATCATATCTTAATAATAACAAAGTTTATCTGTAAAAACAAAAGTTCTATAATATTAATGGAAATGATGAAATGAAGTAAGGGCAAAGTGTGAACACTTCCAGATCTCAAAATACATTATAAGGCAGCAGTCATCAAAACCATCTGGTATGAGTTAAAGAATAGAGAGACAGGAGGGCGGAGCCAAGATGGCGGAGTAGAAACAGCTAGTCCAAGCCTCTCTGCCCCCAGATTCTCCACAAACTATGTAAAAAAGGACTCTGAAAAACTTCTGGAGCCCCAGCACCCACAGAACGACACAGAGAAGCTAACCTCCCGCTGAGGACAGCCCAGCACCCTGCAGGAAGGACCAGCGCAGCGGTCTGGGAGCCGGCAGAGCGCAAGAGCCGAGCCGAGCAGAGCCCAGGTCCCCATGAGCCGAGGTTTTAGCCCCAGGGCGGCAGGGCCAGCAGCCGGCTGGAGGAACCCCAGAACACCAGGAACTGTGGAGACTCCAGAATTATCAACATAGACTTGCCTAGGACAAAGTAAGAGGTTAGTGTCCTATGGACTTTGGGACCTGTATTTGGGGAATGCGTCAGCTCCCTCCCCTGGGGGCTAGAAGCCGCTGAGGAGACACGCCATTTTGTAGTTTTCATAGGCATTTCTGGCTCCCAGCCTACAAATCGTGGGGAGATCCAGCGATCAGTCTTGGGGGTAATCGCTCTTGCTTTAACCTCCCTGGATCTGGATTGTGATCTAGGGTGGAAGTTGTGGGTGGGTTTACAGCTTGCCAGAAACGGAAGTTGCCCCCCACACGTTCGGGACGAAAATTCCTCTATCTGGCCTTAAAGCCATAGTGTGGCAACAAGCCCAAAAGTCAAGCAATTAAGTGGCAACATGCCAAGGCAAAGGAAACAGAAAAATGCAACCCTAGACTCCTATTTTGGGGGCATAGAGAGGGAAAAGGACTGTGAGGTCAGAAGTCCTGCTCCAAAAGCCCCAGGGGAAAACATGAGCGGGTTGCAGGCCATAGAGGACCTTAAGAAGGACTTTAAAAATCAAATAAGAGAAGTGGAGGAAAAATTGGAAAGAGAAATGAGAAGGATGCAGGAAAAGTATGAAATGAGGGTCAACAGCCTGACTGAGGAAAACAACACCTTAAAAAATAGACTAACTCAAATGGCAAAGGAGGCCCAAAAGGGCAGTGAGGAGAAGAATGCCTTAAAAAGTCGAATTTGCCAGATGGAAAAAGAATCTCAAAAGTTCACTGAAGAGATTCATTCCTTCAGAGTTAGACTGGAGCAAATGGAAGCTAGTGACTTTATGAGAAATCAAGATGCTGTTAAGCAGATCCAAACAAATGAAAGATTAGAAGGCAATGTGAAATATCTCATGGGAAAAACCACTGACCTGGAGAATAGATCCAGGAGAGACAATTTAAAAATTATTGGACTACCTGAAAGCCATGATCAAGGAAAGAACCTAGAAATCACCCTTCAAGAAATTCTCAAGGAAAACTGCCCTGATGTTTTAGATCCAGAGGGCAAAATAGAGGTTGAAAGAATCCACAGATCACCTCCTGAAAAGACCCCAAAAAGAAAACTCCCAGGAATATTATAGCCAGGTTCCAGAATCCCCAGATCAAGGAGAAAATACTACAAGCAGCCAGGAAGAAACAATTTCAATATTGTGGAAACACAATCAGAATAGCACAGGACCTGGCAGCTTCTACACTGAGGGATCCAAGGGCATGGAATATGATATTCCAGAGGGCAAAGAACTGGGAATGAACCCAAGGTCACCTACCCAGCAAAACTGAGTATTTTGTTTCAAGGAAAAATATGGTCATTCAGTGGAATAGAGGACTTTCAAGCATTCTTGAGGAAAAAACCAGAATTGAATAGAAAATTTGACATCCAGACACAAGAAGTAAGAGATGCCTGAGAAGGTAATCAGGGAAAAGAAATCAAAAGGAACTTATCAAAGTTGAACTATTTACATTCCTATATGGAAAAGCAATATCTATGACTGATGATATCTTTCTCACTATGAAAATAATGGAAGAAGGGGTGTGGTCATAAGAATACATATGTGAATGTGTGTGTATATGGTTACAGTTATATATGGATAGAGGGCATAGGTTGATTTTGTTGGGAAGGGAGAGTACTCAAGGGATGAAATTATGAGGTGAGAGAGGAAAGTGGCAAGAGGAGATGGGGAGAGACATGGTAGGGTAAACTATCTCATGTAGGGAAGTGGTTGCAAAGGAGGGGGAGAATAAGGAAGGCTAAAAAGGCAAAACCACATTCACATTGAATTTGGTTCAGGGAGAAAATGACATACATACTAAATGGGATATCTCAACCTGCAGCAGGATAGGGGGAAGGGGGATGAGAGGAGGGATGATGGATGGGAGGGCATCCTTGGGGTGAGGGGAGGTTGGAAGTACCCACTATAGAAGAGGGACAGGATCATGTAGGGAATGGACCAGGTGGGGGGTGGGATGAGTAGGAGGGAATTATAAGCAGCCTTGTACAATATATCTACTATGATAATGTTTTGCATAGCTAGACATGTACAACATATACTGAATTACTTATCTCCCAAGAGGGAATGGGTGACAAGGGAGGAAGGAAATGGATCTGAAATTCGAGGTCTTAACATTAAATGTTTCAAATATATATAAATACTATTATTAATACTCTTTTGCTTATAATTGGGAGATAAGATGTGCAGGCATTGGGACACAAAGATTCACCTTCCTCTAATGGAAAAGCCGATGGGGGTATGGGAGAAGGTATGGGAGAGAGCAGATTGGAGGAAGCGATATCTTGTGGGACTGCTATTCTGGGAGGTTGGGTAGGGGAACAATGGGGGGAAAATGATTGTAACTCAAAATCTGGCAGAAATGAATGATGTAAAACAGAAGTTAATAAAGTATTTGTTTAAAATTAAAAAAAAAAGAATAGAGAGACAGATCAATGAAGGAGACTAAACACAGGAGATTCAGAAGCATGTTAGTAACTCTGTTTCATAAAGTGAAAGACATAAATTACAAGTGGAAGATATGTTACCTAAGGAAAAACAGATTTGATAAAAACTGCTGGGAAAACTGGAAAACAGTCTGACAGAAAGCTAGCTTAGTTTATGACCTCATGCCATACTTCATAACACATTCTAAATGGGTATTTTACCTTAATATAAAAAGATCATAATCTTAAAAAAAAAAACCATTTAAGACAAACAGAAACTCATGGCTATAAGAAAAGCATTCTTAACCAAACAAGGGAGGGGCAAACTTAAAAAGATAAAACAGATCATTTTCAAATATTTGAAAGTGAAAAACTTCTGCACAGACAACATTAATTTATCTAGGATAAGAAAGAAAATGGCTAAAGTGGGAAAAACTCTTTCTATCAAATTTCTGTTATGGATTGGGCATCCAAGAGACATAGATATATATTATATATGTATATGTGTATATGAATGAGATTAAGTCATTTAAGTCGCTCCCCAATAAAAATGATTAAGATAAACAATTGTCAAAAGGAAATGCTGAGTATTCACAATCACATGAAAAAATGCTCCAAATAAGTAGTAAGTAAAATCCAAATCAAAATAACTGAGATTTTACTTCACACCCTGCAAATTTGCTAAAATGACAAACCAGTCAGTGATGAAGGGCATGTGAATAAATCGACACAATAACATATTTTTGATGGAGCTGTGAAATGGTCCATCCATTTAGGGTTTTTTCCCCGTTTAATTTTAATTTTTTTTCGAAATTACAAGTAAACAAACATTTTTAACATGTTTTTTAAAATGTTGAGTTCCAAACTCTCTCTCCTTTCTTTCCCTTCCCTCTCCTTGAAAAGATAATTTAATATTGATTATACATGAGTAGTTATACAAAACATTTCCATATTGCTATGCTGCAAAGGATATAGACCAAAATAATAAAGAATTAAGAAAGTTTTTTAAAATGTTCTTCAATATGAATTCATCACCATCAGTTCTTTCTCTAGAGGTAGACAGCAATTTGCATCATTCAGTTCTTAGAAATTATTTTGGATCCCTGTTTTGCCAAGGACACCTAAGTCATTCAAGTAGTTCTTTATACAATATTGCTGTTACTCTGTACAATATTCTCCTGGTTCTGCTCAATTCAGGTAAGTGTGCCTATGTTTTTCTGAAATCTGCCTGCTCATCATTTCTTATAGCCCAGTAGTATTCCATCACAATCACAACTTGTTCAGTCATTCTTCAACTGACTGGTCCCTTTGATTTTCAATTCTTTATCACCACAAAAAGAGCTGTTATATTTTTTAACCAATTGGTCCTTTTCCTCTCTATTCAATCTCTTTGGGATATAGACCTAGTAGAATTGCTGGATCAAAGGGTATGTATGCAGTTTTGTAACCTTTTGGGTATAGTTCCAAATTGCTCTCCAGAGTTGGATCAGTTCACAACTCCAAGAGCATGTTAGTGTTCCTGTTTTCCCACATCCTCTCCAATATTTGTCATTTTCCTTTTTTTGTCATATTAGTCAATTTGATTGGTAGGAGGTGGTACCTCAGTTTTTATTTTATTTCTCCAATCAATTGTCTTAGAGCATTCTTTCTTATAGACTGGATAGTTTTAATTTCTTCTTCTGAAAACTGTCTGTTCATATCCTTTGATCATTTATCAACTGGAGAATAAGACTCATATTCTTATGAAATTGACTGAGTTCTCTATATTAAAAAAAATTGAGAAATGGGTCCTTTATCAGAGAGATTTGATGTAAGAAAAAAAAAATCCCCCAGTTCTCTTATTCCCTTCTAGTTTTGGCTGCATTAGTTTTATTTGTGCAAAAGCCTTTTTAATTTGACATAATCAAAAGTATCCATTTTAACATCCTGTAATGCTCTCTATCTCTACTTTGGTCATAAATTATTCCCTTATCCTATTATAGATCTGACAGATAATATATTCTGTGCTCCCCCAATTTACTTATGATATCACCCTTACCTCTAAATAACATATCCATTTGACCATATCTTGCTATATACAGTGTAACATGTTGGTCTATGCCTAGTTTCTGACAAACTGCTTTATTTACAATTTTCGCAACAATTTTTGTTAAATACCAGTTTTTTGTCCCAAAATTTTAGCTGACTTTATCAAAAATTAGATTAATATGGTCATTTACTACTGTATATGGTGGATCCGTGGCAACTACAATTAGTTTAGTGACAATTATCACTTTGTAATACAGTTTAAGATCTGATACTGCTAAGTCACTTTTCCTTCACAATTCTTTCCCCACAGCTAGAACTTTTTGTGGTTATTTGGTTTGATGTGACCCTGAGTAAGTAAATTAACTCAGGTAGAACTGTCATTTGCACTATACTGGCTCAGCCTACCCATGAACATTAATATTTCTCTAATTGTTTAGAGCCAACTTTATTCACGTGAAAAGCATTTCCTTATTATGTTCATGTAGCCCCTGGATTTGTCTTGGCTAGACTCCCAAATATTTTGTGTTGCCAGTCATTTTTTTTTCCTTTTTGGAGGGCAATCGGGGTTAAGTAACTTGCTTAGTCACCAGTTTTTGTGTTAAGTGTCTGAGGCAGGACCCAAACCCAGGTCCTCCTGACTCCACGGCTGGCGCTCTATTCACTGTGCCACCTAGCTACCCCATCCAGTCGTTATTTTAAAAAGAATTTCTCTTTCTATCTCTTCCTGCTGATTTTGTTAGTAATATACAATAATCATTTTAGATCTTGCAACTTTGCTGAAGTTAATTATTTCAGTTAGTTTTTTAGTTGTTTTCTCAAGGATTCTCTTACAACCATTTTGGAAAGCAATATGGAATTACGAAAATCAAGTGATTAAAATGTTCGTGGGGGGGGGGGGGGGGCAGAGCCAAGATGGCGGAATAGAAACAGCTCATCCAAGCCATTCTGCCCCCAGATTCCCCCCATGCTAAATGGGATATCTCAACCTGCAGCAGAATATGGGGAAGGGGGATGAGAGGAGGGATGACGGATGGGAGGGCATCCTTGGGGGGAGGGGAGGTTGGCAGTACCCACTATAGAAGAGGGACAGGATCATGTAGGGAATGGACCAGGTGGGGGGTGGGATGAGTGGGAGGGAATTATAAGCAGCCTTGTACAATATATCTACTATGATAATGTTTTGCATAGCTAGACATGTACAACATATACTGAATTACTTATCTCCCCAGAGGGAATGGGTAACAAGGGAGGAAGGAAATGGATCTGAAATTCGAGGTCTTAAGATTAAATGTTTCAAATATATATAAATACTATTATTAATATTCTTTTGCTTATAATTGGGAGATAAGATGTGCAGGCATTGGGACACAAAGATTCACCTTCCTCTAATGGAAAAGTCGAAGGGGGTATGGGAGAAGGTATGGGAGAAAGCAGATTGGAGGAAGCGATATCTTGTGGGACTGCTATTCTGGGAGGTTGGGTAGGGGAATAACGGGGGAAAATGATTGTAACTCAAAATCTGGCGGAAATGAATGATGTAAAACAGAAGTTAATAAAGCATTTGTTTAAAAATAAAAAAAGAAAGGAAAGGAGAAAAAAATGTTCATACCCTTTGAACCAGAGACTCCATCACTGAACTTCAAACTCAAGGAAGCCATCAATAAGAAAAAAGTTCCTATATGGTCCAAAATATTTATAATAGCACTTTCCATGATGGCAAAGAAGTAGAAACAAAATAGATACCCATCAATTGGATAACAGCTATACAAATTGTGGTATATTGATGTGATGGACTATTACTATGCTTTAAGATAGATGATGTTTGTCACGAAAATAATAAATGTTAGAGAAGATATGGGAAAATTGAAACATTAATGCATTGTTGGTGGAGTTGTGAACTTCTGGAAAGCAATTTGGAACTATGCCCAATGGGCTATAAAACTGCATATTCTTTGACTCAGCAATACCACTTCTAGGACTGTATCCCAAAGAGATAATAAAAATGGGAAAAGGACCCACATGTACAAAAATATTCATAACATTCTTTTTGTGGTGACAAAGGATTGGAAACTGAAGGGATATTCATCAAATGGGGAATGACTGAACAGACTGCGGTATATGAATGTAATGGAATACTACTGTGCTGTAAGAAATGATGAGAAGGTAGACTTCAGAAAAACCTGGAAAGACTTATATGAACTTATGCTGAGTGAAGTGAGCAGAACTAGGAGAACACTGTACACAGCAACAACCACATTGTGTGATGACTGTGATATACTAGCTCTCTTCAGCAATACAAGGATCTTAAGACATCTCCAAAAGACTCACAATGGAAAATGTTATCCATATCCAGAGAAAGAACTTTGGAGTCTGAATGTGGATGGAAGCATTTTGTTTTGTTTCTTCTTTCTCATGGTTCCTCCCAATGGTTTTAATTCTTCCTTACATTATGACTAATGTGAAAATGTTTAATATGAATGTATATGTATAGTCTATTATCAGATTGCACACTGTCTTGGGGAGGAGAAAATTTAAAACTCAAGTGAATGCTGAAAACTAAAAATAAATTATTTTCTTTAAGAAATGAAATTATGGGGGCGGCCAGGTGGTGCAGTGAATAGAGCGCGGGTCCTGGAGTCAGAAGGACCTGAGTTCGGAGCCGACCTCAGACACTTAATCCACACAAACAAAAAACCTAGCTGGGTAACCTTGGGCAAATTACTTAACCCCAACTGCCCTAAAGGGGTGGCTAGGTGGCCCAGTGAGTAAGAGCGCTGGCCTCAGAGTTGGGATGACCCGAGATCAGATCCGGCCTCAGAAAATGAACACCCACGCATAAATAATGACTAGCCATGTAACCTTGAGCAAGTTACTTAACCCCAATTGCTTAAAAAAAAAAAAAGAAAAGAAATGAAATTATGTTTGTGACAAATACAGAGAATGAAAAATCCATATGAAATGATACAAACTGAAGCAGAACCAAGAAAACAATATACACAAACTACAGCAATGCAGATGAAAAGAACAAAACTCCAAAAAAAATTAAAAGTAAATCTAACAAAATTATAAATATTAAATGAGAATTGAATGAAAAGAAATGAGAAAACACCACAACCTACCCCTTGGTGGAGGTCCATGGGTGTTAAACATTTTGCATACCAATCAAATGTTTCCCCCCCTTCTCTCTATATAAAATACTGTATTTGTCATATGGGATGGCTCTCAGGAAGGAGAAATAGAATACTATGGTGATGCAAGATACAAATAAAATCAATAAAACTTTTAAAAAAAAAAATAAACCTATAGTCTTACAGCAAAGGCATTCTAAAACAATTCTAGATATTATACTATTTCATTTCCTTAAATCTTCAAAATTATTTGGAAAATGTGACAGTGTATTAGCATTAAAGGAGACTTGGTCAGTTGTTTTGAAGATAACATAATATGCTTCTGTTAAGTGCAAAGATTGGCGGGGAGGGCGTGTGCATGGGAGGGAAAGAGGAAAAAAGAAAAAAAAAACTTCACTTCCTTAAACTAAAAAAGACAAATTATCCCATTGCTCTGCACATACTGCAAGAATTTCAGACAGAAAGGTCCCAAAGAAATAAAAATATTCTTTAGCAGCATTTTTTGTGTTGGCAAAAAACTAGACTCAAAATAAAGGACCCTCAAGTAGAGAATGGCTGCGAAAACTGTAGTATATAAATTTAATGTAATCATTATTGCTTTACCAGACAGGGAGAGGAAAAGAGGAAAGACTTAGATGAGCCAATACAGTCAGAATGTATAACTATACAAAATTACTTTAATTGTGCAAATAAAAACAACCCTAAAAGTTAACAAACACAGATTTGCCATGATGATCAACTGTGGTATAACTAATCAGATGATGCAACTGTCTCCTTACTCTAAAAGCAATGGTACAGTATTATGGATGCATGATATTGCATGTGCTTGGGGAGGCTAGGTGGTGCAGTGAGTAAAGCGTCGGCCCTGGAGTCAGAAGGACCTGAGTTCGGATCTGGCCTCAGACACTTAATGCACACAACAAACAAAAACCTAGCCGTGTGACCTTGGGCAAGTTACTTAACCCCCAAGTGCCCTCCAAAAAGCAAAAAGGGTAACAATAGCATTTTCTTTTTTAAAAAATTTAATAATTATTATTGTTTTAATGGTTATGTTTCCTGTTTAGGAAACATATGAAGAGATTATCTTAAAAATCTTGTTACAAAACAAAACCTGCTGTCAATATGTCACAGTATTCTACTGTGTGTGTGATTTTTGTTCATAACATTATTGCAAACATTCCCTATTGTAAACAGTCAACTTACAAACATCTTATACATAGTAAGATGCACAATATCATCATTCTCTTGCTATTTCAGAACAAACAGTAACCAAGTTGTACCACCTGGTAACAAGCACTTCCTGACGTTACCACAAGAAAACTGCATACATAGCTCTCCTCTGAGGGTATTGCCTTTCAAAGAACCTAAAGCCCTAAGACGACTTCAAGGGTTATATGGTTAGAGCCTTCATTCTACAGCTGAGGAAACTTAAGGCCAGGGAAACAAAGTGATTTTTTCAAGAACAAAGAGTCCTAGGCAGGATTTAAACCCAGATCCTGTGACTAGTAAATGCTCTAATCACAGTGGCACACAACACAGGCTCCCTTTCCCTCCATTTTTTCCTTTTTTCATTTCTCCTAAAACTATTCCTCATGTTCACTCTTAAGCTACAATTTCAAAAATAAGTTTACATTGATGTGTTTTCTATCTCTCTCAATTTATTCAGAAAACAAAAGGCTACCTTAAAGGAGGTGGCCCCTAAAATTTGAGTCTTGAAAAAACTAGGGTTTTCAAGTAGTGGGAATGAAGACAGAGCACTAACAGCCTGTGTAAAGGCATGGGGGCATGAGAAGGAATATCAACTACAAAGAAACACCAGCTGGTCAGTGTGGCTGGAATCTGAGTTTATGAGAGTAGAAAAAATGAGAAATCAGCCCAGAAAGACATCACATTGGGAAGGGCTTTTAACTGCCAAATAGAACTTTATAGTTTATCCAAGAAGCAATAGGGAACCACCGAAGCATTGTCAAATAATATACATAAAGCACTTTGCAATCTTAAGTGCTATGTAAACTCCAGTCATTTTTAATATATCTTTGGGCAGGATAATGACATCAGACCTTCTATTTAGGAAAATCAACTTAACAACATGGTAAAAGATGAAGTAAAGAGTAGAAAGACCAAATGTAATATAAGACAACTAAAATAGTCCAGGCTAAATGTGATGAGGGCCTAAACTAGGATATTGGCTGTACTGGTAGAGAAAAAAAGAGTTGGATGTGAGAGGTAAAACCTGGATTCACCATTTACCTTTAGAAGATACTACATTCATGGCCACCCTTTTTGTTTGTTTGTTTGTTTGTTTGTTTTTTGTTTTTGGAGGGCTATTGGGGTTAAGTAACTTGCCCAAGGTCACACGGCTAGGTTTTTGTTTGTGTGTGCGTTAAGTGTCTGAGGTCGGATCTGAACTCAGGTCCTTCTGACTCCAGGGCCTACGCTCTACTCACTGCGCCACCTAGCCACAGCCCGTGGCCACCCTTTTTGAACAATGAACAATACCTTCTTCACATATATCAACCAAGTGGGCAAAGAGGAAAAATAAGCATACCCCCTTACTCTTCACTGAAATCACATGAATTCACATGAAATCCTCCCCATGAGGATCTCACTCTACAGTTAACACCTCCTCCTGTGAGATTCACTATCATCTATATCACTGGTTCTCAAAGTGTGGTCTGGGGAGCCAAGGGGTTCCAGGACTTTTTCAGAGGGTCCTTGAGGTCAAAACTTTTCAAATAAAACTAAAACATTATTTACCTATTAGAAGATTCATCACTTTTCCAACTATAAAGCTGTATTTTCTTCATATACTTCAACTAAAACAACATCACAATAAACTTAGTACAGAAGCAGATAAAAATCCAGTTCTACTAAAGAGATCTGCAAAAATATGTAAAACAAAGCCACTTCTCATTAAATTTTTGTTTTAAAAAATACAGCTATTTTCATAAAAATAGGTTTATACTGACATGTAATTGGTTATTTTAGTACATTAATAATTATTTTATAATTTTACCTGTTTTAATTTTTAATATGGTAAATAGTAACATATAATACATGCAAACAAAAGCTCTACATCACCATCCCAGGAACCCTGAGGACCTCATCATACCACAGAGGTGTGAAACACAAAGTCCATAAATACTTCCAAATGCTGTTTAATCCAGATTAAAATGCAGTTAGGAAATATTTAACAAAATAAATATACAATAAAACATAAATAATATTACATTTTAAAACTATGTCAACATATACACTCTGTATGTAGGGATCAACGAATGCCTTTCTATTTGAGTCTGACATCAATGACCTGGACTATTCAAAAGACTCATGCTTTCAGTATGTCAATTTGTTAAGTCATCATTCATGGAGCAACAAAAATGGCATTCCCCTTTATACTTTTTACACTTGAGTCCAACTATACCTGAACTCAAACCTTCACACAAACCCCATGACTAGAATACACTTTACTTCCAATGTCTCAGAATTCTCATCTTCCTTCAAGGCTAAACTCAGGCAGGTGCAACCAAACTTTCTTTTGACTGCCTATAGTTAAATGCCTTCTCCTTATTTAACTTATCTTGTAGTCATATTTAAATTATAGCCCTCCTCCTGCAGTATGCAAGAGCATTTTCAACCATTTCACTAGTTCCTATGAAGTCCTGTGGTCCAGATGATCCTCCCAATTATAATGTTCTCTTCTTTTTCAAATTACTTCATAATTTGGTACACTACTCCCCAAATTCATTCCCAAAGAAGGTGCATAGTTTCTATTTTGTTAGTGTATCCCCAGAATCTAGCACAATTATATTCCTTGTATTTGTAGGTGCCTAATAAACATGCAGAATTGAAATTTTAAAATTACCAAAAGGTGAAGAATATAAAACACAACTATCTAACTATAAGAAAATATTTCAGTATCTCTAGTTATAGATAGTCACCTATCTATAATCAAAATTGTTTATATAACATAGAGATACATAGACAAAGACATATAGCTAGATAGCAGGTCTATTTATACAGAGTTTACTATTTAAGATTAATATAGCAACTTTCTTCCAAAGGACATTTATCATTTCAATAGGTATTATCTCCATTTTGGGGAAAGATAGTGTAGTGATTGCGTTATCAGTATAAGACAGACAAATATTAACTCCTAGCCAAGAAACTCTTTTGCCTAATTCAGAATAGACCTGTGATGTCACTGGGATTTCCTCTACCAATGAAGGTAACCAGATTTCCCTCAATTTATAGACCTACAGGAATCTGAAGCACTGAGGTGTTAACTGAGTTGCCTAGGTTCATCAAAATGTAACAACGCTAGAAGCCAGGCCTACTAAAACCAGGTCTCTATCCCCTATGCCATGCTGGTTAGTATCATGATAAAGGCATTCTAAAGCAAAACACTTTACAAATAACAGTTAATTCTATCACTTTTTCAAATCAATCTATGTTATCTTTAAGAAGTTATTTAATTTCTGTTACTCAATTTTGTAATTGAGGATACCACGTGCCTCACCACAGACAGCTACTATAAGCAATGACAAATTATTATTTCTAGGTGTTAACCAGTGATCAGAGAGACAGAACTGGGGTCAAAGTCCCTCCTCTGACACAGACGGGCAAATCACTTGATACTTCAGTGTTCCAGGCAATTCTCTCAAACTTTAAGTTGCAGGAAGGTATGAATCTGCATTTACTAGGGCGTTGGTTCACCTGGAAGTTCTCCATGGGAAGGAAATGATCAGTCCAGACACTGAAACTTAGTGATTGCATAACAGCATTTATAACATGGATATAACGTAGGTCATAGTCCAGCTGTATCAAATGAAAGGGTTTTTTTGAACATGAGATTTCACAAAACATTATTTTATAGCTATGCAAAAGATTTATTAATTTAATTTTTAACTTCGTAAAAAAATACCCATTAGAAAACTATTACAATGGAGGGGAAGAGGAGGAAGGTGAAAGGGAATAGGTCAACCCTACTCTCAATGAATTTGGCTTAAGGAGGGAATAACATACACACTCAATTGGGTATCTTACCCCACAGGAAAGTAGGGGGGAAGGGGATAAAAGGGAGGATGATAGAAGAAAGGGCAGATTGGGGAAAATGGTAGTTAGAAGCAAACACTTTTGAAAAGGACAGGGTCAAAGTAGAAAATAGAATAAGTGGGGGGGACCGGATAGGATGGAGGGAAATATAGTTAGTCTTTTACAATATAACTACTATGGAAACGTTTTGAATAACTACACAGTACAATCTATATTGAATTGCTTGTCTTCTCAGTGAGGGTGGGTGAGGAGGGAAGAAGGGAAAGAATCTGGAAATCAGAGTTTTAAAAACAAATGTTAAAAAAAATTTTTAAACTTTTTTACATGCAACTGGGAAATAAGATATACAGGGACTAGGGTATGGAAATCCATCTTGCCCTACTAGAAAGTTAGGGAGGGAACAGGGGAGGATATAAGAGAGAACAGAATTGGGGAAGGGGTGTTCAGTGGGCTTGTTATCTTGGGGTGGGTGGTAGGGGAAAGGCGGGGAGAAAATTTGTAAACTAAAAATCTTGTGGAAATGAATGTTGAAAGCTAAAAATAAATGAATAAACTGGAAAATAATACTCATTAAATTACTTAATCAAAAGTATTTTTAAAATATTAATCATTAAAAATATTAACCACATAACCAAAAATACAATTATATACCAAAATTACATTAAGTATAAGTGAATGATGTGATCTTCCTGTAGAGAAAACAGTACACCATGAGTCCTGACAACAAAGGATTGTATAATTCTACTTCTTTGGTATTTAGGTCTGGTATTGACTTACCAAGTCAGCTTTTTTTGCCTTAATTTTCCCAACTACAGAACTAAGTTTAACAACCATCTCCACCTTGCATATTATCTAGGTTATAGGATAATGGACTCAAGAGGTTATATAGTCTAACCCCCAATGAGGAACTGAGACCAAATGAGCTTAAATGACTTATTCAAGTAGATGGCAAGAGTAATAACGTAAAGAACTAGAATTTAAACCCAGGAGCTCTGATTCCAAATCCAATACTTTCTACTGCACCAAGCTATTATCAGACAATATTTGTAAATGTATTTAAAATATATTTTATAGAAGTTGTCAAATGATATTTCTTAAAAGTTTAGCAATATTCCATTTACCTCCATGACACATTGCTTTTTGAGTTAAAGGCCCAGAAAGTTGAAATCTTATCTCTAACACTCCGAAGAGCAATCACCTAATCTCTGGGAGCTTCAGTCTCCATGTCTTTAGAATGAGGATGCTAGACTAGAGAAATAGACAAGTTTGTCCAGTTTTCTACCTACCAGAAATTTCTATCACAATAATATTTATAGTTACTTCTTCAAAAAGGAGATCTGGAAGAGTGTATTCATGGTTTGGTTTATTGAGGAGAAGTATAATTTGAAAAGTATTAAGTGGAAGCTTAATATTCTAGTCACTGATCTACAACTTACTTGGTACAGAAGGAAATGATTTATTAGATGAAGCAAAAATAAAGGTTTTGAGATCTTCTGAGTTAAAAAATTAAAAGACATTACTTCATTGAAAAAGGTAGAAGTAGTGAATGATTTCCCAGTTAATCTAAAAGCTATATGCCGTCAAAATCTAAAATCTTGTCAGACAAGTTATGTTCCTAGTAATAAATAGGGAAAAACTGGGGTGGCTAGGTGGCGCAGGGAATACAGCACTGGCCCTGGAGTCAGGAGGACCTGGGTTCGGATCTGACCTCAGACACTTAAAACACACACACACACACACACACACACACACACACACGCCATGTGATCTTGGGCAAGTCACTTAACTCCAATTGCCCTACAAAAAGCAAAAAAAGAAATAGGCAAAAATACCTAGGGCAGACATGTTCACTTATAACCTGGCTAGGCATCTAGTTCTCCCAACTACTTTTCTACCTCCATCAGCCCGCCCCTTCCTGCTCCCCGTTATGCACTGTCTTCCCCTCTTAGAATTGGAAATTCCTTGGGGACAGATAGAGTCCTTTTTATCAGTATTCCTGGTACTCAATCTAATTTAATGCTTTATCTAAAAATAGTGGCATAATAATAAACTGCCTAAAGAAGGGGGTAGAGTGCTCAGAGCATGTTCTTTTCTTTAATCAGGGTCCCACCTTTACTAAAAAGTAATAGGTAGAAACAAGATGTAGACATCTCCAAAGCCTAAATTTTTAACATTTCAATGTCGTACAGCAGAAACTTTTATCAATGCTTTTGGAAGGAAAAGCTTTACTTAGCTCTTACAGATTTTCACAGGCTGCTTAATAATAATGAATATCACAATCTAACCATACAAATTTGAAGGTATGTAATTTAAGATGGATGGGTGACACTGTTTTAAACAACATTTTTTAGAAATTTATACTTGCTTACTATTAAAGATGTTTATCATTACTTAACTGAAGGATATGTCTGAACCACTTTTATTTTCCCTCAACTATGCCGCTGTGGATTGTACAACTATTATACTACATT
Organism: Gymnobelideus leadbeateri; assembly: GCA_011680675.1. Lineage (NCBI taxonomy): Eukaryota > Metazoa > Chordata > Mammalia > Diprotodontia > Petauridae > Gymnobelideus > Gymnobelideus leadbeateri. The sequence continues at coordinate 131,062 of WOXC01003402.1, forward strand.
ATTTAAAGTCTGGTAAATACTTGTTGTTTAGCTGTTTCAGTCATGTCTGACTCTTTTTGACCCCATTTGGGGTTTTCCTGGCAAAGATAATGGAGTGATCTGCTATTTCCTTCTCCAGTGGATCCATTTTGTCAGGCAAAGATTAGAGGTGTCTGAGGCTGCATTTGAACTTGGGTCTTCTGATTCCACTCCCAGTGCTCTATCCACTGAGCCACCAGCTGCCTTTATGGCAAATATTAGGTCTTCCTATATATGATTAATGATTTCAGTACTTTTAATTATAACTATAAAGTATAACTCAATTTACAGTTTTTAATCATTTTCCATTTTTTCCCTAATACTTTCCTAAAATCTTCAAAAGGCAGCTAAGTAGTGCAGCAGATACAGCACTGGACTTAGGAGTCAGGAAGACTCATCTTCAGTTCAAATCCAGCCTCAGAAAGTAAGTATATGTGACCCTGGGAAAGTAACTTAATCCTATCTGCCTCAGTTCCACATCTATAAAATTAGCTGGAGAAGGAAATGGCAAACCATTCCACTACCCCTGCCAAGAAAAGCCCAAAGAGTTGGAGGCCACTAAAACCACTCAACAGGAAAAAGTCTTCAAGGGCTTATTCTCTCAGAAAAGCAGCTTAATAAAATAAAATAAAAAAAAAAAAAGCTAAGAAAACCATAAGGGGATAGAGAAAAAAAAAAACAATTGTTGAAGACTTGAACAAATCCTTTGAGACTCAACAATCACTCAAAGTAAATCATAAGAAATGTGGGGCGGCTAGGTGTCGCAGTGAGTAGAGAGCCAGCCCTGGAGTCAGAAAGACCTGAGTTCCGATCCGGCCTCAGACACTTAACACACACAAATAAAAACCTAGCCGTGTGACTTTGGGCAAGTTACTTAACCCCAATTGCCCTCCAAAAAAAAAGCAGAAATGTACCCATTTTCACACGCAAAAAGAACCGCAAACCACAATTCAATAAAAAATTATATTCAATAATATAACATCTTTAAGCCTCATTATCTCATTTCATTCTCATAACAACCCTCTAAGGTAAGTATTATTATTACCCCCCACCCACCCTTTTTCTTATAAATAGAAAACTGACATGGTTAAGTGACTTTCCCCGGCCACATAGCCAGCGTGTGAAAATGGATTTGAATCAGGCTGTCCTGACTCCAGGTTCAGAGCTCTATCCCCTGTGCCACCTACCTTCTAGAAATATGAAGATAACATTCATTTAAATGGAGATAAATAATGTAATACAGAAGAATGGTCAAAAGAAAAAAAAGTTGAGTAAGACAAGTAAAGGATATAAAGTAATGAAACATACCAAACTTATGGGATGGAGCCAAAAAAAGTCCTTATGAATAATTCTCTCTATATACATTTATATCAACAAGATGACTTAAGCAATATAACAAAAAAAAAATCAACAAGGTAATAATTGCTCCCCAAAACACAAACGTTTAAATGCAAAGAGAAATAAAACTGAAAAACCTACATACAAAGACCTAAGAACTTTTTAAAGATCAATAAATAAAACATTCTCTCCAAATTAATAGTGAGATGAAAACCAAATACTAAAATATAAAAAGAAAATGTAATCTTAACAAAAAAATTTAAATTGTGAAACCATCATAATCATACTCAAATATCAACAAAAATGATCATGAAATTTAAGAATTACAAAATATGACTATCCACATCAACAGAAAACAATCTAAACAACAAATTCAGAAATGGAAATTAAACTCATCATAAATTGCTTTTCTTCAGTCATTTCAGTCATGTCCAGTTCTTTGTGAGCCTATCTGGGATATTCTTAGAAAAGACACTGGAATGGTTTGTCATGTCCTTCTCCAGCTCATTTTACAAATGAGGAAACTGAAGCAAACAGGATTAAGTAACTCATCCAAGATTACACTGCTAGTTTTTGAACTCTTGAAGGAGTCTTCAGGCCCAGCAGTGTACTCTATGCACTATATCACCAAGCTGCCCCTGGTCTTAAGTAGTCTACCAAAATGAATAAGAAAAACAAAGAAAAAAAAACAACTCAGAGTCAAATGTACTTTAAAAAAGCTAATTCTAACCTTTAAGCAAACTAATTCCTATATCATAAATTTATTAAAAAATAGACATGGAAGGTACCTTTGCCAGGTTCCATTAGATAGATATGGGTTGACTCTCAAAACAACATATGCAAAACGGCTAAATATTAGCAAATAGATAAAAGCAATATATTAAAAACATGATACATTGTGAGCAAGATAGCTTTTATCTATGTGGCCTATGATATGACATTTAACCTAATTCTCAGTTTCTTCCTTAAATTAGGAGGTTAGACAAGATCTTATTACTAAATGACTAATTAAGGTTCTTAAAGCTCTAAATCTATAATCTGTGACTTTAACCAAGAATGAAGAGACAGACTCAATGTTAGAAAAGCTATAAATATAATGGATCAATTAATTATGAAACGAATTACGATGCAGTGGAAGAGACATAGATTCGGGTTCAAATTCTGCCTTAGATACCCACTAGTTAGTTGTGCTGAGACCAGGAGCAAGTCACTTAAACTTGTCTGTGTCCCACTTTTCTCAGATGAAAAAAGAAGGGTTGGTTGGATTCAGTGTCTTCTAAAATCCTTTTCATATAAAAATCTATAATCCTGTCATCCTAATAGCAAAAATCACATTAATACCACAACATATCAATAGATGTCCCCTAAAAGTCTTTAACAAAATATAGCACTTAAGTTAGAAATACAATACCAAAGGAATATATGTATATTTCATGATTTTGACAAATAGTACCTAAATCTAAAAGTTAGTATAATTTTAACAGAAAAATATCAGAACCTTTTCCAATAAGACCAAGGATAAGTAAAAATGCCCAATGTGGCTATTATTTGACAGAATCCTGTAAATGTTAATTTTAGCAAAAAGGAAAAAATGTAAGCAAACAAAAATGCCTTACTGGGGGAGCTATGAATGATCTAGTCATTCTGGAAAATGTTTGGAGCTATGACAGAAGTTACTAAACTGTGAATACACTTTGATCCAGTGATACTATTATCTATGCTCCCAAAGAGATAAGATTTATAGCCCCTCTTTTTGTGGTGGCAAACAAAAAATTAAAAGGGGTGGGAATGGAAGGGAAAAAGAATGGACTAGGCATTTCTATAGCACCTACTATGTGCCAGGCACCCTGCTCAGCTCTTTCTACAGATTTTATTTCATTTGATCATGTTTCACAACCCCAAGGAGCAGATACTATTGTTGTCCTCATTTCACAATGAGTAAGCTCAGACAAACACAGGGTTAAGTGACTTAAGCAGGATCACTTAAGCATATGAGGTTAGATTTGAACTGGTTTTTCTGACTCCAAGTCCATCAGCACTCTATCCACTGTCACCTGGGGATGCCCATCAAGTGGGGAATGCCCAAATAAAATTATGGTGTAAGAATAGGATGTGTGTAAGAAATGATGAAGGGAACAGTTTCAGAGAAACCTGTAAAGACTTGAATGAAGTGATATAGAATGAAAGGAGCAGAACTAGAACAATTTATACAGTAACACTGTAAAAACAAGTAACTTGGAAAAGACTTAAGAATTGACCTACACAATAACCCCCCACAATTCTTGGGGACTCACAATGAAACATGCTACTTGTAGACCGAGAAAGCAAAAAAGACACGTCCCGCCTTGGACACAGCCAACAGAGGAAACTTCTTATGTTTGAAGAGTTTCGTTTTTCTTTTTCAATTATGGGGCAGATGGCGCTGGGAGAGAAGCAGATCTTCATTAATTGAACTAAGTACTAAAACAAAGTCACCCTGGGCAAGTCACATAAGCTCTGCATGTTCTGGGCAACACTAGGACTAAGCTGTAGAGTAGTGGGCAACCTACATGAGTAAAGAGAAATTTCCCTACTAGGAACTCCATATAACAATGAAATCACAGATCTAGAAAAAAGAAAAATCAAAGACACATAGGAAAGTGGTACAAATGTAAACTAGAAAGTGCCATCCTCCAATCGATAGACAAATGAAAGGAATGAGCATCTGCCATCAGAAAGAAAGCTTAATATGACAAATAAAAGAAATGCAAATTAAAACTACTCAAATATTTTAATTCTCACATTTATCAGATGGGCAAAGATGGTAAAAACAGCAAATTTCAGAGGGGCAGCAAAAAGTCTGGTACACTGATGTATAGGGAGTTATGAATTGGTCCAACCATTCTGGCTTATGCAGTCAAGTGGTGTTCTTTTACTTAATACTTTTTTTGTTACAAAGAAGGGACTTATAAGAGGAAAGGGGGGAGGGCGGTTGGAAGTGACTTCAGTTTTTAAAAAACAGCAATAAAATAAAGGAAGAGAGGGAGCTGAAGAGAGAGATCCTAATTTCCTAATACATTGTGCCACTTCAGTAGATCAGGACAAAAACGAGTTTTCATCTGGTTCTGCCACTAACTGGGTGGCCTCAGTCATGTCATTTAATTTCTCTGGCGTTCTATTTACATAGCCATAAAATTACATTATCTTTAGACCTTCTTTTAGTGTATCCAATCATCACTAGTCTAAAGGTCCATTGCTGTGAGACAGAAAAGAAATATCAGTTAACAAAAATGTTTAGGGCAGCTGGGTGGCACAGTGAGTAGAGCGCTGGCCCTGGAGTCAGAAGGACCTGAGTTCGGATCCAGCCTCAGACACTTAACCCACACAAACAACAATAACAACAAAAAAAAACCTAGCCGTGTGACCTTGGGCAAGTTACTTAACCCCAATTGCCCTAAAAGGGGCGGCTAGGTGGGGCCTTGGAGTTGGGATGACCCGAGATCAAATCCGGCCTCATAAAATGAGCACCCACACATAAAATAATGACTAGCCGTGTAACCTTGAGCAAGTTACTTAACCCCAATTGCTTTAAAAAAAAATGTTTATACTAAAAGCCAGATTCAGAAAAGTTTTTATCTTAAAAAGTGCAAAGAATCAACAAAATTTTAAATGCCAGAAAGTAGACTACAAGCAAAATAATCCACCATGTATAAAACTAGTACCAAAAAAGACTTTCATGCTAACTGAATTTAAGTTAGATGTGTTTAAATAATATTAATACATATAAAAATCAAGACTTTATCCAAAACCTTCACACAAAACATGCTTATCCTGGGAGCTCATGGCCCAGCTTTTGTCTCACTATCAAAGTCATATATAACATGACCTTATTCCAGAACTTACAGCAACACAGTGCCAAGATATGCTAGGTATCACCTAATAATGATGAGTTGTAAGCTTGAGAGATCTCATGAGCTGTATCTTATCTCATGATAAGTAGTCCTTCAATTACAGATTGCCACAATAATGCTTGAAATATAATTTCCTTACATTAAATTTGAAATTTTTTCTATAGATAAATCCAAATGGACATCATGCCTGGAAAATAAAGTCTCTTCGTATAAGATTTAAAGTCATTAAATTGTGGGGCTATCTACCTGCTGTCATTTAAGAAACAATGCACTATGGGGCGGGTAGGTGGTGCAGTGAGTAGGAGCGCCAGCCCTGAAGTCAGGAGCACCCAGGATCAGTTCAGGCCTCAGTTACTTAGCACCCACACATAAATAACTAGCCATGTAACCTTGAGCAAGTTACTTAACCGCAATTGCTTTTAAAAAAAGAAAAAAGAAAGAAAAGAAACAATGCACTAGAAAGCACTTTTTGCAGAAGATAGAATATGTTACTAAAACTGGAATGTGACCAGACCATTGAGTCTAAGTTCACCTATTTAAATACTTTTACTCTTTTCTTTGACAATTCTATTTTTCTATTTCCTGTTCTCTCATATGTATAGTATTTGTGCCATTTCAATTACTCAATTGTAGCCAAGAAAATTAATTTCAGGGGGCAGCTTGGTGACGCAGTGAATAGAGCATGGGGGCCCTGGAGTCAGGAGGACCTGAGTTCAAATGTGGCCTCACACACTTAACACTTACCACTTACCTTGGGCAAGTCACTTAACCCCAATTGCCCTACCTTCCCCGCTCCAAAAAGAAAAAAAAAAGAAAATTAATTTCAGCACATAGAAAGCTATGTACACTGAAACACACAAATTAGCACAAAATTCTCTAAACCATTAAAACATTTATAAATTTTCTACCAAGACAATTTAGTCTTCATTGTCTCTCCAATTTTTATCAACGATATAACTAAAAATTGAGATAATTGAGCATAAGGACTTCTAGTAAAAAGTAAAAGCAAACAAACTGCCGGTTTTTGAACACTGTCCTCGGACTGACTGATTCATCAATTACTTGTTTGTACAATGATGTTTGCAGTGTAGTGCAGCAACCTAACATTATAGTGTGAGAGCAAATATCAACACTAGTCAAAGAAGGATTTGAGACAAATTTAATTCTAATGAAAGATTGTCCCAACAGATTTTCTAACTAAACTTCCCCATTTGAGATGCTTATGAAACAGTCAACTAGATTTACATAGTAAATTGGGGCAGCTAGGTGGCTAGTGAGTCAGGAGGACCTGAGTTCAAATGGGTCTCAGACACTTAACACTAGCCATACGACCTTGGGCAGCAAATCACTTAACCCCAATTGCCCTGCCTTCCCCCCTCCAAAAAGACAAAGACAGACAGACAGACAGACAGACAGACACACACACACACACACACACACACACACACACACACACACACACACAGAGCAAAGCAAATTAGGTCCTTGTTTCTTTAAAAGTTGTCTATTTTGTGTGCAATGTTTTGCCCTATCAATCGTATCTGAATAAATACAACAGAAAATGCTACCTGCTTTCCAAATGTCTAGAGACCTTTAGCTTTCTTTGAAAATTTCAAGCTTTTGATATTAAAAGTACATTTTATCTTCTAACCGTAAGTTACATGTAGAATATTTCCTTAATATCAAAATTTAAGAAAATGCATGTATGATTGCAATTATAGCTCAAGAAAACAAGTGAAAAAATTGTCAAAATGCAAAATGTATTCTAATATTCTATTAATTTTTGAAAGGCACAAAGAAATCACAACATCAGAAGAATGCTTGACAGGGTAATTTAATATCACAAGGCCATAAATATTGCCATATCTTACAGTGGATCTGCATTTAGCAAAGTTAAATTTAAGGTTTCTGAGCACCCTTAGCTCCTGTCTACAGGTGACACTGTCCTGAGTATGTCAAAGTCCAATGGGCTACAGGAGCTCTTCAGTGAGATACCTGACAACTAATAAAAATAAACATTTAACAATCCCCCATTACCTACCAACAAAAATCCAGACTTGTCAGCCTAGTATTCAAATTCCTGCATAATGTGGCTTCAATTTACCTTATGACTTACTACCCATCTACAATCCTGGCAAACTGAAACATTTTCCTTCCTACACTCAAATAAAGGTGGGGTCTCAATGTGGGTGAATACTTCCAACACTGTAGATCACAAACTACCTACACCTAATCCTGTATGGAGTTTTGCACATTACCTTATAAAAATCTTCCACCGAGCATACACCAGAGCCACGGAGGCTTTCATTTATATCTCTTGATTATCATACAATTAACAGTAATCTCAAAGATTATCAATAAACTATCCCCTGCCCTCATAACATGATTGAGCCACATTTTTTTCCAGTTAATACAACTGATGATATTACTTCTATCTGATCAACAATGTTGCTATACCTCCCCTCAAAGCCACCAAATGCTACTGTACTGCTTTCCAGGTGTCCTATATATTGAATTCTTTTAGTACTGTGGTATTCCACAACTAATAGCCATATGGCATCACAACAATACCATAAAGCTAAAATGGCAGATTTTTGTTTTATTTTTAATATGTTTAACATAATTGTACATGTATAACCTCTATCAGATTGCTTGCTGTCTTGGGGAGGGAAAAAAATTTGGAACTCAGTATTTTAGAAAAACGAATGTTGACAACTACCTTTATATGTAATTGGGAAAAAATACTATTAAGGGAAAAAAGAAGTGTGTCATTTAAAAGCACTACAAAATGTCCCAAAGGCAATACAGCCTTTCTCCTATTCAGTTCGAAGTGCAATTCCTTATCCATTGGCATTTGTCCAAGTTTTATGTACTGATGGATTAGCTCTATGAGTCGTTCATCCTACTACTGCATTGCCCATCTACTTGTCTTTCTTACATGTTGAGCATTGAGTGCTTATGGATCTCACTTAGAAGGTTCTGCAGTGTTTTGGAGAGGAAAATGGGGAAAGAGAATACCAAAGACTTGAAAAAAAAAAAAAACCTTTACTATCAGAGGGAGGAGAAAAAGGTCCCGAAGAAAATATCCATCTCTACTATCCATGCCTTTCTTATTGTTAAAAAATCTTTAGGAAAATAATATATATACATATTGAGAGCATCCTTGATGAAGGTATGAAAGTGGAACAGGCAGGTTTTTACAAAAAACTCTACAATAGGTCACATCTTTACAGTCACAGAATTGACTGAAATTGTAGAGAATACAATATCTGTGCTTGTTTATAGGCAATTTTTAAAAAATATTTAATTCAGTAGAACAAAATGCTTCCTTAAAGGCTCCCCTCCACCTAAGTTTCTGCTGTATATGTTACACTTACACAAAGAAGATAATAAGAGAGACGACTCTATTTGACTGTCATTTTATTAATATCAGGTCAGGTATAAAAAAGGAAGAGACAAATCTGCCAAAGTTTACCAGTCTGATGGAAGATTTTAAGCAGAATCCAAAACAGAAGTGATTCCCTATAGACTGAAAGATCTTTCAGATGATTCTTTTTGTAGAAAACAATGCACTTTCTATGTCTTATGACTTTTGACCTTTGCTTATGCTGTTCCATCTGCCTGGAATGATTGTGCCTACATCTCTGTCAAATTCCTTATCCATCCTTCAAAAACCAAACATCACTTTCTCCATGAAGCCTTCTCACTGCTCCAATTAAATGTAGATATTCCCCCATTCTGGAGCCCATAACAATTTCTATCTATAAGATGGTATTTAAGCAAACAAATAACAATGGCAACTTCTAAGTTCCTTCTCCCCTGCCAATTACAAGGTCCATGAGAAATACAATTGTCTTTACTTAGTCCTTTATCTTTCATCTCACGCAGGACCTTTAGCAATTAAGTAAATTCTAATATTTGCTCAGCTAAAATTCAGGCACATTTTGAAAAAAACAAACAAACATGTTATCATTTATCTTTCTTAATCCATTTGAACCCAGAATGTGAAAACTCTGAAGGGGTTTCCTGCATAATTCGATCTTTAGTTCCCCAATCAAAGGATAATAAACATCTAAAGGAGAACATGGAGATCATGTAGTTCAGATACCTGATTTTATAGCAGCAACCCTGGGCCAGATGTCAGAACTTGTACCCCAGAAATTTGGTCAGTGGAACTTTAAATATACAAGGAGCTAAGAAGGTTCAGGTATAAAAGTTCCAATCTAATATTCTAAGAAACATTCCCTTTTCATCCCTCTTATCTTTCCCTCTTCCTTATGAGCTTTCCCCCAACATATCACTTTAATTTATATTGTTTTTAACTGACTCTTGAATCCACCTACTGTGTCTATTCTGAAATAATGTTTGAACACAGGCATATATTACAATGAATGTGTTCCTGAAAAGGTATTCCTTAACGGAATCATTTTGCATTAATGAGAATATGTGGACAATTACTTAGAGTGAAATCTTTTTGGAGTGCAAATGATTTCAAGTACCTTAGAGTCAACAATGCTTTTATAAGTGAGGGATATTTATCTAATCTAACCTACAAACCACTGTCCTAAAGGAGATAACTGCAATGTAGCTATTCTAAAAATAAGGTTCAAGGGAAAATGCTGTTTCTTCATTTTCAATTCCTAAAATCTATACCTCTATTAAGTGTTTTATGTCTTCCTGGACTGCTGCAAATGAACATTCTACTTAAAGGAAATCTATGTTCAAGTCAATCCCCCTTAATAACATAAAATTTACTTTACTCTCTCATTTATCAATTTATGAAAAACTATCAACCTTCCTTTCCTCTCCCTGCTAAAAGCATCCCAACAAGAGTATTTTTGTTGGTAAAAAATATTTGCTAAATTGAGCTAATGAAATCAACCATTTGAAAAAAAAAAAGTATTGGACTGCTGAGTACCATCATTTTTTTCCATTACCACCCAAATAAAATCATGGGTTTTTTTAGATCAAGGGACAAACATAAAAACTGAAAACTATTCTAAAATTAACTTGGGAGAACCTAGAAATGTTGCCATTTTGAAAACACAAAGCAACTTTTTTTGTTGTTATAAAAGAAAATGACAGAATAAATCTTAAAAGAGCATCAGCAAAACTTCAAATACCTTCGGCAAGTTATGATTGCATTTTATTTCATCAGGATTAAATTTTAGTATGAATCTCAAACACTAGAGTCAGCAGATGTTAGCAGTGCACAAAGAACAAATGTATAGAAGAAGAAGTGAAATTGTGTTGCATTACAACTGAAAATACTGAAGCAAAGTTTAAAACAGGAGCAGCAACAGAGTCTGTGCCACCCAAAAGAGTGCAAAGACATAAAATTTATATCTGGAATGGGCCTTAGATCATCTAAGGGAGGTTATATGGGAATTAAGAGGACAAGAGTAATGAAACTATTTTTAAAATTCCTGTTAAAAAAACAAACTAATAAATCAGAAATAAAAAAATTATTCCTTGAATGTTAAAATAAAAACAGTGTATTAAGCATGATTCCCACCACTCAATTTAAGAATTTATTCATTCCCCAATCTTCTAACAGTAGGTCCTCAGGGTTCTACAATGCATTTCCTTTAGAGCCAACAATCAGGAGGTCCAAGGTAAAGGCAAATTAATTTAACTTAAATCAACATTTATTAAGACCTGGTAATGGATAAACCATATTCCAAGTCAACAATGATACAAAGATCCCACCAGGCCCCTACCACCCTCCACTCTCCCCAAAAGGCAAAGTCTTTTCTCTTAAGGAACTTGCTTCTTCTACTGGGCAGACTCAACAGGCCAAAAATACTTTTGGCCAACACCAATAGCAAATAAGTCTCCAAAATGTTAAGCTGTGATCAAATTATCACTTTAAAAAGTCTGACCAACATGGAAGTATTTGTCTCAAACACTATGACTTTTCTAATTCAGAGAAAAAATATTTAAGAGAATACTTAATTTTAAACAGAATTAAGACTAAGCAAAACACTTAAATATTTTTGCTGCATTTCATACAGGTTTGCTTACCTTCAACAGGAAACACTAAAATGTTTATTTCATCATTTTATCTTCAACAAGTGGAAATAAGTAAAATATTGTTTCATTATTATAAGGATAAGACAAAGGAATTTAAGTTAACTAAATCATAAATTTATGCTTGCATTATTGCAATAGCCTGCTGGTGGGTCCACCTGCCTCAAGTCTCTCCAGTTCAACTTTCATTCATACAGCAAAGTGATTTTCCTATAGAGATGGTTCAACCATAACACACCAGCACTCCCCACTCAAACTCTAGTGGCTCCCTATTGCCTCTAGGATCATTTTATCGGTCAGAGGCCCTTTTAATCAACTCCCTTCCCTCCTTCCGGTCTTTTTACACCTTACAACCTGCCACACACTCTTCAATTCAGTGACACAGACCTCCTGGATGTTTGGGAACAAGAAACTCCATCTCTCCTGGGGTGAAGAAGAGTCAGGGGTGAGCTGCATTTTCTCTTGCTGTCCCCACTGTGCCTGGAGTACCCTCAGTCTTCATCCCTGCCTACAGTAGACCTTCCAGGCTTCCTTCAAGTCCCAACTAAAATCATTCCTTCTACAGAAAGCCTTACTCAACACCACTATTATCTAGTGCCTTTCCTCTCTTAATTAATTACTATTTTTCCGGCATACAAGTTTGTAGGTATTTGTTTGGCTCCCTCACCAGACTGAGAGCTCCTTGAAGAAAGGAACAATCCTTTACTTCTCTTGGTAACCCCAGCACTTAGCACAGTGCCTGGCCCATAAGTTACTTTAAAATTTATTGATTACTGACTGACTAAATCCCCTTGAAATTATCTTGCAGCTAGAAAGCAAAGATAATTTTCAAACTTCAAAGAAAGTGAACCATAAGGCCATATTTAAAACATATATTTTGTCATAAAACATATTTGCTCAATTTAGATTATTCAGTATCTACTTATGTTCAAAGAGGGATGATAATAAAAAGTATTTTAATTATTTTACAGCTATATGTGTGCTTTTCAAAGCTTCAAGAAAGAGGTCATCTTCACCTAATACAAGGACACAGAATGGAAGTCAGGAGATTTGTACCTAAACTGCTGGGGTTTTCACCATTCTAATGTACTTATGACCCTGAACAAAACACCAGAGAGAGACAGCTGCCTTCTTGGTCAATAAAATGGGATATTCACAGGTCTCTCTAGCAAAGTTTCTGGAGGAAAAAAAATGAAAAATTCTTTTAGAATTTGAGGCGCAAATATTGGGGTGGCAACACTTAAATATTTTGGGATTTTATTTTGCTCTTTGGTTAGAAAAACAAACAGATTTTGAGTCAGAAGACCCAAATTCAGATTTTAGCTGTGCCACTTAGTAGCAGTGTGGCCCTCAAGCAAGAACCCCCGAGGCCCTGTTTTTCCATCAGCAAAATGAAGTTACATTAGATAATTTCTAAGTCCTTTACAACTCTAAACTCTATGATACTATATGATTTCATTAAGTAAATAACTAAAAAGAGTTATTCCTAACTTCTAACTGTAGATTATGGTCAATATAAACTTTATCAAGGAACATATAATGTTAATCAAAAAAGTGGCCATTTCAGCTTGATTTTTTTTAAATTTTTTTTTTATTAAGCAATTGGGGTTAAGTAACTTGCTCAAGGTTACACGGCTAGTCATTATTTATGTGTGGGTGCTCATTTTCTGAGGCAGGATTTGATCTCGGGTCATTCCAACTCCGAACTCCGAGGCCGTCGCTCTTACTCACTGCACCACCTAGCTGCCCCTTTTTAGGGCAATTGGGGTTAAATAACTTGCCCAAGGTCACACGGCTAGGTTTTTGTTTTGTGTGGGTTAAGTGTCTGAGGCCCGATCCGAACTCAGGTCCTTCTGACTCCAGGGCCGGCGCTCTACTCACTGCGCCACCTAGCCGCCCCCTCAGCTTGATTTTTAAGACAAATTTCAAATAAAGTTGACAGAGGTTAATAGTCGTAAAGCTTACAAGCAAATAAAACCAGGAGAATATCAACTATTCAAAAGAAAGTCACAGTATTTTTATCTTAACCAAACAAAAATTTCTAAGTCTTTCTTGATAGCAATCCATTCCAGGAAGCTTTATATCTATACACATTATGTGAAACAAGGATAAAGCAATTCAAGTTATGTGTTATATAGAAGCACATAAACATGGGGGGAGGGGGGAGGAAAACAGGAGCATTACTGAAATATGAAACAGTTGAAGAGGTGCCGTTGTATCACATTTTGAAATTAAGTTGATTGGTAGGTAAGAAAGAGCCTCGAGGAAAGGATTGGCAACAGTATGGAAACTGATTACACTCAGTGACTTCTCAATGAAAATGAACTTCTCTTTGCTGTCTTACTACCACTTACTACCACCTCTGCAAAAAAGCAACTCAACCTTGCTGCTTTTAAAAGTTTAATAAAAATTTTAAAATAGTACTATAAAGTGACATCCTAATAGAAATTCTTCATCAAAACTGAAACTAAAGGACAAAGATCTTGTACAAAGGAAAAATAAGGTCACCTTATTTTAACTTCTGAAATTTACCCCGCTTCTTCATTAGGAAAAAAATACTGACAGTAGTGCTGGACGCAAACTTTTTACTGTGCGGTACTCACACTTCCATTTTTCACTTCAGGATTACTTTGGAACCCTAAATCACCGAGGAGTTACAAAGCAACACATTCGTGGGAAGAAAACCTCCTCCCCCTCACATTTCAACCTGACTCGGCCAGTTAGTCCAACCATCTCCTCCCCATTCAACTCAGAGACGAAGCGCAGTAAAGGCAGCTCCACTACGGCGGCGATGCGACACCACAACCCAGCTGCCAGGATAACGAATAAAGTTCTCTGGTTCCACTTCCGCCAACAGAACCAGTCGGGCAGAAATTCCCGACCCGTCCGTCCCTTGATGCGCGACACCATTTCAAGCAGAATGCGCTGGGGTTCCCTGGGTTTCGGGCCAGCGGCTGCGGGCCCTAGTGAGAGCCCCCTCCCTCTGTCGCTCAAAGGGGTCCGCAGCGGGGTGACACCCCACCTCCCTGGACCAAAGAACCAGAAAATTAAAGGAGCTGCCGAAGCGCAGAGCTCCACGGGCCGGGGCCGGGGGGAGGGGGGGCGGGCGCTCAACTTCTCCGGGGAGGAAGGGAAGCGGCCGAGAGGAAGGGAGGAGAGGGCACGGCCCGCCGCACTGCAGGTCTGGGAGAAGCTGACACAGCGCGGACTCGGCCCGTCAGCCGCCGCCGCCCCCCTACTACCTCCGCGCCCCTCCCCCCTGGGGCGCGGAGGGAGAGCGCCCCGGAACCTCGGCGGCCACATGGCTTCCCGACCTCGGGGCCCCGGCGGCTCTCAATGGCTGGGGACATCGCCAGGGCCCAAACGCAGACGCACACCGGGGAGCTCCGGCTCCCCGCGTCACGGTACTCCTGAAGATGCAAGGGAAGTCAAGGACCCGGGAGCGAGGGTCATTAAGTAATAATCGGAAGAGCTTAGGGTGGGGGCCGGGGCCGCTGTACGCCCCTGGGCCCCGGAGCCTACACCTCCACGGGCCCAGCCTCGGGGGATTTGGGGGGAGGGCTGGTTCACCCAAGGGAACCGCCCGCAAAACCAAGCAACCGGCCGGGCCGGGGCCCAGGGAGCAGCCTCCGGCGGGAAGATGGCGGCTCCGGTGACAGGAGCGAGACGGGCGGCGGCGGGTCCGAACTAGCGGAGAGCAGGTCCTCACCCTGGCCCCGGGCGCCCCCCGGCCCACCCCTCCCCCCGCCCGGCCCAGGGGCAGCCCCAGGCAGAAAGGGAGACGTACGCGAGCTCCCGAGACAGAAATGGGGGAGCATCGAGAAGCCCTCGGGCTTGGCTCTCACCTGTCACAGCCGCCGCCGCTCCAGCTCCGGCTCGGACTGCTACTGCTGCTGCTTACCGCCGCCGCTGCTGCTCCTGCGAATGCCGCCGCCGCCGCCCGAGCCCGATCACGGGCGCCTCCGCCGCAGCCCCGGCTGCTCCCAGCGACCGCACCACACGCGGGGACCCGGGTGGGGGGAGGAGAGGGGAAGGGAAGGGGGAAGGAAGAGGCGGAGGAGCGGGCGGACGCGCCGGGAAGGAGGGGGAGGGTGGGGTGGGGAGAGGCGCGGGCTGGGCGGCTGCAGCGGCGGCGGCAGCGACAGCGGACGCTTCCCCTTTCAGGCCCGAAAATGTCTCAACCTCGAGACTCCAAATCCCCAACGCTCCTTCCCGTTCGCATGAGAACCCACAGCCCCCCACTTCCGGGACTCCGGCGGAAGTCCCTCCCACTTTCCCTTCCCCACTCCTCCCTTTCGAATTCACCCACCCAGACCCAGAGACTGGCGGCCTCGGAGGCCGAGAGAGGCTCACGTCAAGCGCGAGGCGGTGCTCCCATTGGAGGATCTGCTCTCCCTCCCTTCCCCGCCCCCTCCCCACTGCCTAGTCCATTCTGGTACTCCGCGCGCACCCCCAGGCCGGCGCTTCTGATTGGAGCAAGTCCGCATGCCGCCGCCGAATGGCCCCTTAGGCTAGCGGCGAATTAGTAGTGGCTGAGTCCCACCCCGTCCCCCTTTCCCAGCCGATCAGCCTTCCTCTAGCCGGGCCTTCCCCCACTCCCCGTCTCCGAGAGTCTCCAGGTGCGGCGCGCACGTGGCGGCTAGTAGCCCCTTTCGGCTCTCGTAGCGACCGTTGCGGGGCCTGGAAAGCTTCGGCGGCGAGGGCTTCGGTTGCAGCTGCGGCTGGGAGGGAAACTTCCTCCGGTGACGGCTGGCCCCGTTTCTTAGGAAAAGAGGAAGCCGGCGTCCTGGGCAACCCGAAGGTCCAGACCACCCGAGCGGCCGACGGAAAGCTCTGGCCCTAGTGGTTCCCCCAGCGCTCTCGACACGTTTAAAAACTTAAACTAGCTGGGCGGGCTCCGCGTGCTGGCCAGGGGCGCTGGGCTCACGCCGGTGCCATAGCCCGCCGGCCCGGACACCATCCTTGCCACACTGGATTGGCTGGCAAGTGGGGCACCCCGAAGACGAGAGACGCAGCCGAAGACGGCCGCTCGGGACCCCGCGAGGCCGCCTCCGCCTTGAATTAGCCGCGAAGCGCTGGCACTTGGGCGGGGGGGGGAGGGGGGAAGAGGGTGTCGGCATACAGCTACAAGTCCTGGGACCCAGGAGGCAACCTTGGGGCGACTCGAGGGGATCGCGTTTTCTGTGACCCAAGCTCTCGGCCCTGCCTTGGCCCCTTTTTGGTTTGCGCAGCCCAGCCTATTCTCGTTCCTAAGCGTGGTTACTTTGCACGCGGAGGTTCCAGGGTAAAGAATTGTCCCCTGCGAGGTCTGACCTCTCGGTTACCTAGGATCCCTTTGCAAGTGAGAGGACGTGCATTCCTTCTTCTGGCCACCCAGGCACAGCTTAGTTTTTTTCTGCCTTTCAGTTTTTGCGACTGAAGTAGACCCCAGAAACAATGAGGCCCTCATTCTCTTAATGCCTGTGAAATCTCTAGGCCAATCTTCTGATAAAATAATTCCCTTTATACAGCCATATAATCCTTCTCCATCTCGTTAATCCAGTATTTCTCAAGCAAGTTGTGAATTAATTGGAGGAGACTGAGAAGTTGGAAGGGAATTTACACAGTATGGTGTTGAGCTCGGAACAGCTGTTTGATATTGACTCTAAGCAGTTCTTTAAAACTATACCTATATACCTATTATTCTCCCTGGATAACCTTTTTATACTGAATTGTCAGTGCCTGCTTATCCCTTTGCCCTAGACCTACTAATCACCTCATTGCCTTTCTGCCTCTCCAGACCCCCAGTTACCTGTTCCCAAAAGAAAGTTGTCATAAGGCTCTTCCCAAGAAGCCGAAGAGTCGTCCACAATTTCTTCCGTTTTGGAGCAGTAATGTGATACAAGGGGTGGAGCACTCTGAACTCACCTAAGATGAAAAAGTTACAGACTCACTCTAGGGAACACGAACACATCTGCAGTGGAGTCCCCTTCCTCTTAAACACAACAAACCCAATGGTTTTCCATGGAAAAGAAATCTCTTAAAAAGGCAAGTATGTTCGGTTTCCTGGTTGAGGCTTTACACCTGGTTCCTTTATGTTCATTGCAGTATTTTATGGAGTAGTCTAAGAACTTGAGACATAGTTTTAGACCATGGGAGTGGAAAGGATTTTAGGGACCATCTAGTTAAGCCTTATTACAGTTAAGGAAACTAAAGTCTAGAGATGTGAAGGCTTCTAGGTCAGCTAAGTCTCCCCCCAATCTTTTTATGACACCAAGCCATTCCAGAGAAAGGTTCAATAAAACTTTTTTAGATCAATCTCAAGGATTCCTTTTCATTCACACTTCATATAAGTATAATTCTGAAACCCCTATTTCACAGTTTGATAATCCTACTAATCCTTAGAAGATAAGGCTTTAGACCTTGTCCTTGGGCTTGCATGTGACATGAACTTGGGTGCTTGTTGAATTGTGTGAAGGGTCACCATTGTAATGATCACAGGCCTTGACCAAAAAAAATTAGATTAAGTCATGCATTCCTTTTGATTCTTTGAAGCTTTTAAAGAGTAATCTTGATTTTGATAACTTTTAGAAGCAGAATAGCATATTCACAAAAATAATATTTCAAGACAACAATGGTGAAGGATTAAAACTTCTGAAAAGAGCTTGCCAATCTTACTGCCCTGGCCAAGTGTTCCCTGCTTTGGTAGCCTCAACTTTTAGCCTGCTAAATTGTAAGCCTTGGTCAAAGTGACTATATGATAGCTTACTCTTTGTATTGGTACTGTTAAAATTTCAGGGTCGGTCCTAAACAGGTAATTTTTTGAACCAAGGCTCTGCTACACAAGAGTTAAGGGGCAGATAAATGGTGGAGGCAAGTCTAGTCACCTAACACTTAGTTTTTCAGGTATTAACTCATTTGAAAAATTTTAAAAGACAGATAATCAAGATCAAAGCATTAAAATATGTTATGTTTCCTAAAAACACATTACTAACTACACAATAAATACATTGTCATATTCTGTGCAGAAAGATGAGGTCAGTGGTATATTTTTAGCATCAGGTTTTTCTTTGTAAAAGTACTTTGACAATATTGCTACCACCCAGAATTTTTCTCCAAAAATAGGTACATTACTTTCTCTTCCCAAACATCTCCCATGTTTATGCTGTCTTTTCTCTCTTGACTATCCACTCCTTAGGAAATTCATTGGGAGGTCATTTATCCCCATTGCTCAGAAATTTCTGCTTACCGAGCCAGTCCATAGTCAAAAAACACTTAGTGCCTATTAGGTATTAGGCATTGTGCTAAGCAATGGAGATACAAATACAAAAAAAGAAAGACAGTCTTCTGCCCTTAGGAAGCCTGCAATCTAATGGGAGAATGCAACACACAAAAGGAAGCTGAAAAAGAAGGGGATTAAAAGAGGGGATGAAAAGGTACCCAACATGGGGCTTGGTAGAGAAGTCCTAAGGTAATGCAGCAGTGTGAGAAAAGAGAAGACAGAAGCTCTCTTTAATTGGAGTTTTCAAATTCACAGCCTCACTCGAGGCAGCAAAACCAATAGCAGAGTGTTCAATAAGGAGTTATTAATGAGAAACTTACTGTGTTAGAATTAAGTAGAGATATACTAGCTATAGTGATAAGTTTCATCAAGATTCAAAAAAAATTGCATTTATGTATCACTTTGTACTTTTCACAGTTTTTATAACCATTATTTTAATAATGTTTTGCAGGGACCTAAGCATAGTTTCACATGGCATAGGAACTAGGCAATCCCAGAACACAGGAGGAAAGTAGCTATTTTTGAGGTAATGGGATATATCTTTTGAACCAAAAGAAAGACTTCATTAAGGATATACTGTGTCGTCTCATACGGGCACCTAGGTGATGTTACTGGATAGAGTGCCCCACCTGGAGTCAGGAAGATTCATCTTCCCTGAGTTCAAACCTGGCCTCAGATACAAGCTTTGTGACTCTGGGAAAGGCACCTCAGTTTCTTCATCTGGAAAATGAATTGTAGAAGGAAATGGCAAACCACTCTAGTACCTTTGCCAAGAAAACCCCAAATGGGACACAAATACAAAACAGTTGAACAACTATAATGTCTCATATTAAGGTGACCTTGGATTCTCCAAACTAGCAGACCACAGACTTCCAAACCTGGAAAAGTTTCATATATCCATATATTGTTGGAGCACCAACCTAGCTAAATTCAAGACTAATTCAAGACCTATGGCCAATCACTTACAATTTATTTTTATAAATAATTCATGGATTTTTCACTACAACATATCTTTAAAACAATCCACTAAGGCATAGTGGGATTGGAATCTTCTTTGGTAGAAGAATACCCAAACCTCTGAAATTACAGATTTCACATTGAAGAATTGAAGATGAAATGTAAGAAGGTATAACATAGAAATAGGAAGATGATTTTGGATCTAGTGAAATGGAATAGACAAAACTTTGGTTTCTGTTAGAACAAATGATATACTAATACTACATATTGTAGAATCTCATCACAGAAACTTATGCAAATACTTAAATCTTTTGATTTTACAGAGTATCATTTATACAGTTACATGCTTTGGGGGGGGGGTCCCTTTTTACAGTTCATTTACTGCAATATAATCTTACAGAGTAGGAATTATTCTAGTAGTGACTGTTTTTGTATTATATTGTATGTGCATGTTGTAATATATAATTGTTATTGAGAGACTCCATGTAGATCTCTTCTAATATTAAAATCAAGTCACAGTTCATTTCAGTAAAACAGATACCTGTGTGCCTAACACTGTGTTTGGTGCTATAGCAACTGTTTTTCAGAGCTTCTTCAAAATGAAAGGTAGTTAAAACAGCTGTTTTTTTGCTTACAGAGAGGATGGTCTTATCACATTATGCTTTGAACCTAAATTATCCTTAACAGTAGACCAAGGCCATGGAGTGTGGTCAAACAGTATCAAAACTACATAGTATTTCCCAAAAGTCCTAGTGCAGTATTAAAACTAGTTTTAAACTATACTAAAATTTTTAGAACACCCTGTATTTGGTGAAACTTCTGTTAGTCTTAATAATTTTAAAAAATTCATATATCTGAACATATGTGTGTGTGTGTGTGTGTGTGTGTGTGTGTGTGTGTGTGTGTATAAACATTATGTTGATTATATATTCTGCAATGACAACACCTAGGCGGGCTAACAAAGGAGAGAGGTTTAGGTTATAAATCATATCCTTATAGAAATTGTCTAGTCCAACCCCCTCAAATGAGGAAAACAGGTCCAGAGATGAAAAGTATTGCCCATGGTAACCCAGATTGTAACCCTCAGAGCAGGGTTGTGAATCCAAGTATGATGACACAAATTCCAGTATACCATCACTGTTGCTCCCACTACACAATCCTGTATTGAATAATTATGTCATGCCTTTTCTTTCAAAAGGGTGTTAGTAGAGTGAAGTTCAAATTATTTAAAGAATAGAGAGTGGAGTTCACCAGGGGTAAAAAGTCACAGAAAAAAAAAGGCCTCTGAAAAACCAGAGGAGGAAAGCAGTTAAAGTAAATCCATCTCTAGCCCCACCCCAAGAAGCTGCTTACTCCTGGGTCGTCCACAACAGAATGGCAAATGAAATTATTCCATTTTGTGTTACAGATTATGAGGTCTGTAGAAATGAGATAATTTAGAGATGAAGTCACCTCCCCCAAGGAGGCTTTGTTTTTAAGGTACAGAAAGGATTCCTTTTCTTTTGGTTTCTCAACTGTTGCTTTCTTCATTCGTTTCTTTACTCTCTCAGATTTATAGTGAGAGCACTAAAGTCCTTTCAAACCAAGGTACAGACCTTACCTAGGTATATAAAGAACTTATTCACCTGCCTTTTAAGTGTCTAGGTGAATTGTACATTTTACAGAGTATTTTATTTGGAATCAAAGGCACAGAAGATCTGTCATTAAGAACATAATTCAATATAAGATCTGATAACTCAAAACAAAACAAAACAAAAAAAGTAGCCACAGCACCAAACAGACTAACCTGATGGAGTAGTAATCAAAGATAAAATAGCTCATTTTAAGCAAATGACAAGGAGCCTATTAAGTCAAGAAAGGGAGACACAAGTAACAATGGGCTTTTACTGTACACATTAACTATAGCCACAAAGAACTGGCTACTTATGTATGACAGGAGGAAAGTGCTAACAGGTCAAAATGATCTTTTCAGCTGCACATGCTCCTGGAAACTAACAGCTCTTTCAGTGTCATCTTTGAATAGTAATTGTAGCAAATATTAGAAATGTATTACATATCTATAGTTTATCCATAGAGTGTTTTAAATATTCATTTTATTTTTAATAACCAGTCCTTAGCCATAAATCTTATTTCAGGATTGCTAACCAACTCTAGATACAGCACATCCAAAACATTTCTGACTGACAGTTATGATGCTTTACACCAAATCTTTGTGAGTCTGTTCTGGTCATTAAAAAAAAGAGATGGCAAACATTGGCAAAAATACTTAAATTTGTTTTTAAAATTGTCTTGAATCCGTGAAAAGCTTTATATAAAAAGGGGACTATATAATTCTGTGTTACACATATATAAAGGATTTAAGGACAACCTGAGGATCTAGAAATGTACTATATTAATAAGCTAAAACTTTTAGGATTTAATGACATAGGCGTAAAACAGACTGAATTCTTGGATAGGAAAAGATGAGCTTTTACCACAGTGATGGCACTATTACTGGTGTCACAGTGGATAGAGTTCTAGGACTAGAGTCAGGAAGACCTAAGTTCAATTATGGCCTTAGAAATTTACTAGCTTTGTGGTCCTGGGGAAGTCCCTTAACCTCTGTTTGCCTCAGTTTCCTCAACTATAAAATGAGGATAATAATAGTGCTTACCTCCTAGAGTGGTAGTCAGGATCAAGTAAGATAATATTTGTAAAAGTACTCCATGCAATGCTTGAAACCTAGTAGGCACTATTTAAATGCTTATTTCTTTTCCCTTCCTTTGGCCCACACTAATGCCTCCAGGAGAAGCAACGTGTTCAAGTGAGGGAAACCTAAACTCAAGTCTTGTCTTTGACACATATTGTCAATCAAAAAACATTAAGTCCCTACAATTTGCACTCTTCTAAGCATTTAGCTAGCATATCAAGACTACAACAATTAAATAGTTGTTGCCTTCCAGGAGCTTTCATAAGAAATTTATCAAAAAATACCTAACAGAAGGTAATTTGGGGACAGGCACTAGCATCCACATCTGGTTGATCAGGAAAGACTTCACACACTGGGCCCTGAGGGAACCTAAGGATCCTGGGAAGCGGATGGAGGGAGGGAGTGCATTCCATGCAGTGGGCACAAAAGCAGAAAAGGAATATTGGAAGAAGCAATAAGAAAGCTATTTTGGCTGAACTATAGAGTATATGAAGGGTAGTAATTTATAATAAGCCTGGAAATCTGGGAGAATTTGTAAAGGACTCTGTGAAATGGAGAAATTTGCATTTGGTCCTAGAGATAATAGGGAGCCACTGGTGTTTATTGAGCAGAGAAAAGGAATGACAGAGGAATATCATTTTGGTTGCTCTGTAGAAGATGGATTGGGGAGGGAAGAAACTTTGAGGCAGAAGCCAATTGGGCTTTTAGAGTAGTCAAGTATAGAGGTCAAGAGGTGAAGTTTACCTGAACTAGGGTGGTGGTATGTGAGTGGATAGGAGGGGATAGTTGTGAGATAGTACAATGGTAATATTGATAGACTGGGGTAACTGACTGTATATGTGGGGGGAGGAAAAATTAATTGAGGATTACTCCAAACTTTCAATCCTGAATGACTAGAAGGTTGATTATGCCCTCATAAGAAATGAAGATGTTTGGAAGAGGGTAGTTGTAATAGGAAGGAAGAGGGAAACAAAGAGTTCTGTTTTGGAAATGTTGCATTCGATATATTAATGGATTATCCATTTCAAAATGTCCAAAAGATAGTTGGTGATGCAGAACTAGAGTTTAATAGAAATACTAGAATTGACTATATAGATCTTGGAAGCAGCTGCCTAGGGTTGGTCATTGAGTCAACTTTGAGGGAGAGGGAGAGAGGGGGAGAGAGAGAAAGAGAGAGTGTTTGCAGAGGACCCAAGACAGATCCTTTGGGTGCACCCACAGTTTGGGAGTGAGGAGGTATTGAGAAAGAGCAGACAGACAGATAAAAGGAGAACCAAGAGAGACAATATCTTAAAAACACAGAAAAAGAATATTTAGGAGATGGTTAAATGCAGTCAGAGAAGTCAAGAAAGATAAGGATCAAGACAAGGACACTGGACTTAGTAATTACTAGTAATTTTGAAGGAGCAGCTTCATTTAACTTTTGAGTTACAAAAGATTTAACGAATGAAAGGGGAAATGGAAGCAAGGAGACTGATCATCCTTTTCTAGGAGTTTGGCTATGAAAAGGGGAAGAGATATATGACTTAAGGGAATGATGATTCAAGTGAAGGTTGTATTTTTTTTTTGGGGGGGGGGGTTTATTTGTTTCTAAAGGACAAGGGAGATTTAGACCTATTTGTAGGTAGACAGAAAGGAGCCAGTATATAGGAAAAGATTGAAGTTAGAGAAAGAAGATGACTGCAGGGACAATATGCCAGAAGAAATAGGGTTAAAACTAAACAAGTTAGCCTGGGGAGAAGGGCCACTTCTTAATCAGAGACCAGAATAAAGGAGGAAGGAATAGGGGTGATATCAAGAAGTTTTGAAATGTGGAGTAGGGGGTAAAGAAGCTTACTGTGAATGGTCTCTGTTTCCTTAGTAAAGTATGATTTGAGGTCCTCTGCTTCGAAGTTGGGGTAAGTGTAGGCAGAAGAGAAAAGAGAAGAGAAGGTTTGTAACTGCTGTTGTGATAACCTTGATGGAGACATTACATTCCAATGCCCCAAGGCAGTTCTCTAATGGAGATTTGATGGAGTCTTAGGTCTTTAAAAAAAAAAAGCCTGTTTCAGTGGTTGCATTTTATGTGATATAATTATATTCATGTATTTGTCATTTTGTATAATATATGGTAAATTCATTCAGTGGCTGCGTAAAGTATCTAAAAGTATATATTTAGTTATTCAGTTGTATACTTTTGAACTGAATGTCCAGCACAAATAACATTCACTTTTTTAATCACATTAAATTGAACTTACTTTCTCTCTAGAATTTCTGATTAAAAAAAAAATACGTTGAGCCCTTCAGAGTATTTTAGCAACTGTCAGTTCTCAGATCAACTCTTGGTAAGTTGATTATCCTTTCTTTTTAAGAGTAAGGAAAGGGAAGTTTAATAAATTTGCTTAAAGCTAGAAAACTACTTGGACTTTCTTTACATAATTTTAAATTTTAACTAGATGAGACAAGTAAATAATCAGAGGGAATAAGAGGAAGAGAGAAAATAACCTACTAAATTTCTGGGCACTGGGTTATGATTTCATTTGATTAAAGAGTGAGTTCAGTATTGTGGATAGAGGGCTAGTCTTAGAATCCCAGCTGTGTATGGCTCTTAAATTCACTTCCTTGACTCTTAAATTCACTTCCTTGGGCCCCAGGCAACTGTAATCAACCAGTTAATCATTAAGCATCTATTAAGTGCTGGTCTAAGTTAAGACCAAAGGTTACTAAGACTAAAGTAAAATACTCCCTAATTTCAGGGAACTTGCATTCATTCTAATGGACTTCAAAGGTGGATCAACAGCTCTGGAAAGGCCTTAGCAAGCGCTCATACCAAGAGGAGTTAGTTCTCCCTGAACACCCCATTACATAGACCTGAGCTTTAGGAAAATCAGTTTCAGATCCAAGACTATAGATTGTATAATAATTACTGGTGAAATCTGCTTTGGTAGAGTTTCCTCAAACCCCAGAAATCACAAGTTGTGGAGGGGAGGGTAATGTAGGAGCAGCTAATTCACCTGGCACTCCCACCCTCCCACCACCAACTATATACACTTAGAACATTATTTGAGCAGTGTAGTTAGAACTCCATAAATTATGCTCCTAGGACATATTCATAGAATATAATGGGCAGATTTTAATGTAAAACCAATTAAAGCACCGTATAAGCATATGTATCTAGTAGGACATCTTTCATCTATGTCACCAGTTCTGTTATCATTAAAATTTAAGAAATTCACACAACTGCAACGTATTTTATAAGCAAAAATGCTTGAATGGGAGTTGGGAGAGACCCAGGTTCAAATTCTCTCTCTGGCCCTTACCGTAGTCACAACCTCTCTGAGCTTCAGTTTTTTTCACCTGTAAAATGAGGATAATATTTATGCCAAAGGGCTGCTGGGGAGAATGAAATGAGATAATCTTAAGGTGCTGTATGAACATCATAACATGTCTGATGGATAGTCCAGTCATTTTAGATGTGTTTTTCCTTGTACTTTGATGTAAAACATAAGTAAAAACTGATATCATTTTTCGAAAGAAAATAAAACATTTTGAGCTATCCCCGATCTCCTCGTTGGGTGCATTTGGTCTGCTTTACCTTCACCTGTCTCTTTACCCAACCTTCACATGGCCTACCACTTTAATGTTTGTTATTCTAGCTACAATAATAACAGCAGGGATGATAGTTAACATGTATATAGCCATATGTCCCAGGTACCATGCTAAGTGCAATTTTTATCTTATTTTAGTTTTGATCCTCACAATAGCCCTGGGATGTAAGTGGTATTATCCTAATTTTTCATATAAGGACAGAGAAATAAACTGAGGGTAAGTGACTTGGCCCTCATAAGTGACATCCAGAGATATCTGAACTGAGGTTTTCCTGACTCCAGGCCTAAAACTTTATTCACCATACCACCTCCCTGCCCTTGCTTTTCTGATCATCAAATCCTCCTCTAAAGATTGTCCTCCAAAATCTGATTCTCCTCCAGCTTTTCATGTGACTGAAGAAAATGTAAAAATCTAGCAAATCTTACCCACAACAAATTCATAATAAACAACCTCAGTTGGACTGTGGCTATAATTTGACACTTCTACTCTAGTTTTATGAATTCCCCATTTCATTTCTCAACAAGTCAATGTTGACTGTTCCAAACCCCCTTTTTCCCTCTCTTCTCACCTCCAGTGACACCCTAAGCCAGCAGATGACCAAACCTACTTCAAAAACCAGTGGCTGTGAACTCCTCTGTTCTTCAGAACTTAAAAGAATAGTAAGATTTAACTCTAGAGGGGACTTTAAGAGTCAGATTGTCTCATTTTACAGGTGATAAAAATGAGACCCAGAAAGGAAAAGAATTTGAATAAATTAAAATTACCTACCCAAGGTCACACAACTTATTAGTGGTAAAACTAGGATTCAAAATCAAGTCTTAAGACTTCTGGCCCAGGATACTTTCCATTACATTTTGTTGCCTCTACTTCCGACAAGCAGTCTGTTTACGTTGCCTCCTTTTTTTTTGTTTAAACCACCCATTCAATGCATAACCCATTGCATTCTGGCATTTTCCCCTACAGTCCTGCAAAGAACATTGAGCTACCATCTTAATCTTAATATATCACTACACCTGTAATTTGCCAGTGCATATTTTCCTCCAAGGAAGGTGTTCTTCTTCTACATTCCAGGTGAAATACTTCCTTTTTGTACATTTAGACATGAAATGTTTCATATTTTTTGGTAGCTATCTTCAATCAGTATCCATCCCAATTTAACTCCAATTAGCTAACATGGACTGTTTTCAATATTCAATTCAGCCTTCAAACTAGCTTCCATAGGTATACTGAATTTTTTTGGGGGGGGGGGGTTCACTTATTCAGTTCTCCCTACAAGGAATCTCTTTCCTTACCAAATTCTATAAGGCCAGTTTAAATCTCACCTCCTCCATGAAACCTTTGATACTCATTCTTTTCTACACTAAGTCTATTTTCTCAGAACAAATGTTAACACTTGATGAAACATTTCTATAACTCATGTTGGCACTTAATTTTTTAAAAGAGAAGTGCAGCCTTGTCTCCCCTATAAGACTGAAAGCTCTTTAAAAGACCTTTTTTTTCTATTTCTGTATCCCTCACATTACCATCAACCCATTCCTTTCTTCTCTCTGGTCACATAAGAAGTCTAACCTCTACTCATGTAAACTCTTGATCCCATTCCCTCCCCCTTTTGAACCTTGCTTTGGTAGACATCCCCTCATTCTCATGTTTCTTCACTCTGTCCTCTCCAATGGTTCCATCTCACCTGCTTACATGCCTGCTCAGCTCTCCCCACTCCTAAAAAGGACCTTTCTTTGTCTTTCCATTCCATCCAGGTACTGTTCCATTTCTCTTCTCTCCTTCATTTCTAAATTTAAAAAGTTTTCTGTACCTTTTGCCTTCATTTTCTCACTATTCATTTCACAATTTTGCAGCTGGACTTGGGCCAGCATTATTCTCCTGAAACAGCTCTTTTAAAGGGCTTCCTAATAACTAAACTTGGTGCCTTTATTTTTTTAAGGTCTTATCCTCTATATCTCCTAGTGTTTGATGTTGACGGTTATGAACTTTAAAGACACCACTAACCAAGTTCTCCCCTTCACTGGTTTCTAGTCCTTTAAGTGACCCTTTAACATTCCCTCAAACATCTGCCCTTGGTCTGATTCTCTTCTCCCTTATCAATTTTATCATCTCTGGGACTGAACTACTACTTCATGCAAATGAATTCCTGATCTGTATCTCTCTTCTGAATTCCAGGCTCTTATTTATACAATTATTAATGGCTTATCTCTACCTGATTATTCCACCAGCATCTCAAATTCAGTATGTCCCAAACTAAGTTTGTTAGCTTTTCACTTAAACACTTCTCATCCTTCTCAGTTCACAGTTTCTCAGTTTCTATTTATGGCACCATTATTCCCTTGGTCTCCTATGTTGCGACTTCCTTCTCTTCACCCTCACATCCTGCTCCTACATTTAGTCCCCATTTCTCTGCACTCACTTTCCCCACCTAATTTTGGTCTCTGTACACTGGGATTTCCATTGACTTTTCTGTCTTAAGCAGCTACTATGCTATTCAGTTCCTGCCTTTCAGTGCTAACCTCTTTAGCCACCACTGTATTCCTGTTTCTGCTTTCTCCCCATTCCAAACCATCCTTCATATTTCAATCAAATAATTTTTCCTACTTGTAGATATGATAATGTCACTTCTCTGCTCCAAAATCTTCTGTGACTTTCTGTTGTCCACCCTTGCTTTCTTAACTCTAGATCTTGGTTCATACTTTATCTGTAACTGAAACACCCTCCCTTTACCTATTTACTTTTTTTTCAATTCAAAACAATATTTATCAATAATCATCTACTATGTTCCAGGCGCTCCATTAGGTGCTAGTTATACAAAGGCAAAAACAAAATTCGAGGAGGTTGCATTCTACTGAGAAGGATAAAATAGGTAAACGTGATATATATGCAGAAGAATATATAGCAATTTCAAAAAGGGATTTTGAAATAACAGTCACTAGAATTTAGTCATCTTTTGAGAGTTATATTTTTTCCCTTGATTTACTTGACTGCATTGAAATAGAATAAAGTTGTTTTTATGTTTTGTTTTGTTTTTTAATCAGGAAAAAGCATTAAGACCTAATCACATATCTCATAGTTAGATAAACTTTCTGTTTTCCTTTATCTACATTAAATGAAAATAGGTTTAGGTTAAGAGAATGAACAAGCATTTTAAAAAAACTTTTTTTAAAAATCAAAACAAAGCATCAAATTTTCCTAGGTAATTATTTTATTTATGGGTACATTCCAACTACTTATTCTTTAAGGTTCATATTAAATGTTACCTCTTTCATAAAGCATTTCCTAGTCCCATAGGTCCCCATTCTGCTCTTATGGAGATTTGAGATGGTTCCTCATTTTTTAACTGTAATTAATGCAAATATAGAAGGCTCAGACTTCTGACTGAACCAGTCAAAGGTGTAAATGAGGTGGGAATATGTTAGTCTATCAGTTTGAGTGGAGGGAAGTTCTTGAATCATGAATAGTTAACATCACACAGAAAATATTTTCAAGATTCCAGAGAATCAGTCACAACTTGTGAGGCTTTGGTTAAAAAACATCAGGCCAATCTGGTAGTGAAACAGCTCTAGCCAAGCTCCAGAGAGGAAATTATGGAGTGGGGGGAGTGGGGCCTAGTGGGAAAGACCCTGGCTCTCTCACACACACTATAGAAAAATCTAGAAGCTTGGAAGATCCATCCAGGTCATCAGAGAGTCCTCACAGCAACCAGATCCTATAACAGTGTCACTGGAGCAGAAGGGACTAATTTTGGCATTTGCACTGGAAGCTAAAAGGCACAGTGAGGAAAGGCAGATTCAGGATGATAAAAGGGAGCCAATCTTTGGAGTCTAGAAGAGAGCTACACCATAAGGAGACTTCATGAGAAAGTCATGAAGGAAAGAACCCCTAGTAACTACGAACTGTGAGTTACCCTTTGCCATATGTGCTTCCTGAGGTCTAACCTCACCAACACTGGTACATTACGTCTGTGTCCTTGTGTATATTTCTGAAAGACCCCAGACTTTGGGGGGAATTGGTTTTTGCCCCAACTGTTCTTCCTATGCTAACTCAGTAAATGCCCTCTCCTAAAAACTAAGTGATGCTACTGGCTGATAATGGGGAATTGACTGGATGGAGGTTTTATAAGCAATATAAGTGTTAGAAAAACTGATCCTTGTTAAGAATCACCCTGCTATAAGGAAGTAGTAACTATCCTATGGGAACTCAACCCAACAATGAGAATAGGAATTAGAGAAATAACCCCAGAAGGGGTGCTACATAGACAATATTTTGTATTGTAGCTATCTTTTTTATTATTGTAGATTTGCCTATAAGCTCCTTGAGGGTATCTTATCTAGGCTTTGTAGTCCCCTTTGTATGTTCCACACACAATAAACAATAAATGTATATTACTGTATTGTTATATGTTATTGTCTGAATTGATTTTTTTTTAAATCCACAATCCAAACCCACAAATTGGTTGTATCACAAAAGTTTGCTTGAAAGTTAGTCATTTGGAACTTAGAAGCATTTTTTTTTAACAAAAATAATATGTAAAATAGTAGTTATACCTTCAGGCCAGCCCATAAAATCTATTTCCATCTAAATATCCTTGAAAAGGCTAGCATTCTTTAAACAACTGTTGCTGTTTTTATTGTTGTTTTTCCCTCACTTTTGAAGAAGACCATGACATCAGGGACGTGATCATGATGCTGTGACATTTAAATGAATTGGATTTAAGTGAGGGAGGGCTGTGCAAAGGCACCAGCCTCACTTTCTCCTCTAGAGCCAGCTGGCTTCTGTGGCAAGATATAGATCAGGATGACTTAGAGATGGCCCTGGATGCAATGGGAGACCTTGGCCTTTTTAAGCTAAGGTCTTTCCCAGCTCTCAGTTTGATTGAGACAGTCTCCATTCAGTGATTAAGGCTAGTTAAGAAATGAAGCAGAAAATAGACTCTTTACCTAGCCCCCCCGCAAATATCCATCTGGGAGGGGAAGACCTTCAAGATTTGGCCAAAACAGAAATAACTGCTATTTACATTCACTCTGAGAGCCAATCAGGTCCCAAACAATGACCAAGTGGGACTTGGCCTGGGACCTATTATTGGTCAATCAATGAGAGACAGAGTGATTTAAGAAAAAATGGGTTTCAGGGACAAACAGTACTACTACAAAAACTAACCATCATGTATGACAATTTCCAGCCTGGTTTGCCAAGAACATATGAATGATGAACTAATAAAAAAGTATTTTTTAAGAGTTTACTATATGCCAGGCACTATGCTAAATGGTAGAAATAAAAAAAATGTTTTAAAAGAAATAATTCCTGCCTTCAAAGAGCTTACATTCTAATAAGACACATAAAAGTAGAAGGTGACTATTTAGGAGGTGAAAAAG
This sequence comes from Gymnobelideus leadbeateri, assembly GCA_011680675.1. Taxonomy (NCBI): domain Eukaryota; kingdom Metazoa; phylum Chordata; class Mammalia; order Diprotodontia; family Petauridae; genus Gymnobelideus; species Gymnobelideus leadbeateri. The sequence goes on from WOXC01003402.1 coordinate 162,211, forward strand.
AGCCCCCTTCCATGATCAGTATAGGGGAAATGAGAATTCAACCTCAAATGGTAGCTCCCACAACATAAGGCAGAGGACTGGTAGCAACAAGAATAGCATAAAGATCAGGCCAGGCTGGGTGAGGGAGGTGAGGAAGAAAGGTAGAAGGGCAGTTATTTCCTGGTTTTTGTCAGGTCACCACATATTCTTTTTTTTCCTCCTGACTCCAGGAATTCACATACTTCTTCTTCTTTTTTTTTTGCTTTTTTTTTGGAGGACAATTGGGGTTAAGTAACTTGCCCAAGGTCACCCGGCTAGGTTTTTATTTGTGTGTGTTAAGTGTCTGAGGCCGCATCTGAACTCAGGTCCTTCTGACTCCAGGGCCAGCACTCTACTCACTGCACCACCTAGCTGCCCCAATTCACATACTTCTTGAAGGGCTGCCTTCCTTTGCACCCAACCACAGTGTCCTGCCTCCCTGGCCTAGTTGGACCAGAACACTGTCTCATTTCTGTCCTATTGTTCTCTCCCTAAAGAAAGTACATAACCTACATGAAATTTTCTAAGATTTAAAAAAAATCAAAGTTTCTTCCTATTTCTCCTCTATCCTTCTCTTTTTTCATTTAATTCATGTTAGAAAAATGAAATTGCACATAAATGGTAAAGTGCTTTGAATACACTAAAGATTAAAATGAAATTTGTCTTTTTCTCCATAGGAAATTCAATTTCAGTTAAACAAACACTAAGCACTAGTGAAGGGGGAGGGGAAGGGAAAGATAAATAAGACTATTCTTGCACTACAGTCTGAGATATTGTTTACACACAAATAACTGCAATAAAAAATAATAGCTCACATTTAGGAAGCACATTATATTTTACATTGTGCTTCATCCATAGCAACCCAATGGGGTACATGATGAAGACATTATTATCCCCATTTTACAGATGATAAAGCAGGATTAAAAGAATAAAGTAACTGGACCATTGGTCAGTCCTAGCAGCAAAACAAGGATCTGAGCCCCAGTCTTCTGCTTCTAAGTATGGCATTTTATACTGTACTAGGACAAAAGTATAAGTTTGGATAAAAGACGTTCTCAGGTCCAGGAAAAAAAGATCATTTCCAACTAAGAGGAATAAGTTATAAGGAATAATAATAGAGATAGTAGCATTGGGGTTTTGGTTGGATGCCTGGGCCCTATTGCCAAAACAAGTACTTAGTCTTAACAGAGGGAAAAACAGAGGCATTTCTTGTGAATAAGAGTAGCCCACATATTACAGAACCTGGAGATTCAATCTGAGATTCTAGTCCTACTTGCTCCTGATTCACAGAATCTCAGAGTTGGTAGGGACCTCATAGGCCATGGAGTCCCACTCTGCACTGGCCAAGATCCCACGGTCTCCTGAGCATCCCCATTCTGTTTTTGGATAGCACTACTTGTCATCAACTTCCTGACATCAGGCTTCAATCTGCCTCTTTGTAACTTCAACCCATTGTTCCTAGTTACTTCTTCTAGGCCATGCAGAATGAGACTAATCCTACTTCCATAGGGCAACCTCTCAAATAACCATCATGCCTTTTTTTTTCAGGTTCAACATTCCCAATTCCTTTAACTCCTCCTTACGTAATATGACCTGGAGGCTTTTCATCATCTTCATTGTCATCCTCTGAACAATCTCGAGTTTATAAATTTTTCTTTCTAAAATGTAGTGCCAAGAATTGAACAAACCATTTGTGATGTGGTCTGGCCAAAGGGAGGGTACAGCTGTACTCATCTTGGATAAGACATCTTTCTTAATGCAGATGATATTAAGGCCACATTCACTTTTTTTTGACTGCCAGATTGCACTGATGACTTGTTTTGAGCTCTCTAGATCTTTTTCCAGATAATCTGCTATCTAAAACCCCCTTATCTGCAAAGCTGACTTTTTAAAAAACTTTTTGCTTTTTGGAGGAGGGAATGTCGGACAATTGGGGTTAAGTGACTTGCCCAAGGTCACATGGCTAATAAGTGTTAAGTGCCTGAGGCCGAATTTGAACTTAGGTCCTCCTGACCCCAGGGCTAGTGTTCTATTCACTGTGCCACCTACCTGCCCCCTAAAGCTGACTTTTTTTTTAACCCAAGTGTAAGACCTTATATTTATCACTATAAATTCTGTCTTGTTAAATTTGTTGCAATATTTTAACCTGTGAAGAACTTTTAAAATCCTGAATCCATTGTCTAAACATCGAGCATCCCTCCCACTTAGGGGTTGCCTAGGACTCTTATAAATACTCTTTGCCTTTATTCAAATCATTGAAAAAAAATCAAACAGAGCTTTTTCCTCTATCTTGGAGCTGTGGAGGCCTGCTGGAAACAGGACTTCTAGAACAGCAAAATGTCTGGAAGACTGTGGTCCAAGGCCATTTTTGCTGGCTACAAGAGAGGCCTATGAAACCAGAGGAAACATACTACTCTTGAAAATTGAAGTCGTCTATGCACAGGATGAAACCGAATTCTATTTGGGAAAGAGATGTGCTTATGTATACAAAGCCAAAAACAACACAGTAACTCCTGGTGGGAAACCAAACAGAACAAGAGTTATCTGGGGGAAAGTTACTTGGGCCCATGGAAATAGTGGAATGGGTCGAGCCAAGTTCAGAAGCAATCTTCCTGCCAAGGCCATTGGACACAGGATCTGAGTGATTCTCTATCCCTCAAGGATATAGAATATGAAAACTGACTAAATAAAATTACACATTTTTTTTGCAAATGTAAAAAAAAATGAAACAGAACAAATCCCTGGGGAGATGCCAGTTGGCATAGAACCACTGATGACTCTTCCTCCTGTCCAGTCATCTAATCGGCTTCTAATCCACTTAATTGTGCTACCTTCTAACCTATATATCTCCATCTTGTCTCCAAGAATAGTATGACAGACGTCATTAAATACTCTACTAAAATCTGGCCTAACCATGCCTACCTACAACATTTCCCTGACCTACCATTCTATTAAAGGAAAAAAGGAAATGATCTGAAAAGAAAAATGCTTTAAAAAAAAAAGGAAGAAAGAAAACCAGTTTAGGTTGTCATGACCCATTCTTGATGAAATCATACTGCCTCTTTGTGATCACCTTCCTTTTCTAGATATTTCTTAATATATCTAGATTTTTCTAGGAACTGAAGTTAAGTTCACTGGCCTATAGTCCAACAACTTTGTCCTTTCCCCCTTTCTTCTTTTTAAAAATTCTCTTATCCTTTTTTTTTGGCTTCCAGCTCGTGGTGGTGAAGGTGCAACTTCTTTCGGTCGTCCCGAATCCGGGTTCATCCGACACCGGCAGCCACCCCGCAGCGTCCAGGCCAAGTCTTCACCTTCGTCACCGCCATGCCACCCAAGTTTGACCCAAATGAAATTAAAGTCGTGTTTTTAAGATGCACTGGTGGTGAAGTTGGTGCCACATCAGCTCTGGCCCCCAAAATTGGTCCCTTGGGTTTGTCTCCCAAAAAGGTTGGTGATGACATTGCCAAGGCAACCGGTGACTGGAAAGGGTTAAGGATCACAGTGAAGCTTACCATTCAGAACAGACAGGCTCAGATTGAGGTTGTACCTTCTGCCTCAGCCTTGATCATTAAAGCCCTAAAGGAACCTCCGAGGGACCGAAAGAAGCAGAAAAATATTAAACACAATGGAAACATCACTTTTGAAGAGATTGTCAGCATTGCTCGGCAGATGAGACACCGGTCCTTGGCAAGAGATCTCTCTGGAACCATTAAAGAGATACTTGGGACAGCCCAGTCTGTGGGCTGCAACATTGATGGCCGACATCCTCATGATGTCATTGATGACATCAATAGTGGTGCTGTCGAATGCCCAGCAAGTTAAAAGCTCCAAAGGAGACTTCAATAAACTTAACGTTTGACAAAAAAAAAAAAAAAAAAAAATTCTCTTATCCTACAACACCTCCACCCATCTCTATCACAAACACTGAGTGTAAAATCACATCTGTCAGTTTTTTCAGTGTCCTGGGATACAGTTCAACTGGGCCTGGTAACTTAAGCTCATTAAAGGGCAGTCAGATGCTATTTTACTAATCTCCCTACTTATTTGGAGTATGATCTCCCTTATTAGTAGCCATTTCTGCATTGTCCTTTCTATTCCAAAGATCATCCTTCTTGTCAAGAAACCAGGAGCAAAATGGGAGTTGAACAATTAATTCTCTCTTCTCTCTGTAATCTATTATCATCATCCCATCCACTCTAAGCAAGGGTTCTTTTTTTTCAATACAGCTAAAAGACCCCCATTTTTGCTAGCCCCAACTCATTCTGAGCTTTAACATTCCTGATCTTCTTACAGAATTCTGATATGCTTTTATATTCATCCTCCATTTTTCCCCTTGTTTCCTTCCTTCTGTACAGTGTCACTTGAGAATTTTAGCTGGCTGATGAGTTCTTTGAACTCACTCATTTCTTTCTTTAGACAACTGTCTCTTCATACAACTACCCATTTTCTAATTCACTGGGATTCTTCATCTGCCATAATCAGAATTTCATTATTAAGAGTTCTTTATCCATTCTGACTCTCCTGTAGAATTCTTGACCATGGGATCTGCCTATCCTTTCTCTGAACCCTTTGAAATTTGCCATTGCAAAATCTAGAGTGTATGTCAGACTTGGCCTGTTTCATTTCCTTTTGTATCACAAATTTTAAGAGGAAGTGGTTACTTAAAGTTCCCATCAGTTCAACTCCAGCAACTACTTTCTCATTTTGGGCAAGGATTAGATCAATAATTGACATTCCCTTTTGTTTGTTCTACCTTTGGAAGGATAAAATTATCTTAAGCTCATTAAGAAATAGATATATGTTTCAGTAGCTATCTGGATAATAGTGATATTTGATCACTACAGTATCATGCCTCTATGCCAGACATTATCTATTTCCCAAAGTCCTTGTCTATTTCATTTTTCTTTGAAGAGGGTTTAAAGTATACTTCAGTAACAACATGGCTTCCATGACCACTTCTATTGACTTTCATGCAAATGCTTTTTACTATGTTTTCCCCCTTATCATTCCCAGATTTATTCATAGGAATAGACCTTGTTAATAAATAATGTTGCCACATCCCTACTGCCTACCACCCCCTCTCCCTACTAGACTTCTTGTGCTGATCCTATTTCTTTTGGGGTTTTTTTTATGTCTTTTCTTTTTTAAAATTCATTTTGGAATTAAATACATAAAGATAAAAAAAGAACATTTCTATGTACATAGCATAGCATAAAAAAGAGGATTCACTATAAAACCATGAATTTACATTTCATACTATTTACATTTTAAAAAATTATTTAAGTACTACACCATTTTCTTTTCTTTTCTTTCTTTCTTTCTTTCTTTTTTTTTTTTTTTTTTTTTGCTTTTTGGAGGGCAATTGGGGTTAAGTAACTTGCCCAAGGTTACATGGCTAGGTTTTTGTTTGTGTGCATTAAGTGTCTGAGGCCGGATCCAAACTCAGGTCCTTCTGACTCCAGGACCAGTGCTCTACTCACTTCGCCACCTAGCCGCCCCCACTACACCATTTTCAAAGCTACTCTGCTTTCTATGCTGCTCTGCTTCTAAATTTTCTTTTATTCTCTGCTGTGTACTTTTTATATTTTTCCTTCCCTCTCCACCCTAAAGATGGCTGCCATTATATGCAAATATTTATACACACATATATGTATGTATATGTATATATACCTATTACACATACCTCTATTTATCAGTTCTTTCTCTGGAGGCAGACAGCATCTTCCTTCATAGGTCTTTCCTAGTTGATATGGGTATTTATAATACTCAAAATAACTGTTATTCTATAAATAAAGTTGTTCTTCAAACAATATTGCTGTCATTATATACAGTGTTCCCTTGCTTCTGCTCATTTCACTCTTCATTATTTCATATATGGCTTTCCATATTTTTCTAAAACCAACAGGCTCATCATTTCTTATAATATATTATTCTTTTGAAATAAATGATGTAAGCTATTCCAGAGCCATATATCATGGATCTCATACTACCAGGTCTCAGTGATATCTATGAAGTAAATAAAATTTTCTTTTTTTTTTAGTTAAGCTACCTAGTTTAAATTGTTTGTTACTATACTTTGTACATTTGTGTATGTATATCTGAGGCTAGAGGTTGTTTTTTGTTTTGTTTTGAAAAATGGGTCCTTTCTTGCATTATGTCTTCTATAAAATTTTGAGTCTTTACTACCATTGTATTGTAGCTGCTACCTTTGGTTATTTGGCTTGTACATATGAAAACAGTTTTATGTCTGTTTCTTTTCAGTTTAATGCTTTTTGAATTAGATATACAAGGCTCCAGGAAAATGCATTCTTACTAGCTCTAGTTAATTATGTTCAATATTTATGGTCAGGAGCCCATCATTCCTATATTTGAAGGTATCTCTTAGAAATCCAAATCCTATCCTCAGACCCCATCTTAATCAGGTTTTTATTTTCCCACTCTTTCTTTGTGAAGTCCTTATCTTTTTTTTTTTCCAGCAGCAAAGATGAAAATACTACCTGTGCCCCTAAGGTCTTCAGCTTCTTTCCCAAGACCACATAGTCTTTAGAAAAGTTTTCTAGATTCCTTCTTGCAATATCATTTGTTCCCATGAGGATCACTAGAAATGGTCAACAATTATCCTGCTTGGCAAGTCTTAGGCAGTTTTCTGTTATGTTTTGGATATGTGCTCTGGAAAGACAGCAGACCTCTTTTTTTTTTCTTAATAGAGCAACAGATAGCTGTGTTAATACCCTTCAGCTAGGAATCCCTGACTACCATTGCTCATCTTCTCTTCCTCTAACCCTTTTTTGATGATCTCTAACTTGACAACACCTATCTTTATCTATCATGAATGGAGATTTTGGAGAAAAATGAAGCTATTCCATCATCTGAGAGTCCAGGAATAGACTCCTTCAGGAAGAACTGAAGAGAAATTTTCTCTCTCTCCTCACCACCCCCCCCCCCACCCTGCCTAGATTTGGAGAAGAGAGAGGTGTTCTTTGTGCCACTTTATCTTCTCTTCAGGAAGAAAATTAGCCTGTACTTTGAGCATAGATAAGAGTCACTTGGCCATGGCAGAAATGCAAGTATTACATGTGGCATATGTTCCTTCCCTGTGTTTGCTGGAAGTGAGAGCCTCAGATCATTTTAGTTTTTGCTGCTAACTGCCACGGGGATCACAGAACCCTATGTGTTTGACTCCTTGGCCCCAGTTTACCTCCCTGATTCATGCAAACTCCTCTAAACACTGTTTTCCTTCTAGACTGATCTCCTTTGTATGACTCAAGCATAACACCTTCCCACAATGGAACTGTCAGTATCTTCTGAGCTGACCTGAACCAATCTTGCTGTTCTACAGGATGAGTGGCATTTCCATAAATAGAGTCATGAGTAAAGGTATGGAGGTGGAAGAGCTATATTTGGGAAATGATAAGTAGACCAATTTGACTGGAACATAGATTACTTAAAGCATAGAAGAGTGAGATAAAGCTAGAAAAAGGGTGACAGATTATGGAGAGCCTTGAATGTCAGGCTAAGGAGTTTAGATTTTATTTAATAGTCAATAGGAAGCTATGGAAGTTCTTTAACAAAGGAGTAACATGGTCATACCTGTGCATAAAGAATATTTTCAACCTCGCTTTCCAAGATAATAATAGCTCACATTTATATAGAGCTTTGGGGCAGCTAGATAGCACAGTGGATACAGTGCTGGGCCTGGAGTCAGGAAGACGTCTTTGGGAGTTCAAATCCAGCCTCAGACACTTAGTGGCTATGTGACCCTGGACAAGTCACTCACTCAACCCTGTTTGCCTCAGTTCCTCATCTGTAAAATGAACTGGAGAAGGAAATGGCAAATAAATCTAGTATCTTTGCCAAGAAAACCCCAAATGGGGTCATGAAAAATTAGACATGACTGAAATGACTGAACAACACCAAATAACAAAGCTTTAAAGCTTACAGTGTACTTTCTTTAAAATCACTCTGTGAGGTGGTAGTATGTTTTTATTTTGCATACAAGGAAACTGAGACTTGGAGAAAGTAAGCAAGTGATTGACCCATCTAGTAATTCTCTTGTTCAAAAGTTTCTATGGCTCCCCATTGCCTTGAGTCTAGGATAAAATACTCTCCTCTCTTTGGCATTTAAAGCTCTTCCTAATGTTTCCTGACATTTCACATTAATCTCCCACACAATCTACATTCTAATCAAACTAGCCTACTTGCTGGCCTACATTCCATCTCCCACTACCATGTCTTTGTTTAGGCAACTTGTTTCCCTGCCTTTAATGTTTGCTTCCTCTCCTCTTCTTCCTTGAATCCTTATGTTCATGCAAGAACCAGCTCCAAGTAAGTCTTCCTATCTGCACGTTTTCCTGGTCCCTCCAGGTTATAACATTCCACCCTTCTCCCCACCCCCATTGCTTTTGTATTATTACTTTAGGCATACTTTTGCATTTATTTTTACATTTACATTTATATACCTGTTACCCCTAGCCTTCCTTTCCCCCCAGTAGATGTTAAGCTCTTTGAAGACAGGGATGATTTTAATATTTTCTTTTTATCCCCAGGAGCTAACACAGTGCAGGACTTTGAATAGTCAATAAATTCTTGTTGAATTGAATACAGTCAGTGTATGCTCATAAAAGATCTGTTCAGAGTGTGAATAGAAAAGAGAATGATGTGAGAGGGGATGTGGGAATTGACTTGACAATGATTAGATGTGGGAGGGGAGACAGAGGGAGAAGGAAAAAAGTAATGACAACACAAAAATTTCAAACATGGGGAACTGGATGAATGGTGCTTACTATCAAGGGAAATAGTGAGGTGAATATAAGGTGCTGGCTTAATGCTCAGGTGGAGTAACCTAGTCCCCGTGAGAACACTGGGGAGGGGGGGCACTAAGCTAATGGAATGGCAGCCTAAATATGGGTGTAGGAAGGGAAGAAAGACAGCTTGGAGTTTGTTTTTCCTTTGCTGCCCTTTCTCCTTTAGAGAAATACAACTGGTAAGATTCCTGCCCCTTGGAGGGGGAGAATTTGGAAGAGGATGGGGAAAGAGGTCGGCAGGCTTAGGCAGCAAAGAGAAGGGGAAGGGAAATGGCAAGCCAAGGCCACAGGGAGAGTTAGGGGGTATTTCTGTTACTGACTTTCTTCTGGAGGAAATGGATAGCCATTTCCTCCAGACTGCAGCTCTCTCTGTCCTCCACCAAATTGTTTTTCAGTGTACAGGTGCCAGTTGAAATCATTAAGAATACCAGAACATTAAAGATGGAATGGACCTTTTCCCAGGCTTAAATCCCAGTTCTGTTACTTAGGTGACTCATTTAATCTCTACAGGAATCTGTTTTCTCACCTGTAAAATATAGAGTTAGACCTATAAGGTCTATTGTAGTTCTATATTGATGGCCCTTCATCTGCTCTGCCAGAAGCCTTACTGATACAACAATCACCCACATTTTTTTAATGCATGGCTCTATCTGTAGAGAATGCATTTTGTAGAATTATAGATTTAGACCTATAAGGCACCTTAGGGGTTAACTGGTCTAACCCTTTCATTGTATAGATGAAGGGACCAAGGCCCAATCAAACAGGTTAATAACTTGACCACAGTGACACATACTAAGTACCAGAACCAGGATTTGAACCCAGTTTCTCTGACTATAAATTCAGCACTCTTCCCACACTGCCATGCTGAGACCATGTCTATCATGCTACAGAATTAGAAACTGAAGCCCAGAGAAGAGAGACAAGTTTTCTCCCCTTGTATAGGTGTAAGCAGCAAAGCTGGGATTCTAACATAAGACCAGTGCCCAAGTTCTTCCCATTCCCTCATGAACCATAGAATTGATCAACCCTGGAGATTGCTTCTGATGATGCAGTATAACTGCAAATCAAGGTATCCTATGTTCTCTGAAGAATTAAAGTTAGGAGTCATCCAAATGGTAATGGAAAAGCACACAGTGAGGCTTTGCCATATTAACAAGGAAGAACATCACAGAAGTGTTATTAGAAGAAAGCAGGTAGATGTAGTAAGAATGAAGGATAGCTGAGGGATGGCCCATGGAATGTCTGCATGCTCCATTGCACCAACCCACTGTCAAAAGATCTAAAAAGTGAAGGATTTATAGGAAGTCAAGGACAAGAATCACACAGTATCATAATTCATGTCAATTAGGTTGTGAATTGTCCTGTGGAAGGGAGCATCTATATTAAGGAGATCACAGATCCAGTGAAACAAGTATAGAGAGCAAAAGGTTTGCTCTGGATTGTAGAGGAGAAGCAGGTGATTAGGATGCAAAGGCAGGCTAGGATTTGTGGAGGACCTTGAATGTCAGGGTGAAGAGTCTGGTAAGTTTGGTAAGTTTTACTCAGTAGGTAATGGGGAGTTTTTGAGTTCAGGGAAGAAGATAATATGAACTCATTGAGGAGCCCCTACTGTCCATTAGGGCTTTATGTGTTCAGGACAATATAGTTTTAGAGGTGTCTCCCTATTTCCTATTGAGTAAAATACACGCTTCCTTGCCTGATATTCAAGGCTCTCCACACTATGAAACTACACTGTAGTGATTAAAACATTTCTGAGAGACATAGTTTCTGGGTAATTTAATCATCTGAACTTAATTTAATCACCCTTCAAAGAGTAGGTGTTTCTGAGGGGTAGTAATGAATTCTGATCAGATAACCCAACAGGAGGTGAGGAATATTAAAATGAGGGTCTTAGGGTGTGTGACCTGTGTCACCCAAAAGTTGGTCAAAGAGACATCAATTTCCATATCACTTCTTAAGACAAAAGAGAGAATCTACATTTTCCCAGACCTGTCATTGTTGTTCAGTTGTATACGACTCTTCATGGTCCCATTTGGGGTTTTCTTGGCAAAGATACTGGAATGGTTTGTCATCTCTTTCTCCAGCTCATTTTACAGATGAGGAAACTGAGGAAACAAAGTTAAATGGCTTGCCCAGGGTCACACATCTAATAAATGTCTGAGGCCATATTAAACTTGTGAAGATGAGTTTTCCTGACTCCAGGCCTGACACTATTTACTACACCACCTAGACCTGTCAGAGCAAACACAATGAGCAGGAATATATCTATTGGTCGAAACTTAGAATTTCTTTCACTGTCTTTTTAGATCTTGACCTGGGTATATCTATAAGAGAGATTTTCCACATTGGTTGATTTCTGAGTGAGGAAGTAGAAAAGTGGAAAAACCTTGGTCCTAATACAATAATTAAGTTATTAAATATGAGAGAAATGTTCATTTCTCACAACTCTAGATTTTGAACCTTGCCTTGTATTTATTCCCTTTCACTCATTTTATACTCCAACAAAACCGGTCTCCTTGCTGCCTGCCAAACACATCGTGTTTCCCTTCCTCCAAGTCCTCATTTACATAGTTCCCAGTGACTGAAATATTCTGCCTCCCTCTTGTTTCATGTTGGAATTCCTGTCCACCTTTTAAAGCCTGACTCAAATGAAGTTTTCTCTGATTCTCTCTGACAGCAATGACCTTTATCCTGAGACCTCACATACTATTTTGTTTTACAACTCTCTATTGTACTTCCCATGCAATAAATAAATGTATGTTGTCTGATTGCCATTATATTAGGAATTAAAGCTATCTGGTTTTGGTGCCTTGTCATAAGTTCCATGAAGGCAAGTATATGATGTATATATCATATCTAGCACCCAGAATAATGTTCTGTATGCATTAAGTGGTTAACAAATGTTTTTATAATATTGAAGGAAGATGGAATGAGCATGATGTGCATCGGAGGCAATGAAGTTACCAGTCAGGTAAAGAGAGAGCATATCAAGGAAGGCGATGAAGGCAATGGGCAGAGAACTATACTAGGAGTCCTGCGTGTCATCCTGTCTCAGATACCTATTAGTTAAGTGATCCTAGGAAAGTCAACCTCTGGCTGCCTCAGTTTACTCATCTGTTAAATGAGGATGATGATTAAGGTAACCTCTACATCACAGGATTGCTGTGAGGATCAAATGAGATAATATAAATATCGACTGCTACTATTTTTAAATAATTGGAGATAATATCAGTAATATAGGTTGTGATCAGATTGCAGAGGGCCTTGAGGGATAAACTAAAGAGTTTAGATTTTATGGTATATACACTGGAGAGCCACTGTTTAAAAACATAGGGATACCATAATATAATCTGTGTCTTGAGATTCCTTAAAACTCTAAGGTATCAAAACATTCTTTGGGTTGAATGAGCAGGACTCGAAAGCCTGTATGTTCTATATAGAGTTTGGATAGGAGATGCAGAGAAACCCTAAGCAGGAGAAGCATTTAGCAGAACTCAGGAAGACAAAGGCTAGAGTAGGAGGGCAGCAATAAGAATGCGGAAGACATAAGAAATTAGAAATATTCCAAAGGAAGAACTGACAGGACTCGAGAAGAGATTAGGTGAAGCAGAATAAGGAGAAATTAGAAGGGAGGTTAGTTGAGGAGAGAAGATTTCATTCCTTTTAAGATCTGTTAGGTGGCTGAACTTGGAAAGAAAGGGCAGGTGGATGGGTGAAAAATCAAAGCTAGATGTATATGTCTGGGATAGTAATTGGCACAGAGATGTTAACTGAAGTGTGGAAAGGTTCACCAAAGGAGAGAGATCAGAGCAGAAGGCCTCAAGAAAAGAATTGACTTTTAGAGAACATTCACAGTTATTTGTAGGAGAAAGAAAAAGAGAAACCTGATTTAAAAAAAACAACAACAAAACTAGGAAGATCACCAGGATATCAAAGAATTGGAGAAGTCAAGAAGAAAGAATGTCAAGAAAGAAGGTGTGTTCAGCAGTATCTTTTGCATTTTTCAAGAATGACCTAAGTGTTGATCTTTGAGAATACTTATAGGGCCTGAAGGAAGCCTGAACAGATGACCTACCTACGTATCAGGCTGGCCTCCTCCATATGCTCAGTAGCTCTCACTACTGACAGTAACCAAAAGTGTGAATATTTTATTGGTTCAAAATCAGCTTTACGAGAGAGATAGTATAATAGTATCCTGAAAGCACTAGTCTACTTAGGAGTCAGAAGACCAGTATTTTGAGTTCTGATTGCTAACAACTACATCATCCTTGCTAAGTCATTTAACCACTCTGAGCTCCTGTCTACTGCTATAGGCACCTAATAGGCCTCCCTGCCTCTAGTAACTTCCCTTTTCAGTCAGTTCTCCACATCTCTACAAAACTGATGTTCCTAAAACACAGATCTGACCAAGATGAGAGTGCAGGACTTAGAATCAGGAAGACCTGAATTCAAACTCTATCTCTGTACCCTTAGCACCCAAGAAAGTGCTGTGTACATGATACACACTTGATAAATTTTGAGTAATCAAATGAAATTGAATAGGGGAGTGGTAATGAGAGTCCAATGCTAGGTCATGTGAATAAACAGAAAAATATAAAAAAGAGAGAAATCCTGGCACTAACTCAGGGACATTGCTATCTCATATACCTGAATGACGTCCTTAGTAAGACAGACATCTAGGGAAAGGGAAAATACTCAGACACTGGCTGTTCTAGACAGAGAACTACACATCCATGAGGCCCCTCCAGAGAAGCATGTGACCTCTTTGGGAATCATATGCATGGAAAAACTGGTGCTGATGGAAAACACAGAAGAAGTAGACAGAGTGCAGGACTGTTTTCTTCTCAGAGGCTACTGAAGGACTGAGAAAGAACCATAATCTGTTGGAAACAAAGGAGAAGAGACCCCCAAGTGGAATATCTATACAATATCCAGTCATGCTCTGAAGAAATCATCACAGTAGGAGGATCAGTCCCTTTTCTGGTACAGTGAGTTGTGTGGACTTCATAGGTCCTAAGGCAAGTTGGAATCTACCAGAAAATTGAAACTCTGTCCTCTGATACCAAATGCGGGCAGCCATCAGATGCCTGGGGAAGAGATGATATATTCAAAACACACATTGCTCTAACTGCCTCCCTGCTGGTCAGTGATCTAGGAAACAGAGATAAGGTCCACATCAGGAACTCTTTAGGAAACCCAGACAGCATAACAGCAACCTTCATAAGTTCTGGTTCTGACAGTAATCCAAAACACATTAAAGGCTCACATCTTTATGTTCCCAAATTGGTAAGTGTAATATCTCCTGACAAAGAATAGGAAAACTTTCTCCTCTCTAATATTCCAGGAAATGCCATCTCCTGCCCCTTCCATCTACCTGCTGCCATGGCAACAAAGCAGTACAACCCACCAACAGCCCAATCTTCTCTCCCCAGCCAAAGTGCTTAGAAGTTAAGAAAGTCCCAGTCTGGTGTTCCCTTTACCTAGGGCACTAACAACTTCTCCAGAAACAATGGTTGTCTTCATAAATGCTGAATAAAAACAATCTAAAAGCAAGTGAACAATGAAGGTCAACAAGCATTTATTAAATGCTTATTATGTGCCAGATACCGTGCTAAGCACTGGGAATATAAAGGGAAGCAAAATGACAGTCCTTGCCCTCAGGGGGCTTACTTTCTACTGAGGGAAGATGATACAATAAAGAAATTGAAAAGGGGTAGAGGGAAGGTGCTGGTGTATGGGCACTGTGGAGAAAGAAGTTAGAAGCAGAGCTTAGAGAGGAATGCAGTGAGAACTTCATGGCCTTAAAGCACTTCATGATGTACAAATGCTTTCCTTCCACTAACCCTAGGAACTGGGCAGCAGAAAAATTCTCATTTAGGCAGCTAAATTTGCATCAGAAATAGAGTGCTGAACTTGATTTCAGGAAGACCTGAACTTAAACCCTGGCTCAAACACTTATCAGCTATCTGTGGGCAAGGCCACTTAACCTCAGTCTGCCCTCAGTTTCCTCATCTGTAAAAGAGTTAATAAGAGCATCTACCTCCCTGGGTTGTTGTGAGGATCAAATGAGATACCAAATAAGATATCAAATGAGATAATGTCAAGTGCTTTGCAAATCTTTTCTAGCACCAAGGGCTATAAAAATGCTCACTGTTATTATTACTATTCCTACTTTATAGATGAATATACTGAATAGTTTGTTTAAGGTCAATGAACTAGAAAATATCAGGCATGGGATTCCAACCCAGGGTTTCTGATTCCAAGTCCAGTATACTACAATCATCAAACAGCTCATTTGTAATCTACTCTAGAAAGCACAAAAAAAGCTACATTGAAACTCCTGTCATGTTTTGTCTTAATGAAAGTATTAGGGTAAGGCGAGTTCTTGTTTTGTTACATAATACTCATTGCCTGATATGAACCAACTACTTAATACATTTTATTCCATCTATTTGAGAAATTATGGACAGAGTGGATACATTGGATAAGAACCCTCAAAACTTGTTCAGACTTAGATAACTTTAAAAATGGGATGGCACAGTTTTGGGCTTTGATATGCTCAGCTCTAGAAGTAAACTGATTTTGGAGTGAATACATAAAGCACTATCGTAAGTGTCCCCACTTGCCTTTCTACTTCCCATAAACATGGAAAAAGAAGGTTTCTTTCAAACATGGCAAACCACAGCACTACTCTATTAAATGGTATAAATAGCTGGGGTCCTCTGACTGCTCTATTTAAGAGGATAATCCATGGTCAGCCTGTACCCTGTCTCAGCATCTCAGAATTATGTGGTTAATTGCTTGGATAATGTCACATATTGGGAGTAAAGGAAAGAATCACTTTTAATCTTTTTGAGATGATATCTTAAAATTCTGTTGCCCTGGAAAGTTTAAATATCAGAAACTGAATTTTGATTTGTATTTCAGTGAGCCCTTAATGAGTTATAACATGTAGTTCCCTGGTTTCATCTCCATGAAGATGCCTTTCCATAAGCTCATCACTTCTAAAGTCATCACCATGCTGCTAACTCAAGCTTTGATTGACTCTACTTCTCTCAGCCTCTTCTCCCCTCTGATTGGAGGACTAGAGGGAAAAGTACCAAACTCTCCCCCAATTCTTCTTTTTACAGAAGGCAGATACGGGACACTTAGCTCATTCTGTTTTGCATCTGCTGCTCTCAACTCCACCAAAGATGATGCTCCTCCATATTGAGTACCCTGGTGTCCATGCCCTCCCTCCCCCACCTCACTTTTCTTGCTTCCTTTTATATGTTGTCTCCTCCTTTAAATTGTAAGCTTTTTGAGGGCAGGGATTATCTTATTACTTGTATCCCTTGTGTTTAGCACAGTGTCTGGCACACAGTAGGTGCTTATTAAATGTTTATTGGATCAGACAGTTGGATGGCTTGTTTTCCTTTGTAAAAAATCTCTCCCAAATGATAGAATGGTATACTACAGTTACATGTTTAATCTTTAAAATTGTAAGCAGAAACAAAAAGAGAAATTTAAGTCACACTGGTGGTGAGATAAGATGTTAGTCAAGATTTAAGATCATAGATTATCAGCTGGAAGAGAATTGTTATGGGAATTTTTTTATTTTCTTTTGTTCCTCCTGCAACTTTTAGTTAATATTAACATCATCTGACAAAAAACCTGTCCCATGGAATATAAAAATTTACTTGAGTCTTAGGCATTCTACAGATAAGAAGCCAGAGGAAGAATCTCAACTGTCCCTGACTCCTTAGCTACATGTAAACCCTCTTCCTCAATCAGCCTATCTGTGAACCCTCTAAATAGAATCTGAGTTGTAACCTGACTTAGTTTACCTAAAGAGTTTGTTTGATAGTTTTTTCATTAACAAATGTCTGAGATTATTATTCTGTTTAAGTAAATTTGTTCAACTTTTGTGACACTGAAGGAAGTATGAGATTATGGCTTTATCGTCTCTAACTTCTGTGGCTTAAGAGGAAAGTACACGATTGCAATATGTAAATTCTGTTTTTCTATCACTCTGCTATAATTTTGCCTATTAGAAACCTGCTTAGAATCCTAATGATTGGTCATTCAGGTTTTCTCTGAGACCTGACCTATACTTGAGCTTAATAATAAAACCTAGGTTTTTATTTCCATGATTCCTATGCTGTGGTACAAATATATACTTAGCAGCAGTTACTCACCACATGAACTCAGATGAGATATTTCTTCTCTAACAGAATTTAGGGGTCTCTAGTCCAATTCCCACATGTCTTAGATGAGGAAAGAGGCCACAGAGAAATTATGTAACATGTTCAAGGTCACAAAGGTAGTAAATGGCAGATAAGGACCTCTGACCCCAGACCCAGTGCTCTTTCTACTACAACTTTCTGCCTGTTGTTATATTTGTATCATATCAGTGGACACTGCAAAAAGTTTGGCCTTGAATAAGGGAAACCCAATCCTCACAAACAGGTGTCCAAGTTCACAGGAATTTTTGTTTCTGCACCCTTTGACAGGACCTGTTTGCAGATGATAGATGGGACCCAGGATTGAAGGGGAGAAGGGGAATGTGTTGGATTGACTTTTGGAAACTGCAAAATTATTTGAATGATCCAAAACATCTTTGTGAAACAAAGGCACACATTTTTAATACCAAGTATTCTACTGATATTTTATGTCTATTAGTCATGGGACAAAATATCTTCTACAAGAACTGAAATCGAAAATAACCCAAAGAGCAGTGGAGAGGAACATAGTGGTTGTGAGCACCATTGCAAACAAAGGAATACATAGAAGAAACAAAGCAAAGGATGTCATCCAAGGTGTTTGGCCAAAAGAGAAGATGGGTTCATCATACAGTGAGAGTGAATATAATAAATAATGGATAACCAATGCATTTCCACTGGTATTCTCTTGATTTGAAGAGATAGCAAGGATGGATACTAATGTGTTGGGTAAACTCCCTAGAAGGAAATAGAAAATAGTTGCACTGGATAGAGTAGGTATGGATGAGTTCTGATCTTCATTTTAGGAGAGACTGCCCATATCAGTGAGATCAGAGATCCGTTTGAATTTGTTTGTCTATTGTTATCTGAAATTAACCTTTCTCCACATTCATGTTTTCATTTAATTTACCCTTTTCCTCATTTTCTCTTATTTTATTTCTTCTCAGAGGCAGTTATATGAATGACTCCAGGAGTGAAGAGTTTTGGGTTTTGATTCTGGATGCAACTAACCATCCATAGGATTTTTGGCAAATTGTTTAATATTCTTTGGTTTCCTTATCTATAAGATGTAGGGGTTAAGCTAGATAATTTCTAAGATCTCTTTCAGAACTTGTATTCTATAATTCTATGGAACTTCTATTTAATTATTATTATTATTATTATTTTGCTTTTTGGAGGGCAATTGGAGTTAAGCAACTTGCCCAAGGTCATATGGCTAGTTTTTGGGTTGTGTCTGAGGCTGGATTTGAACTCAGGTCCTCCTGGCTCCAGAGCCAGTGCTCTACTCACTGCACCACCTAGCCTCCCTCTGCTATTTAATTTTTTTAGAGTGACTTGAGCTCTTTGGTGAAATGAAACTAAAAAAAAAAAGAAAATTGTAGCAACTTTATTTTTTGTAGATCAGACCTATGTTTTCATCATTAGAAGGGATTCCTAATGAGGAAACACATCCTCTCAAAGAAGATCTGTCCATGCTCTGAAACTTATAATCTTACACTTAGTAGCTGAGTGACCCTTGGCAAGTCACTTAACCCTGCTTGTCTCAAGAAAGAAAGAAAGGAAGAAAGAAAGAAAGAAAGAAAGAAAGGAAGGAAGGAAGGAAGGAAGGAAGGAAGGAAGGAAGGAAGGAAGGAAGGAAGGAAGGAAGAAAGGAAGGAAGGAAGGTAGGAACTTCTGGTCTTAGAGTTATCATAGCTACTGAGAGGATAACCTAAGGTCACACAGTCCAATGGTGTCAGAGGTGGGACTTACTGACATCAAGGTGGGCTCTCTACCACTATCTCTCATTTCCTCTCAGTTATCCCAAGACATTGTACAATACTAAAATAAACTAAAGGAAGGTGAAAATTATTTATTATTTAACTTACGAGGAATAATTAGCATCCTAAAAATAGCAGGCTTGGTATGTGTTAGATGATTTTGAAGAAATTTCTTAAATCTGAGCAGTGGAGAAAAGGAATAATAATCAGATGAGAAAAGTCCTAAAGCAGAATTATTACCAGTCACCCTGTTTCTTCCTGTAGTCCATTAGCCAAAGAACTTAAGCAAGATATATTAACTAGGTGATCCTGACATTCTTTCCAGGTTTATGCAATTTCAAGATTTTTTTCTCACAAAGACATTCTAAAGTTGAGACTTGACAGAAATTATTTTACTTAAAGAGACACTTCTCAAATTAATTTGATGAAAGAATATTTGGGGGGCTTGAAATATATTGATAGAACCAATCAATTCAAGTCCAGGAGGGTCTGAGAATATGTACTATTTACAGGATAAAGGGGAGATTAGGAACATTTAAAAATAAGGGAAGGTAAGCCTAATACATGTCATAAGCACACACAATTTCATATTTTATATTTTAAAGGAAAAATATTGCTTTCTTCAAATTTTTATAATAGAACCTCTACTCACATTGTACAGAACAGCGAGATTTTTGCAGAATACAATGTGGGAATCTTAAGGAATTTTTCAGAAAGTGTCCCTCTCAAGTAGTTTGTAGAAAAGTCCACCTTTATCCCCTTTCCAGCTTAATGGCTAAAGAAACTTTACAGGCTTTTGTGGGTTTATTCTCAGCTCCCACTCACACTTAAGAGTCAAGTTCATGAAGCTCAGCTGCTTACATTTTCCCTCAAAGTTCTAGAGGGTATCCTTAAGGCTTTATTTGGGGAGGAAGGTGTCTTCTTTAGTACAATAGCTCATGGGCCCACACTAGTATGCTAGTAGTAGATATCACTCAGCCTGAATTCATTTTTTTTTTTAAAGCAATTGGGGTTAAGTAACTTGCTCAAGGTGACATGGCCAGTCATTATTTGTGTGTGGGTGCTCATTTTCTGAGGCCAGATCCAATCTCGGGTCATCCCAACTCCGAGGCCGGCGCTCTTACTCACTGCGACACCTAGCCACCCCTGAATTCATTTTTAGAAAGAGGTCTTTACTAAAATGGTAAAGAAAGAACAACTGGTACAGAACATTCTTTCTCTACCTCCCTCTCCCAAATAGTCCATATTAAATCCAGGGAAAAGTTGCTTCATGCTAGAGGGGCAAAGGGAGAACTCATAGAAACTGTAATACCTTTGTTGAAGTTCTCAATATGTTCCCCTTAGGTATGAAGTAGCTTTTATGCTAGCCTCTTTGTAAAATTTTGAATCTTCATTCCTCATCTTGTCTAGTCTGGTCTTGATCCTTGATAAGATATTGCCTTTTGCTGTTTGGGAATGTGGCCAAGACACTGATGAGAAGATAAAAGGTCCAAAATAATCCAGACCCTTCACAGCTCCTAATGTCCTCCTCTGACCAGTGTGGGGAGAAATCTTGAGGTCAAAGCTAAGGTAAGACCCAAGTGGTTTCTTCTCCAGGGTTTGGCTGGAACTCTCTTCTGGCTTTAATCCCTTATTCTGACTAGCTGAGTGGTTTTATATAGGTCCAAGAAGACATGAACAAGTCCCAATCCACAAAGACTTCTCACACCTAATGATGTGTCCAGACCTTGTTTACAACTCTCAGAATTGAGATGTGTTCTCACCTGATAAATGTATCAGGACTAAGTGGAGTGGGAGTATTTTGACCCCACCCTTACATGTACAGAGACAGAAAAGGAGACATTAAACACCACACTCTCTCTCTCTTTTCACTATAGTCTTGGGGTGGAAAACTACTTGCTTGTATTCACCTTTTAATCCTAAGTGGTAGGAGAGAAGTGGGGATTCAGACCTATAATGCATATTATTTGAGGAGACACAAAGTCTTAATTCATGCATGTAGGTTGGATCACTGGCTCTCCAGTGGAATGGAAACTTTTGCTGCTTCCAGTTCTTATCTCTACAGAAAGGGACATAGACAACTGGACTATTGTAAGGAAAAACAATATAGAAGTATAGAATATATTGTATATTAAATATAAAATTTCTCTGTATAGAAGAGATGAAGACTACTGCGTGCGTGTGCGCACGTGCACACACACGGACCAGCTACCAGCCAAAACAGCATAATGATTTTCAGAAAGCCTAAACACAACAGGATCCACATCCGCTAAGCCTGGAAGAGTGCTGGCATAAAAAAGGATGACCACAGCATCATGTAGTGGGAAAAGCACTGCATCTAGAATCTAAGGACTCAGATTTCAATCCTGACTCTGCTCCTTATTACCTGCAAAACCCTGAACAAATTATTTCACCTCCCTCAGCTTCAGTCTGCTTAATTACAAAAGTAGGAGGTTGGACAGAGGATCTCTAATGTTCTTTCCAGTTCTATGTGTGTGCTCTTCTCATTCTCAAAGTCACAGGGAGTTTGTTTTTTTTTTTTTTTTAGATCAATGGGATTTAAAGTGGACTTCATTTGGAAGACAGAAAGAAATAAAGTAAGTAGATGTAGGAAAGATTCATAGCCCTAGCTGCACTATCTTTTGAAAGTTATTGGCTCCATTAATCTTCCAAATTGGCAACTTTTTGCTCACAACACTCATGTAATTTCAGCAACTGGACAATAATAAATTATTTATGGTAGTGACCATGTATATGAATTTGTTTCCTCTTAATATCCTACAAATAGTCTAGTGCAATTCATTCAACAATTATTTATTAATTGTCTGCTACATGCAATTCACCATGTACAGTGACCAAGTACAGTGAGGAGTAAACATGAGTGTTTATTAGGTACTAAGAATGTACTATGACTGCCCTCTCCTCTTCAGGAGATGGTGGTGTTGGCACCATCAAACATACTATTAATTCTTTGTCCTTTGCCCCATCCGCAGGTGTGATTTCATGAAGTATATACACCCTCTTACATACAGTCTGGCTCTGCTTACTCTGAAACAAATCATATCTCTCTTCTCTTCTATTCCTAATAGACAGAACAGCCTCCCATTTCACATTATGCCATCGAGTTCTGTCTTTTCCATCCATAAACAAAGTTACATGGACTACAAAAATCCTGACTAAAAGATATGGCTAATTCCAGATGGCTATGATTAGCAGAAGCTTCATCTTGTAGGTTTCTTACCTTAACAGAGATTGGTACTTCCCAGTTTGTTAATTGTTGGACCAGGTAGATTCCTGTTAGGTTATTTAATTCACATCTGTTAGTAATTTTAATTCAGTTATCACAAGTAGGTCCACCACTGAAAGTATATCTGAAGGGTATAGATGCTAATACAAATAATGAATCACATCCTCTCTACCAAAACAAACAAATCACTTGTCACTATTATCTGCCTTATACTATAAATAAATCAAAGGCATATTGAAAATGTGCTTTTGTTTTGTGCTATACTTTAGTCAACAGCCATTTCATAAGAACCTATAAAGTACAACTCATTCAATATTACCCTAAATATAATGGGAAAATATTACTCTTGAGCTTGTCAAATTAGTAATAAAAATTGTAATATTTTCCACATCTACCCATGTTTATTTCCAGTCAGTCAAATTTAGAACTTGAATTCAAGAGTATCAGGCTTTTATGTTCTATATCATACCTGGAAAAAAGCATGATCCATTGCTGTTTCTGACATGAAAAACAATGTCTGGAAATCCCTGAAAAGTGAAGTTAGTTCTGGTGATGTGTTTTGGGCTTATGTCAACTCCAGGACCTACCCAGGGACTTAGTGTGAGACTTTAGATTTACTTTGGAGTGTATACCTAAAACTCACCTAGCCTCTTAGGGTTCCTCTACAATGGGAAATAGTTCAAGGACTGGGATTTTAAACAAGTTATACTTAATATAGCCTATTATTTTGCCAGGACATAGACCCTAGGTTTTCATTTTGTTTCTTGCTTGTAGGAATTCATTCATCATAGCTAAATGAACATCTATTAATTTGTTTCATAGTGCATGCCCATACTACAGGACAAATTGAAGACTATAGTTTTTATTTATTAGTGACTAAGAGAAACTGATTCAGGTAGTGTGGACTTTTGTGGATCAATTAATGTATATTCATCAGAATAGTAATTAATGAGTGCTCAGTCCATATACAAGCATGCACATACATGTATCTAGCCTCAATCTATACATAGCCACATACGTATACATATATATGTATATATGCATATATAATCTATTATACTGTAGACTTTAAGTAGTAGAATGGATAGAGTGTTGGACTTGGAGTTAAGATCAAATCTTAAGTTCAAATCCTGTCTCATATACTTATTAGTCATATGACTCTAGGCAAGATATGTCCTCTCTAAGTTTCAGGTTTCTCATCTGGAAAGTGAAGGAGGTGGACTCATTGGACTCTAAAGTCCCTTCTAGTAAATTATAATAAGTCTATAGTGGTCAAGACTAGCTTTAAAAATTTCATGAATTAATTTTCAAGTCTAATCATTTGTTTATGATAGGCAGTTTGGTAGAATGAATAGAGTATTAAACTTGGAATCAAGAAGATGTGAATTCAGATTCCACTTCTGACACTTACTAGCTGTGTTTGACCTTGGGCAAGTCACCCTAGACTTTCCTAGGTTGTAACTCTTTAAAACTTTTCTACTAAAGTATAGAGAAGTTGAACTGGTAGAGGGAGTTCCTACACTGAAGAAATCACATATTCACATTTTACTGATGTAATTATTTAAGAGGTCACACCTTTTTTTAGAAAGGTAGTTAGTAAATGAATACACATTTAAAAATTCATAGGCATGTTTGAATTTCAAATGCCATGCATTTCATACCAAGGATTCAGTCAGCAATTTTTGTGCTGGTATATATTTCATAAGTTCTTTTAAAAAGTCCAAGAGCTTAAAAAAATTGATACAAGGATCAAAGAAGGAAATTCAGAGAATAATAAAAATGATTAAAGAAATGAGAAGCAGGTTTACTAGGTGAAGACATTGTTACCCTAAACAGTGATGATGCTTTCTTCCAGTACAGGGAGAATGTTATGAGGGAGGTAAGGATCACTCATTGTCCAAGTTTGCCGAGTATTTCACAAGTGGAAATTGAAATAAGGAAGAACTTGTTGACCAAGCCTGTGATAAAATACTGAGACACCTAGCAATCTCTGTCTCTAGGGATATTCAAGAAGAGACTCTACAGAATTACCTGCCCTGAAATGGGATAGACATTCAGTTACTTGAAGCAAAGGGGCTCGCTAAGCCCATCTTTTAATTTTATTTTGGGGGATTACACAGAGTTAAGTGACTTTGCCTAGGATCACACAGCCAATAAGTGTCTGAGGCCAGATTTGAACTCAGATCCTCCTGACTCAAGGACCAGTGCTCTATCCATTGTGCCACCTAGCTGCCCCCAGATGGTCTTTTTAATGAGTAAGCATTTATTGAATGATTGCCATGTGCCTCTACCTGCAGATGTCATGGGCTACAGGAGAAATGTTACACAGCTTACTAGAAGTCCCTTTCTGGTTTGAGTCTGTGATTTTGTGTTTTAGATAGATAGCACCTTGGTGTTGTTCAAGTAATGCCAATTTTCATATTAATAATGTTTCAAACACAAAAGCAGTACACCAGTAGTGTCTCAAGTTATACCATCATGGTGTGGAGATGACACTGGATTCTCAAAGACTGTTCTGGCAGAATATAAATTCTGGGAAGTCTTATCATGATGGAAAGGACAGTGATAGACTATATATTTATTCTCTAAGGACCTGCTTAGCTAAGTAAAGAGAGGCTTGTCACTAAAGGATGGACCACTAGGTGATGATTTTTTCCCCCAGCAATTTATAGAGATCATCTACAGAGTTGCAAAATGCATTGGTAGATAGAATACCTTCCAATTGCTATTTGGAATAGTATTCTGGGTCCTTGTAGTGCTAAAGTTGAGTGTTGAAATAATAATAGTCATGAAAAGAAGTTGTTCAAGTTGTCCAAAATTCTACAGAATGGAGAGTGATGTTTACTGTTTTAAAAAATAACAATCCTACATTTTTGATTTGCAAATGTCCAAGTTCCTTTATTTCTTTTCCATGCCCACCTGTCTTTCTCTTCCATTCTCCATTGCTATCAACCCCTCGCTAAACTGAATTGAAAAATTTTGTGGTCCTGACATCTAATTATTACCAGAAAGAGTTCAGGGGTGTTAGTACTCTAATGTCCTTCAAGACCAGAGAAACGGGCATTTCCCAGAATTTTAAGGAATCATACACTCAAAAAAGAAAAAAGTTATTTTATTTTTAAACAAAGTTCCTTTGCTTATTTACCAAGATTCCGTTTCTACTAATATGTCATTTTCCCTTTAAAAAGCTCTTTATTTTTATTTCTATGAAAGGGTCTGTTAAAAAGAGAAAAGTAAAACTTCTTCAAGTTAGCGAAATGCATCATAGCAACACGTTTTGTTTGTTTACTCATCTACTTTGTAAAATAAGGCTAACCAGTTTCACCAGATTAATAAGGAAAGTTAAGCAATTTTCACTTTTATTCAATAAGACCATATTTTCCATTCTCCATTTTGATTTTTCTAGTCCTGAAAAATCTTAACCTCATAGAATACTAGACATAAAAGAGTCCCAGGAGAAGCAACCAAAATGACAGTGTAGCAGGAAGAAGTATTGCCAAGGTCTATTCCACAATACCCTGACACAGACATATAAAACACACCAGGCTGAGCTCTGATTGGGAAACAAAAGAATCACAATGAGTCCTTTGTCCAGCCCAGGTCAACAAAGGGAGGCAGAGAGGTCTGTAGACACAGGGGACAAGGTCTGGCCAGAAATGGCCTCACAGGGCATTCCAATTTAGGTACAGGCATAGAGGTCCCAGATCTAGTATGAAGGTTGCTGACCTTGTGCAGGGTATGGGAACAGGGGACAACTGGCAACTCTGTGACTCATTTCCCAATTCCATGCATCCAGGACTTACTGAGGAGAGAACCTGCACATGGGGAGAAGTCCTGTTGTGGGCTTTAGCTTAGACTATATATTGAGCAAAGAACAAATATAGAAGTAAGTAGTCACTGAGTGTTTCTGCCCCAGGAGTGGAGCAGAGGGTCTCAGTTCCTGCTTTCAGCCTGATCTGGAGTTCTGAAGCCTATAAGGGAAATAACTCAGGAATCATAGACCAAAGTGGAGCTGGCAGGGTTAATTTCCCCTTCCCTTCCTTTCCCTTCCCTCTTCCCTTCCCTTCCCTTTCCACTTTCCTTTCCTTTCCCCTTTCCTTCCCTTTCCCCTTTCCTTCCCTTTCCCCTTCCCTTCCCTTTTCCCTTCCCTTTCCTTTCCTTCCCTTTCCCCTTTCCTTTCCTTTCCCCTTTCCTTTGCTTTCCTTTCCTTTCCCCTTTCCTTCCCTTTCCTTTCCCCTTTCCTTCCCTTTCCCCTTTCCTTCCCTTTCCTCTCCTCTCCTCTCCTCTTTCCTCTCCTCCCTCTCTTCTTCCCTCCCCCCTCCCCTCCCCTCCCCTCCCCTCCCCTCCCCTCCCCTCCCCTCTCCTCTCCTCTCCTCTCCTCTCCTCTCCTCTCCTCTCCTCTCCTTTCCTTTCCCCTTTCCTTTCCTTTCCTTTCCTTTTTGGCTATCCTGAATCTTCTTCATACCTGGCTAATAATAGTTAAGTTGAACAGCAGTCTACTGAAACTTTAGTCAGGGCAAGTAAGTCTTCATGTATGTTGCTTAGAGCCAAATCCAGGTCAGAAATTTGCAAAGCTAAGACCAGTAGAACAAGGAGCAAAGTTTGCCCTGGAACAGATAACTCTGGAAGTACTGAAAGTTTGTAGATCTCTGGCCTAAAATGTCCCTTAGATTTTGGAATGATACAACATTTAATATCCAAGAAAGTAGCAACAGTATACTAGAGGATGTAAGTTCAGCCCAGACATTTCCTCCAGAAGTGCATAGAGCTTTGCCCTGAAAAAGTCCGAAGTCAGGAAGAAGGGTAGAAAAATGAGCAACTAAACAAACAAAAAGAATCCCACACAGAATGCTATTATGATGCAAACACAGATGGTGGGGGGGAAGACTCCAAAATGTCTAAAAGCAAACCCTCAAAGAAAAGCATAGCTTGGGCACAAGTTCAACTAGAATTCCTGCAAGAGATGAAGCAAAAGTGTTTTCTTTTGTAAGAGTTAAAATGTTTTTTATAAATTGTTAGGGCCCGCCTTTCAGGGCTTATGTCAAGCTCACCTCTCCAGCCACCTCTGTGGCACTCCAATCGCCTTCCAAGATTCTGGTCGCCCCACCGTGACCCCTCAGAGAGTTCCTTTCCCAGTCGCCCCACTGTGACCTCTGGTTCACCCCCACAAACCCCTTTGGGGAGCCTGCTCCTCCCAAACAGACAAAGGAGTCCTGACACCAAGATGTAATGTCTTGCCATTTAATCTCTTTCTTGTTCACAATCCCCTCTTCTCTCCCTCCTCCTCCTTTCACCTTGCCTCCCTCCTTTTAGCTCTTTTCCCCTCCCCCGACTCTGTTCTCCCATGTGCCTCAGCAGTAGCAGGCTTCTCATGGCAGGGGAGTGCTCCCCTGTTAGCAGCGCATACTCAATACCCCAAAATCACAGGAGTAGAATACACGCTCAGGTGCCTCCAACCCTGCTTGAGTTACTCTGTCCTTTGCCTGAGTTTTCCTAGGGTTCTCAGAGTTCTCGGGTAGAGTCTTAAAGGGGCCCAACAATAAATAAAATGGGAGGACTCAGAGGAAAAGATATAGAAAAGAAATGAGAGCAATGGAAGAAAGAAATTAGAGAAGGAAATAACAGATTGGCACAAGATGTACAAAACTTACCCAAATAACAAACTTCATAAAAATTAAGAGGATCCAAATAGAAGATAATGATTCCATGAGACAATAAAAATATTCAAAGTCAAAACATTGAAAAAATATAAGAATTTGAGTTATCTTGAAGCAAAAAACAAATGCTTTGAAACACAAATTTAGGAGAAAGAATTTAAGAATCATTGGATTATTTGAAAGCCACAACTAAAAAAAAGAAGTTAGATATCTTATTTCAAGAAATCACAAGAGAAAATTGTATATATTTCTTAGAACAAAGGGGCAATATGGAAATAAAAATAATCTTTGTGTCAATTCCTGAAAGAATTTCCAAAATGAAAACTTCTAGGAACATTGTAGCCAAAATCCAGAGTTTACAAATCAAAGAGAAAATATTGAAAGCAGCTAGAAAGAAATAATTCAAGTAGCAAAGAGCCAATCAGAATCACATATGATTTAGCATCTACCACTAAAAAGGGAATAGGGATCTTGGAATACAGTCTTCCAAAAGGATATATATATATATATTCCAAAGGCTATAGGCATATAACCAAAATAGAAAAAAAAAAAACTTTAATGAAGTAGAGGACATCTGAACATTCCTGATGAAAAGTCAGAGCTGAGCAGAAACTTTTAAATGCAAACACAGGAGTCAAGAGAAGTATGAAAAGGTAAATGAGCAAATAATCATAAGAGACTAAATATAGACTGTTTAAAGTCTAATGTAGGAAGATGACACAAGTATAGCCTCAGAACCTTTTTTTTTTTTAATCATCCAAGGTCATAGAGGGATTCTAATTAGATAGAGGGCCTGGGAATGTCTCTATTATGTTTTGATTACCTTAAAAGAAGAATGGAAAGGGAGGGCAAGAGGAATACACTACAAAGGAAAAAGAGAGGAAGGATGGGGAAAATTATCTTACACAACTGTGGTATACAAGTACAAAAGAGCAGCGAGGGCTGGTGATACTTGAACATCACTTTCATCTGAACTTGTCAAAGAAGAAAAGAATATACATGCACAGAGTAGGGTACTGAAATATATCACTAAGTATGGAAACTTGAGGGAAAGTGGAGAAGGGAGGAGGGAGAAATAAAAAGGGGGTGGGAAATTGAGAAAAGGATTAGTCCTAAACAAAATAAACTAAATAAGGATGTACAAAAACATTTATAGCAGCCCTTTTGGTGGCAGTAATGAAACAGAAATTAAGGGGGTGCCCACCAATTGGGGAATAAACAAGTTATGGCATATGAATGTCATAGAATACTATTGTGCTATTAGAAATTATGAAGAGGATGGTTTTAGAGAAATCTAGGAGGATTTGTATGAACTGATGCAGAGTGAAGCGAGTAGAACCAGGAATATAATGTATACAGTAACAAAATCATAAAAATAACTTTTAAGGAACTTTGATCAATACCATAACTAACAATGATTCTGAGGACTCATGATGAAATATGTTACCTGATAGAGAGGTAATAGACACAGAGTTGGAAACTGAAATTTTTTTTTTGACCCAGCCAATGTGGTAATTTATTTTGCTTAACTATATACATTTGTAACAAGACTTTTGTTTTACTTTCTTTCTCAATGGGAGAAAGAGGTGGGAGAGAGAGAAGGGAGGTTTTCATTTAAAAAAATAAAATTTAACTTAAAAAATAAAAGCTAAGAAAAAGATATCATCTAGTGTGACCCCTTTGTTTTACCGATGAAGAAACTGAAACTTAGAGAAGTTAGGTGAATTGTCCAAGATCATTGAAAGAGTTAGTAGGGCCTAAGATAGGAAACCATCCTGTAGCAACTAAAAAGGGCCACAATCAACTGTACACACTGATTTGTTAGTGGGGTTAGGGTTAGGGTTAGGGTTAGGTTAGGGTTAGGGTTAGGGTTAGGGTTAGGGTTAGGGTTAGGGTTAGGGTTAGGGTTAGGGTTAGGGTTAGGGTTAGGGTTAGGGTTAGGGTTAGGGTTAGGGTTAGGTTAGGGG